>JAPPVO010000029.1:86768534-87351998 GCA_030407325.1 Camellia japonica
TGCTTTGTTCTTGAGAGCTAGAGGGGAGAATTATAGAAAAGAAAGATAAATAGGAAGAAAATCAAAGTCAATTCAAATTCATCGTTTTGGACTTGAGAATGGTGATTTGGGAAAACTTAAATAGGTGCTTAAGTTAAACCAATATCGTCAAGCTACAATTACTTTGTAAATTCTTTTTCTTGGAGGCTAAGCGAGATTAGTTTTGAGTTAAACTTGGCCAATTAAGCTAATGAAACAATTGGCTGCCTAAGTTAATTAGTTCTTAGAACAAAAGAGAGAAGGACAGAGAAAGATGGAGAGAGTCAGAGAGAAACTTTCTTCTTGAGAGCTGGAAGAGAAAGTTATAGAAATAGGAACAAAATCGAAGGAATTCAAATTCATCCTTTTGGACATGAGAATGGAACACATAGGTGATTTAGAACAACTTAAATGGGGTGCATATGTTAGACTGATATCGTTAAGCTACAATTACATAGTAAATTTTCTTTCTTGGAAGCAGAACGAGATTAATTTAAGTTAAACTTGGCCACTTAAGATAATGAAACAATTAGTTGCCTAAGCTAATTAGTTCCTAGAGCAAAAGAGAGAAGGATGGAGAAGGACGGAGAGAGTTAGAGAGAAAGGGTCTTCTTGGGAGCAAGAAAAGAAAGTTAGAGAAAAGAAAGAGAAATAGGAACAAAATCAAGGGGAATTGAAATTCATTCTTTTAGACTTGAGAATTGAACTCTTAGGTGATTTAGAAATCCATAAATGAGGTTCTTAAGTTGAACTAATATCATCAAGCTACAATTGCTCGGTAAATTCTCTTTCTTACGGGCTAAGTTAGATTGAGTAAACTTGGCCACTTTTGCAAATGAAACATTTAGTTTCCTAAACTAATTAGTTCCTAGAACAAAAAGAGAGAAGGATGGAGAAGGACCGACAGAGTTTGAGAAATAATTTCTTCCCGAGAGGAAGAAGAGAAAGTTAGAGAAAAGAAAGAAAAGTAGGAAGAAAATTAGAGGGAGTTTAAATTCATCCTTTTCGACTTGAGAATTGAACACTTAGGTGATTTAGAAATCCTTAAATGAGGTGCCTAAGTTCAACTATTATCGTTAAGCCAAAATTACTCAGTAAATTCTTTTTCTTAGACGCTAAGCAAGCATAGTTTGACTTAACCTTAACCACCTACCCACCCAAAAAAAACCTTAGCCACCTAAGATAATGAAACAATTAGTTTCCTTAGCTAAGGTTAAGTGAATTGAGCACCTCAATTCACTTAACCATAGCCACCTAAGATAATGAAACAATTAGTTTCCTTAGCTAATTAGTTTCTAGAACAAAAGAGAGATGGACGGAGAGTGTTTGGGAGAAACATTCTTCTTGACCAGGACAAGAGAAAGTTAGAGAAAAGAAAGAGAAACAGGAACAAAATCAAAGGGAATTCGGATTCATCCTTTTCGACTTGAGAATTGAACACTTAGGTGACTCAGAAAACCTTAAATGAGGTTCTCAAGTTAAATTAATATCGATAAGCTACAATTACTCAGTGCACTCTCTTTCTTAGATGCTAAGTGAGATTTGTTTGAGTTAAACTAGGCCACTTAAGCTAAAGAAACGATTAGCTTCCCATGCTAAATAGTTCCTGGAACAAAACAAAACAAGGGAGGACGGAGAATGGCGGAGTGAGTTAGAGACGTACTTTGTTCCTAAGAGCTAGAAGAAAAGTTAGAGAAATAGGAATGAAATCAAAGTGAATTCAAATTCCACCTTTTGGACTTGAGAATCGAACACTTAGGTGATTTAGAAAAACTTAAATGAGGTGCTTAAGTTAAACCAATATCGTCAAGTTACAATTACTCAGTAAATTCTCTTTCTTAGAGGCTAAGCGAGATTGGTTTGAGTTAAACTTGGCCACTTAATCAAATGAAACAATTAGTTGCCAAAGCTAAGTAGTTCCTAGAACAAAAGAGAGAAGGACGGAGGAGGACGTGGAGAGTTAGAGAGAAACTTTCTTCTTGAGAGCTAGAAGAGAAACACAAATAAAAGATAGAGAAATCGGAACAAAATCAGGGTGAATCCAAATTCATCGTTTTGGACATGAGAATTGAACACACAGGTGATTTGGAAAAACCTAAATGAGGTGCATGAGTTAAACTAATATCGTAAAGCTACAATTACTCGGTAAATTTTCTTTCTTTGAGGCTAAACGAGATTAATTTGAGTTAAACATGGCCACTTAAGCTAATGAAACAATTAGTTGCCTAAGCTCATTAGTTCATAGTGCAACAGAGAGAATGATAGAGAAGGACGGAGACAGTTAGAGAGAAAGTTTCTTCTTGGGAGCTAGAAAAGAAGCTAGAGAAAAGAAAGAGAAATAAGAACAAAATCAAGGGGAATCGAAATTCATTCTTCTGGACTTGAGAATTGAACGCTTAGGTGATTTTGAAAACCATAAATAAGGTTCTTAAGTTAAACTAATATCGTTAAGCTACAATTACTCAGTAAATTCTCTTTGTCAAAGGCTAAGCAAGATAAGACTGAGTTAAACTTGGCCACTTTTGCACATGAAACAATTAGTTGCCTAAGCTAATTAGTTCCTAGAACAAAAGAGAGAAGCATGGAGAAGGACCGAGAGAGTTAGAGAGAAACTTTCTTCTTGGGAGCAAGAAGAGAAAGCTAGAGAAAAGAAAGAGAAATAAGAAGAAAATCAGAGGAAATTTAAATCAATCCTTTTGGACTTGAAAATCGAACACCTGGGTGATTTAGAAATCCTTAAATGAGGTGCTCAAGTTAAACTAATATCGTTGAGCTACAATTACTCATTAAACTCTCTCTCTCTCTCTTTCTTAGAGGGCTATGTAAGATTAGTTTGGGTTAAACTAGGCCACCTAAGCTAAAGAAACGATTAGTTTCCGACGCTCATTAGTTCCTAGAACAAAACAAGGATGAATGGAGAAGAACGGAGTGAGTTAGAGACTTGCTTTGTTCTTGAGAGCTAGAGGGGAAAATTATAGAAAAGAAAGATAAATAGGAAGAAAATCAAAGTCAATTCAAATTCATCGTTTTGGACTTGAGAATGGTGATTTGGGAAAACTTAAATAGGTGCTTAAGTTAAACCAATATCGTCAAGCTACAATTACTTTGTAAATTCTTTTTCTTGGAGGCTAAGCGAGATTAGTTTTGAGTTAAACTTGGCCGATTAAGCTAATGAAACAATTGGCTGCCTAAGTTAATTAGTTAAAGAAATTGGTTGTAGGGGAAGAAAGCAGAGCCTCTCTCTCTAGATTCTAGAGAGAGAAAGCTCCCCCCGGTGGCGATTCATGGTGATGTGTTTCTGGTGCAGTCCTGGCCAGATTGTTTAGCTCGTCCTCTCAATAATCTGAGTTGGAGGGAGCATGTTTTCTGTTGGGTTGTTGGATTAGAGATGATTTTTCAACAGCAAGAGGTTAGTGGTTCCATCTTTGTATTAAAGTGGAGGTTTTATGGAAGATTCATTTGGGTTCCTGTGGATTCAGTCCGGCTATTTCACGGCTGGTTTGCGTTTTCTTGGAGGTTTCACACCTGGGTTCTTATCTCCATGGTTGTGTTAACCTCGGGTGACCTTTGCCCATGTATTGGGTTCATAGTTCAGTGTCGAACTGCTGGGTTCATGGTTCTTTGCTTCTCTGAGCTTCGTAGGAGAGAGAGAATCGCATGTAATGGTGGTCATTGTTTGGTCTTGCTGACTAGCAGTGGTGGTCCGGCGGTTTTGCTATGGATTATGGCTCTAACTCATGGTGTGCTGTTTGGGTTATTCTGGTAGTGCTTCTGCAGTGGGAACCGTGAAAGGGTAAGAGAGTTATGCTGGGTTCAACCAACTCTGGTGTCGTTGTTGCTACAAGGTGGTGTTGCCAACGGATGCTTTGTTGTCCGTCGTTACATGTATGGGCTTCTCTACGTACTGGTGTTTTGCTCCAGTGCCGTAAGCTCTGTAAATTGAAATTTGGAGGAGATGAGTGCGGTCCACGCGCTGCTTTGCAGTGTGGTGAATCACGTTGTATCTGATTTTTTGATGATTTCAACTTTCCCGCTAATCACGGTGAATCACGTTGTAAATCTTTTTGCCCACGGTTTGGTTAAAAACCAGCACATGGTTTTGGCTTGATGGTTTTGACTCAAGGTGGGGCCCATTTGATTGGGTGTATATATATATTCGGCTAGTGGTTGGTTTTGAGGCACACATGTTTGCTTATGTTTGCTTTTGTTGAAGAAGATACAGATTATATTGGTGGCATTGTGAATAGTGGATTGTGGGGCCCATTTTTGAGGGGCTCACGTGGGCGTACTTCGACTATTTGTATAGCTTGAAGTGAGGCTAATTTTTTGGGAAGTGGAATCACATGGATGCTTAACCCACGGTTCTATTTCAGTGGGCTGGTATGTTCTCCTATAATATATTATTTTGTTATAGTATAATATATTATATTGGCTCTCATGCATTCCAGCTGGTTAATTTGGGAGGGATCTTTTTTATTGGGCTCCGTTTTTATATGGGCCCACTGTGATTATTTTGTGATGTTAAGGAGTTTGGGCTGTTTTTGTGGAGCAAGAAGCCGAAATTTGGAGTGCATGGCGTGGGTTACTGGGGCCCACTCGGGTTTATTTTAGTAAATTCCTTTTGTCTAGTCTCTTTGCAGCGGGTCTTTTATAGTTGATTACTTCATGATGGTTGATCGTGTGATCCTCATGTGACTCGATATGAGGGTGGTGTTGAGCCATCTCCGCCAAGAGTGATTGGGGAGTCACTGCTTTGGGGAATAGTGGTTCGATAACTATCCGAGTTAGAGACTGGGAGACGAGCGGGAGGATAGCTACCGGTTTACTGGTCGCTTCTTGTCTTCATGTGACCCATCCTAATTGATCGTATTGCCACGCCTGACATGGAGTGAAGGGCACACTGCCGTGGGGTTTGAGGCTTGTGATCTACTACGGGAGGGACTGGGGGATGTGATGATTGCTCTCATGATTTTGTTGGCTATGTATTGGTCTGTTGCTGTGGGGCTACTGTTTGTCACTACAACTCCCAAGTCTGTTGATTATGGTTACTGATCGTGCTAGCTTCATGTGACTTTGTTGTGATTTCTCATGGGGTAGATTTTTTCCTCTGTCACGACTTTGGTTAAGTGGCTTGGATGTCACGGTTGTGAGGAGTGGGTCGCTTATTGGATTCCATGCGTTTATCTACAATAGAGACTGGGAGTTTGTGGGGTTGGTTATCATCTTTGATTCGGCTTGAGGGTTGTTGTTTTGTGAGTGTGTCTGTTATGTTTTAAGCATTGTTTTTGTGTTTTTGTTTATTGCCCATATATCCACCCCAAGCTTCCATCTATTATCTCAGATGGTAGGGGTTATTTAGGGACAAATAGGATATATGGGCAATGTGGGGTCTCTTGTTTTTCTGGTGTTGTCTCGCAGTCTGCGGGGTTGTTTTGTTTTAGGGAGTACAATGGTTGTTTCTGTTGCTATTTGTAGTTGTTTATTATTTGTTGCAGGGCGTACCTGGGGTATGCCCCTTGTAAACTTGTACATTTTACTGTCTTTATTTTATGACTTACTTACCCAAAAAAAAGTTAATTAGTTCTTAGAACAAAAAAGAGAAGGACAGAGAAAGATGGAGAGAGTCAGAGAGAAACTTTCTTCTTGAGAGCTGGAAGAGAAAGTTATAGAAATAGGAACAAAATCGAAGGAATTCAAATTCATCCTTTTGGACATGAGAATGGAACACATAGGTGATTTAGAACAACTTAAATGGGGTGCATATGTTAAACTGATATCGTTAAGCTACAATTACATAGTAAATTTTCTTTCTTGGAGGCAGAACGAGATTAATTTAAGTTAAACTTGGCCACTTAAGATAATGAAACAATTAGTTGCCTAAGCTAACTAGTTCCTAGAGCAAAAGAGAGAAGGATGGAGAAGGACGGAGAGAGTTAGAGAGAGAGGGTCTTCTTGGGAGCTAGAAAAGAAAGTTAGAGAAAAGAAAGAGAAATAGGAACAAAATCAAGGGGAATTGAAATTCATTCTTTTGGACTTGAGAATTGAACTCTTAGGTGATTTAGAAATCCATAAATGAGGTTCTTAAGTTAAACTAATATCATCAAGCTACAATTGCTCGGTAAATTCTCTTTCTTACCGGCTAAGTTAGATTGAGTTAAACTTGGCCAATTTTGCAAATGAAACAATTAGTTTCCTAAACTAATTAGTTCCTAGAACAAAAAGAGAGAAGGATGGAGAAGGACCGAGAGAGTTTGAGAAATACTTTCTTCTCGAGAGCAAGAAGAGAAAGTTAGAGAAAAGAAAGAAACGTAGGCAAGCATGATTAGTATGTAGAGTCAGAGAAGGACAAGCTAAAGGGGAAGAAAGCAGAGCTTCTCTCTCTAGATTTTAGAGAGAGAAAGCTCCCCCCGGTGGTGTATCACGATGGTGAAGGACTGGTGCTGTTCCGGCCAGCTTGTTTAGCTCCTCTACCCAGAATCTGCGGGTGAGTGAGTTTGTTTCTGATCTATTAAGCCCTGGTTTTGGGTCTTGATGATTTATGTTCATGGTTTTAATTTTGTTTGGAGTTCTTCGGTTGTTTCTGGAGGTATTCTTGTCCTAGCTAACTTCGGCCTCCATGGGTGAGTTTCTTTTGCCATTGCTGGGTTCTATCTAGTTGTGGTGAAGAGTATCTGTTGTTGTCAACTCGTGCGCTATTTCGTTTGTCTCCGGTGACTGGATTCTGGATTCTAGCCTGATTTCCGGCGAAGTCCTCTGGTTTTGCAATGCCGGGGTCGTGGTCATCTCTGGCTTTTTCAAACGTGTAGTTGCATGGTTGTAAGTTTTCAGAGTGGATGCCTTCTGGATTGCTTGTGAAGATGGTGCTGGTTTCGTTTTCCGGAGCTGGTTCTAACCTTTACTAGCAAGACCGTTTGGTTATTGGTGCATTGTGTTGGTGGTTGGTTGGTTCTGGGAGTCCAACGACAGTAGCGGAGCTAGCTTAGCTTTTGATGTTAATGTTGGCTTCTGCTGGTCCTGTGTGTTGCTACGTTTGTTTGTAGCTGGGTGTATCATGTGATCTCGTCGGCGATCTTTGAAATTGGTATCTTCGGGTTATTCCGGCGTGAGCTGCTTCTTTTCTGTTCCACCGCATGGTTAACAAGTTTCCGATGCTGGTTTCTTTTCGGCGTCGTTGCTACTGTGTGCTAGGAGGTGATTTTTCGTGACCGTGATTTCCTTGGTTCTGCAGTTGGCGCGTTAACCTCACAGTCTGGAAGACGCGTTGGTGCAATTTTGGGCCCTGCAAAGTTGTGATCATCAGCATGGGTAGCACAGACCTCGTGAAAGGTGATAGTGGGGGTTGGTTTCTAATTTCCCGCCGGTTTTGTAGGTGCCCATGGTTTCTCTATACAAGGGTGTTTTGTGCATCTGGGGAGGTGTGTATCCACGTGCTCCAGAATAATTTAAACAATGTGAGTTTTGTATATATATATTTATTATATATATATAACTTAGTGGGTTGGTTGTAGTGGAGCCGTCAATTCTTTGGGGGTCATGTGGGCTCACCCACGTGAATTACCATGGCAAATTGGTTTTTTATGAAGAAACTGGTGGGGCCCATTTGGACTTTAATGTTCTATTATTTAATGGGTCTACTTTTGTGGTTCATGTGTCAAGCACTTTGGGGTGTTTTGGAGGGAATTCAAACTGTTTTTATTATTTTGTTAATACGTGGCTATCCTACTTTTATATTTATATTATATAAATATATATTGGGGAGACTTGGGTCCTAGGTATTTGTTGAAGGCTGTTTGGTGGATTTGCAAACTGGGGCCCACGTGTTTCAAGGTTAATTATTTCTAGTGGGTTTGTTTAATTGTTTTTTCACCGGATTTTGGCCCACGTTTCTGTGGAGCCCATGGTGTAATAGTTGGTTTGGAGTTGGTGGTTTTGAAATTCTGCCGTTGGGCTCATTTTGGTTTGGACTTTTGGGCTCTTTTTTGGGTGCCGAAATCTGGAGTGCGTGGCGTCGGTTCTGGGGCCCACTTGGTGTGGTTCTTTTTGGGATTCTATAAGGGGCCCATTTTGGATTTGGCAGACTTTTGGTAATATTGGTCTATGTTTAAGTGTTTGTTTGATTTGTTTAGTCACTTTGCAGCGGATCAGTTATAGTTGATGTTTTCATGATGTTTGATCGTGTGATTCTCATGTGACTCGATACGAGGGTGGTTTTGAGCCATCTCCGCCAAGAGTGATTGGGGAGTCACTGCTTTGGGGATTAGTGGTTCAATAGCTAGCCGAGTTAGAGACTGGGAGATGAACGGGAGGATAGCTACCGGTTTTCTGGTTGCTTCTTGTCTTCATGTGACCTATCCTAATTGATTGTAGTGCCACGCCTGGCATGGAGTGAAGGGCACACTGCCGTGGGGGTTTGAGGCTTGTGATCTACCAAGGATGGGACTGGGGGGTGTGATGATTGCTCTCTTGATTTTGTTGGCTATGTATTGGTTTGCTGCTGTGGGGCTATCGTTTTCTCACTTCAACTCTCCAGACTGTGGCTTATGGTTGTTGATCATGCTAGCTTCATGTGACTTTGCTGGGATTTCCCATGGGGTAGATTTTATCCTCTGGCATGGCTTTGGTTAAGTGGCTTGGATGTCACGGCTGTGAGGAGTGGGTTGCTTATTGGATTCCATGTTTTATCTACAGTAGAGACTGGGGGCATGTGGGGTTGATTATCATCTTTGTCTCGGCTTGAGAGTTGTTGTTTTGTCAGTGTGTCTGCTTTGTTTATTAGCTATGTGGTGTCTTTATGTATATCTTTGCCCATATATCCACCTCAAGTTCCTATAGTCTTTGATGATAGGGGTTACTTGAGGACATTTGGATA
The DNA here is from genome assembly GCA_030407325.1 of Camellia japonica. Lineage (NCBI taxonomy): Eukaryota > Viridiplantae > Streptophyta > Magnoliopsida > Ericales > Theaceae > Camellia > Camellia japonica. Next base: position 86,777,422 of record JAPPVO010000029.1, read on the forward strand.
TATGGGCAAAGTTGGGTTATTGCTTTCAGTTTCTTGTTTACCACCCCTTCCTTAGGGGGTGCAGTGTTAGTTTATGTTGTTTATATTTGTTTTATTTTATTTGTTGTTGGGTGTGCCTGGGGTATGCCCCTTGTAAACTTGTAAATTTCATTGTCTTTATTTTATGACTTACTTACCCAAAAAAAAAGAAAAGAAAGAGAAATAGGAAGAAAAACAAAGGAAATTCAACTTCATGCTTTTTGACTTGAGAATTGAACACTTAGGTGATTTAGAAAACCTTAAATATCATTAAGCCACAGTTACACAAAAAATTCTCTTTCTCAGAGGCTAAGCAAGATTAGTCTGAGTTAAACTTGGACACTTAAGCTTATGAAACAATTAGTTAGGTAAGCTGATTAGTTTCTAGAACAAAAGGAGAGAAGGACGGAGAAAGTTAGAGAGAAACTTTCTTCTTGAGAGCTGGAAGAGAAAGTTAGGGAATGGAAGAGAAAGAGGAAGAAAATCAAAGGAAATTCAAATTCATCCTTTTGGACTTGAGAATTGAAGACTTAGATGATTTAGAAAACCTTAAATGAGGTGCTTAGATTAAACTAATATCGTTAAACTAGAGTTACTCAGAAAATTCTCTTTATTAGAGGCTAAGCAAGATTAGTTTGAGTTGAACTTGGCCACTTAAGCTTATGAAACAATTAGTTGCCTAAGCAAATTAGTTCCTGGAACAAAAGAAAGAAGGAAGGCAAAGGACAGAGAAACTTCCAGATAAACTATCTTCTTGAGAGAGAGAAGAGAAAGTCAGAGAAACGAAAGAGAAATAGGAAGAAAATCAGAGGGAGTTCAAATTCACACTTTCGGTCCTGAGAATTGAACAGTTATGTGAGTCAGAAACCTTAAATGGGGTGCTTAAGTTAAACTAATATTGTTAAGCTAGAATTACTCGGAAAATTCTCTTTCTTAGAGGCAAAGCAAGATTAGTTTGAGTTCTACTTCCCGACTTAAGGTTATGAAAACAATTGGTTGTCTGAGCTAATTAGTTTCTAGAACAAAAGAGAGAACGAAGGAGAAGGGCAGAGAAAGTAACAGAGGAACTTTCTTCTTGAGAGGTAGAAGAGAAAAGAAAGAGAAACAGGAAGATAATAAAAGGGAATTCAAATTCAACCTTTTGGGCTTGCACTTAGGTGATTTAGAAAACCTTAAAATGAGGTGCTTAAGTTAAACCAATATCGTCAAGCTACAATTACTCAGAAAATTCTATTTCTTAGAGGCTATGCAAGATTAGTTCGAGTCAGACTTGGCGACCTAAGTTTATGACTAAGCTAATTAGTTTCTAGAATAAAAGAGAGAAGGAATGAGAAGGACGTAGAAAGTTACAGCGAAACCTTCTTAGAGGCTAAGCAAGATTAGTTTGAGTTAAACTTGGCCACTTAAGCTTATGAAACAATTAGTTACCAAACCTAATTAGTTCGTCGAACAAAAGAAAGAAGGTTCGACGGAGAAAGTTGCAGAGAAATTTCTTCCTGTGGGCTAGCAGAGAAAGTTATAGAAAACAAAGAGAAACATGAAGAAAATCAAAAGGAATTCAAATTCATCCTTTTCTGGCCTGAGATTTGAACACGTAGGTGATTTAGAAAACCTTATATGTGGCGCTTAAGTGAAACTAGTATCGTTAAGCTACAATTACTCAAAAAAAAATTCCCTTTCTTAGAGGCTAAGAAAGCTTAATTTGAGTTAAAATTGGCCACTTAATCCTATGAAACAATTTGTTACCTAAGCTAATTAGTTTCTTGAACAAAAGAGAGAAGGAAGGAGAAGGACGGAGAAAGTTCGGAGAAAGGAGAAACTATTTTCTTGAGAGCTAGAAGAGAAAGTAAGAGCAAAGAAAGAGAAATTGGAACCAAATGGGAATTCAAATTCATCCTTTTGGTCTTGAGAATTGAACACTTAGGTGGTTCAGAAATCGTTAAATAAGTTGCTGAAGTAAAACTAATATCGTCAAGCTAAAATTACTAAGAAAATTCTCTTTCTTAGAGGGTAAGCAAGATTAGTTTGTGTTAAACTTGGCCACTTAAGCTTATGAAACAATTAGTTACCACAACTAATTTGTTTCTGGAACAAAAGAGAGAAGGAAGGAGAAGAAATGAGAGAGTTACAGAGAGACTTTCTTCTTGAGAGCTCGAAGAGAAAGTTAGAGCAAAGAAAGAGAAATAGGAAGAAAACCAGAGGGAATTCAAATTCAACCTTTTGGACTCGAGAATTGAAGACTTAGGCGATTTCAAAAACCTTAAATGAAGTTCTTCTATCAAACTAATATCGTTGAGCTACAATTACTCAGAAAATTGTCTTTCTTAGAGGCCAAGCAAGGATAGTTCGAGTTAAACTTCGCCACTTAGGGTTATGAAACAATTACTCACCTAAGCTAATTAGTTTCTAGAACAAAAGAGAGAAGGAAGCAGAAGGACGGAGAGAGTTGCAGAGAAACTTTCCTTCTTGAGAGCTAGAAGAGAAGTCAGAGAAAAGAAAGAGAAATTAGGAGGAAAGTCAAAGAGAATTCAAATTCAATTTTTGTGAAATTGAGAATTGAATACCTTGGTGATTTAGAAAATCTTAAACGAGGTGCTTATGCTAAACTAATATCGTTAAGCTACAATTACTCAGAAAGTTCGCTATCTTAGTGGCTAAGCAAGATTAGCTTGGGTTAAACTTGGCCACTTGAGCTTATGAAACAATTTGTTACCTAAGCTAATGAGTATGTAGAACAAAAGAGAGGAGGAACGAGAGGGACGGAGAAAGTTACAGAGAAACTTCCTTCTTCGGAGTTGGGAAAAAAAAAAGTTAGGGCAAAGAAAGGGAAATATGAAGAAAATCGAAAGGAATTGAAATTCATCCTCTCTGACTTGAGAATTGAACACTCAGTTGATTTAGAAAACCATAAATGAGGTACTTAACTTAAACGAGTATCGTTAAGTTACAATTGCTTAGGAAATTCTGCATCTTAGAAGCTAAGCAAGATTAGTTTCAGTTAAACTCAGTCACTTAAGCTTATGAAACAATTATTTTACCAAGCCTAATTAGTTCTTAGAGCAAAAGAGAGAAGGAAGGAGATGGACGGAGGAAGTTAGAGAGAAACTTTCTTCTTGAGAGCAAGAAGAGAGAGTCATAGAAAAGAAAGAGAAATTGGAAGAAAATCAACCGGAATTCAAATTCATCCTCTCGGACTCGACAATTGAACACTTAGGTGATTTAGAAAACCTTAAACGAGGTGTTTAAATTATAAATTAATATCGTTGAACTACAACTACTCAGACAATTCTCTTCGTTAGAGGCTAAGGAAAATTAGTTTGATTTAAACTTGGCCACTTTTTTTTTTTGGGTAAGCAAGTCAGAAATTAAAGACAGAGAAATTTACAAGTTTACAAGGGGCATACCCCAGGCACCCCCAACAACAATAAATAAACAATTACAAGACCAACTTGGCCACTTAAGCTGATGAAACAGTTAGTTACCTAAGCTAATTAGTTTCTAGAACAAAAGGGAGAAGGAAGAAGATGGACAGAGAAAGATACAGATAAACTATCTTCTTGAGAGCTAGAAGAGAAAGTTAGAAAAAAGAATGAGAAATAGAAAGGAAAAACCAAAAAAAAACAAAAAAAGGGAATTCAAATTCATCATTTTGGACGTGAGAATTGAACACTAAGGTGATTTAGAAAATATTTAATGGGTTGCTTAAGTTAAACTAACACGATTAAGCTATAGTTACACAGAAAGTTCCCTTTCTTACAGGCTAGGCAAGATTAGATTGAGTTAAACTTGGCCAATTATTGAGCTTACGAAACAATTAGTTACCTAAGCTAATTAGTTTGTAGAACAAAAGAAAGAAGGACAGAGAAAGTTACAGTGAAACTTTGTTCTTGAGAGCTAGAAGAGAGAGTTAGAGAAAGGAAAGAGAAATAGGAAGAAAAACAAAGGAAATTCAACTTCATGCTTTTTGACTTGAGAATTGAACACTTAGGTGATTTAGAAAACCTTAAATATCGTTAAGCCACAGTTACACAAAAAATTCTCTTTCTCAGAGGCTAAGCAAGATTAGTCTGAGTTAAACTTGGACACTTAAGCTTATGAAACAATTAGTTAGGTAAGCTGATTAGTTTCTAGAACAAAAGGAGAGAAGGACGGAGAAAGTTAGAGAGAAACTTTCTTCTTGAGAGCTGGAAGAGAAAGTTAGGGAATGGAAGAGAAAGAGGAAGAAAATCAAAGGAAATTCAAATTCATCCTTTTGGACTTGAGAATTGAAGACTTAGATGATTTAGAAAACCTTAAATGAGGTGCTTAGATTAAACTAATATCGTTAAACTAGAGTTACTCAGAAAATTCTCTTTATTAGAGGCTAAGCAAGATTAGTTTGAGTTGAACTTGGCCACTTAAGCTTATGAAACAATTAGTTGCCTAAGCAAATTAGTTCCTGGAACAAAAGAAAGAAGGAAGGCAAAGGACAGAGAAACTTCCAGATAAACTATCTTCTTGAGAGAGAGAAGAGAAAGTCAGAGAAACGGAAAGAGAAATAGGAAGAAAATCAGAGGGAGTTCAAATTCACACTTTCGGTCCTGAGAATTGAACAGTTATGTGAGTCAGAAACCTTAAATGGGGTGCTTAAGTTAAACTAATATTGTTAAGCTAGAATTACTCGGAAAATTCTCTTTCTTAGAGGCAAAGCAAGATTAGTTTGAGTTCTACTTCCCGACTTAAGGTTATGAAAACAATTGGTTGTCTGAGCTAATTAGTTTCTAGAACAAAAGAGAGAACGAAGGAGAAGGGCAGAGAAAGTAACAGAGGAACTTTCTTCTTGAGAGGTAGAAGAGAAAAGAAAGAGAAACAGGAAGATAATAAAAGGGAATTCAAATTCAACCTTTTGGGCTTGCACTTAGGTGATTTAGAAAACCTTAAAATGAGGTGCTTAAGTTAAACCAATATCGTCAAGCTACAATTACTCAGAAAATTCTATTTCTTAGAGGCTATGCAAGATTAGTTCGAGTCAGACTTGGCGACCTAAGTTTATGACTAAGCTAATTAGTTTCTAGAATAAAAGAGAGAAGGAATGAGAAGGACGTAGAAAGTTACAGCGAAACCTTCTTAGAGGCTAAGCAAGATTAGTTTGAGTTAAACTTGGCCACTTAAGCTTATGAAACAATTAGTTACCAAACCTAATTAGTTCGTCGAACAAAAGAAAGAAGGTTCGACGGAGAAAGTTGCAGAGAAATTTCTTCCTGTGGGCTAGCAGAGAAAGTTATAGAAAACAAAGAGAAACATGAAGAAAATCAAAAGGAATTCAAATTCATCCTTTTCTGGCCTGAGATTTGAACACGTAGGTGATTTAGAAAACCTTATATGTGGCGCTTAAGTGAAACTAGTATCGTTAAGCTACAATTACTCAAAAAAAAATTCCCTTTCTTAGAGGCTAAGAAAGCTTAATTTGAGTTAAAATTGGCCACTTAATCCTATGAAACAATTTGTTACCTAAGCTAATTAGTTTCTTGAACAAAAGAGAGAAGGAAGGAGAAGGACGGAGAAAGTTCCGGAGAAACTATTTTCTTGAGAGCTAGAAGAGAAAGTAAGAGCAAAGAAAGAGAAATTGGAACCAAATGGGAATTCAAATTCATCCTTTTGGTCTTGAGAATTGAACACTTAGGTGGTTCAGAAATCGTTAAATAAGTTGCTGAAGTAAAACTAATATCGTCAAGCTAAAATTACTAAGAAAATTCTCTTTCTTAGAGGGTAAGCAAGATTAGTTTGTGTTAAACTTGGCCACTTAAGCTTATGAAACAATTAGTTACCACAACTAATTTGTTTCTGGAACAAAAGAGAGAAGGAAGGAGAAGAAATGAGAGAGTTACAGAGAGACTTTCTTCTTGAGAGCTCGAAGAGAAAGTTAGAGCAAAGAAAGAGAAATAGGAAGAAAACCAGAGGGAATTCAAATTCAACCTTTTGGACTCGAGAATTGAAGACTTAGGCGATTTCAAAAACCTTAAATGAAGTTCTTCTATCAAACTAATATCGTTGAGCTACAATTACTCAGAAAATTGTCTTTCTTAGAGGCCAAGCAAGGATAGTTCGAGTTAAACTTCGCCACTTAGGGTTATGAAACAATTACTCACCTAAGCTAATTAGTTTCTAGAACAAAAGAGAGAAGGAAGCAGAAGGACGGAGAGAGTTGCAGAGAAACTTTCCTTCTTGAGAGCTAGAAGAGAAGTCAGAGAAAAGAAAGAGAAATTAGGAGGAAAGTCAAAGAGAATTCAAATTCAATTTTTGTGAAATTGAGAATTGAATACCTTGGTGATTTAGAAAATCTTAAACGAGGTGCTTATGCTAAACTAATATCGTTAAGCTACAATTACTCAGAAAGTTCGCTATCTTAGTGGCTAAGCAAGATTAGCTTGGGTTAAACTTGGCCACTTGAGCTTATGAAACAATTTGTTACCTAAGCTAATGAGTATGTAGAACAAAAGAGAGGAGGAACGAGAGGGACGGAGAAAGTTACAGAGAAACTTCCTTCTTCGGAGTTGGGAAAAAAAAAAGTTAGGGCAAAGAAAGGGAAATATGAAGAAAATCGAAAGGAATTCAAATTCATCCTTTCTGACTTGAGAATTGAACACTCAGTTGATTTAGAAAACCATAAATGAGGTACTTAACTTAAACGAGTATCGTTAAGTTACAATTGCTTAGGAAATTCTGCATCTTAGAAGCTAAGCAAGATTAGTTTCAGTTAAACTCAGTTAGCTTATGAAACAATTATTTTACCAAGCCTAATTAGTTCTTAGAACAAAAGAGAGAAGGAAGGAGAGGGACGGAGGAAGTTAGAGAGAAACTTTCTTCTTGAGAGCAAGAAGAGAGAGTCATAGAAAAGAAAGAGAAATTGGAAGAAAATCAACCGGAATTCAAATTCATCCTCTCGGACTCGACAATTGAACACTTAGGTGATTTAGAAAACCTTAAATGAGGTGTTTAAGTTATAAATTAATATCGTTGAACTACAATTACTCAGACAATTCTCTTCGTTAGAGGCTAAGGAAAATTAGTTTGATTTAAACTTGGCCACTTAAGCTGATGAAACAGTTAGTTACCTAAGCTAATTAGTTTCTAGAACAAAAGGGAGAAGGAAGAAGATGGACAGAGAAAGATACAGATAAACTATCTTCTTGAGAGCTAGAAGAGAAAGTTAGAGAAAAAAGAATGAGAAATAGAAAGGAAAAAAAAAAAAAACAAAAAAAGGGAATTCAAATTCATCATTTTGGACGTGAGAATTGAACACTAAGGTGATTTAGAAAATATTTAATGGGTTGCTTAAGTTAAACTAACACGATTAAGCTATAGTTACACAGAAAATTCCCTTTCTTACAGGCTAGGCAAGATTAGATTGAGTTAAACTTGGCCAATTATTGAGCTTACGAAACAATTAGTTACCTAAGCTAATTAGTTTGTAGAACAAAAGAAAGAAGGACAGAGAAAGTTACAGTGAAACTTTGTTCTTGAGAGTTAGAAGAGAGAGTTAGAGAAAGGAAAGAGAAATAGGAAGAAAAACAAAGGAAATTCAACTTCATGCTTTTTGACTTGAGAATTGAACACTTAGGTGATTTAGAAAAACCTTAAATATCGTTAAGCAACAGTTACACAAAAAATTCTCTTTCTCAGAGGCTAAGCAAGATTAGTCTGAGTTAAACTTGGACACTTAAGCTTATGAAACAATTAGTTAGCTAAGCTGATTAGTTTCTAGAACAAAAGAGAGAAGGACGGAGAAAGTTACAGAGAAACTTTCTTCTTGAGAGCTGGAAGAGAAAGTTAGGGAATGGAAGAGAAAGAGGAAGAAAATCAAAGGAAATTCAAATTCATCCTTTTGGACTTGAGAATTGAAGACTTAGATGATTTAGAAAACCTTAAATGAGGTGCTTAGATTAAACTAATATCGTTAAACTAGATATGAAACAATTAGTTGCCTAAGCAAATTAGTTCCTGGAACAAAAGAAAGAAGGAAGGCAAAGGACAGAGAAACTTCCAGATAAACTATCTTCTTGAGAGATAGAAGAGAAAGTCAGAGAAAAGAAAGAGAAATAGGAAGAAAATCAGAGGGAGTTCAAATTCACACTTTCGGTCCTGAGAATTGAACAGTTAGGTGAGTCAGAAACCTTAAATGGGGTGCTTAAGTTAAACTAATATTGTTGAGCTAGAATTACTCAGAAAATTCTCTTTCTTAGAGGCAAAGCAAGATTAGTTTGAGTTCTACTTCCCGACTTGAGGTTATGAAAGCAATTGGTTGTCTGAGCTAATTAGTTTCTAGAACAAAAGAGAGAACGAAGGAGAAGGGCAGAGAAAGTAACAGAGAAACTTTCTTCTTGAGAGGTAGAAGAGAAAAGAAAGAGAAACAGGAAAATAATAAAAGGGAATTCAAATTCAACCTTTTGGGCTTGCACTTAGGTGATTTAGAAAACCTTAAAATGAGGTGCTTAAGTTAAACCAATATCGTTAAGCTACAATTACTCAGAAAATTCTATTTCTTAGAGGCTATGCAAGATTAGTTCGAGTCAGACTTGGCGACCTAAGTTTATGACTATGCTAATTAGTTTCTAGAATAAAAGAGAGAAGGAATGAGAAGGACGTAGAAAGTTACAGAGAAACCTTCGTAGAGGCTAAGCAAGATTAGTTTGAGTTAAACTTGGCCACTTAAGCTTATGAAACAATTAGTTACCAAACCTAATTAGTTCGTAGAACAAAAGAAAGAAGGTAGGAGAAGGACGAAGAAAGTTGCAGAGAAATTTCTTCCTGTGGGCTAGCAGAGAAAGTTATAGCAAAGAAAGAGAAATATGAAGAAAATCAAAAGGAATTCAAATTCATCCTTTTCTGGCCTGAGATTTGAACACGTAGGTGATTTAGAAAACCTTACATTGGTGTTTAAGTGACACTAGTATCGTTAAGCTACAATTACTCAAAAAATTCCCTTTCTTAGAGGCTAAGAAAGCTTAATTTGAGTTAAAATTGGCCACTTAAATCCTATGAAACAAATTGTTACCTAAGCTAATTAGTTCCTGGAACAAAAGAAAGAAGGAAGGCGAATGATAGTGAAACTTACCCAAAAAAGATAGTGAAACTTCCAGATAAACTGTCTTCTTGAGAGATAGAAGAGAAAGTCAAAGAAAAAAAAGAGAAATAGGAGGAAAATCAAAGGGAGTTCAAATTCACACTTTCGGTCTTGAGAATTGAACAGTTAGGTGAGTCAGATACCTTAAATGAGGTAATATTGTTAAGCTAGAATTACTCAGAAAATTCTCTTTCTTAGAGGCAAAGTAAGATTAGTTTGAGTTCTACTTCCCCACTTAAGGTTATGAAAACAATTGGTTGTCTGAGCTAATTAGTTTCTTGAACAAAAGGGAGAACGAAGGAGAAGGGCAGAGTAAGTAACAGAGAAACTTTCTTCTTGAGAGCTAGAAGAGAAAGTCCCAGAAAAGAAAGAGAAACAGGAAGATAATAATAGGGAATTCAAATTCAACCTTTTGGGCTTGCACTTAGGTGATTTAGAAAACCTTAAATGAGGTGCTTATGTTAAACCAATATCATTAAGCTACAATCACTCAGAAAATTCTATTTCTTAGAGGCTATGCAAGATTAGTTCGAGTCAGCCTTGGCGACCTAAGTTTCTGTCTAAGCTAATTAGTTTCTAGAATAAAAGAGAGAAGGAATGAGAAGGACTTAGAAAGTTACAAAGAAACTTTCTTAGAGGCTAAGCAAGATTAGTTTGAGTTTTTTTTTTTTTTGGGTGAATAGATTTGTTTGAGTTAAACTTGGCCACTTAAGGTTTTTGTTACAGAAGGCCACTTAAGCTTATGAAACAATTAGTTACCAAACCTAATTAGTTCGTAGAACAAAAGAAAGAAGGTAGGAGAAGGACGGAGAAAGTTGCAGAGAAATTTCTTCTTGTGGGCTAGCAGAGAAAGTTATAGAAAACAAAGAGAAATATGAAGAAAATCAAAAGGAATTCAAATTCATCCTTTTCTGGCTTGAGATTTGAACACGTAGGTGATTTAGAAAACCTTATACGTGGTGCTTAAGTGAAACTAGTATCGTTAAGGTACAATTACTCAAAAAATTCCCTTTCTTAGAGGCTAAGAAAGCTTAGTTTGAGTCAAAATTGGCCAAATTTTTTTTTTTAGGTGAATAAAAAAATTGGCCACTTAATCCTATGAAACAATTAGTTACCTAAGCTAATTAGTTTCTAGAACAAAAGAGAGAAAGGAAGGAGAAGGACGGAAAAAGTTACGGAGAAACTATTTTCTTGAGAGCTAGAAGAGAAAGTAAGAGCAAAGAAAGAGAAATTGGAACAAAATGGAAATTCAAATTCATCCTTTTGGACTAGAGAATAGAACACTCAGGTGATTTAGAAATCGTTAAATGAGTTGCTGAAGTAAAACTAATATCGTCAAGCTAAAATTACTAAGAAAATTCTCTTTCTTAGAGGGTAAGCAAGATTAGTTTGTGTTAAACTTGGCCACTTAAGCTTATGAAACAATTAGTTACCACAACTAATTTGTTTCTGGAACGAAAGAGAGAAGGAAGGAGAAGGAAGCAGAGAGTTACAGAGAAACTTTCTTCTTGAGAGCTCGAAGAGAAAGTTAGAGCAAAGAAAGAGAAATAGGAAGAAAATCAAAGGGAATTCAAATTCAACCTTTTGGACTCGAGAATTGAACACTTAGGCGATTTCAAAAACCTTAAATGAAGTTCTTATATTAAACTAATATCGTTGAGATACAATTACTCAGAAAATTGTCTTTCTTAGAGGCCAAGCAAGGATAGTTTTGTTCAAGAGTTTGAGTTTGACCTTGAGTTGCCTCAGTTTTTGATACACCCTAAACATAGGGACACCTCTAAAAATTGATTCCAAGTAGAGGACACAGTAGAAATGAACTCCGGGTGTTTAGACCAACAATCAAAAAACTTAAAAGGCTTTTTGAAAGAGGTCTTAGCAAGAGAGGTGTTGACCACAGCAGGAGAGTGGTCAGAGACCCCTGAAGGGAGAAAAAAGGCAGTAGACCCTGGAAATTTGTCCAACCAAGCCTCATTAATTAACACCCTATCAATTTTCGTGGCTATGTAATCACCTTCACACCTTTTGTTAGCCCAAGTGAACTGGCATCCCCCATACGATAAGTCAGCCAATTCAGACTCATTAATGCAAGTATTAAACACCTCATGATCAGAAGACCAGTTAGAAGACCCCCCCCCCCAACTTTTTCCTGACAAAATCTAATGGCATTGAAATCACCCAGGAAAATACTAGGGGAGTTGGATTTAGACCGGGAGATCTGAACCATATTCTCAAAAAGTGGAAGTCTTAAATTGTGTTTATTTTCAACATAAACAAAAGTTGCAAAAATATCATCATTTGTAGCCAACTCCGTTATCTTGCAAAAAATATGTTGGTTAGACATAGAAATCAATTGGACATTACAAATAACATTATTCCAACACACCCACACCCTACCAGTTACAGTTGGTTGAGAGTTAGACAAAAAGGACCAATCACCAAAACATTTGGAACAAATTTTATTTTCATTAACTTGTTTGATCGTAGTCTCCAAAACACCCATGACATTGATATTTTCATTAAGAACCAATTTTTTAATTTCCTTATGTTTAGAGGGGTCATTTAACCCTCTAACATTCCAAAAAGCAATTTTAATAGCCATTGAGATACAAAATGAGACTCAAAAAACAAACCACAACCAACTACAACCAGGGTTACCTTTTCTTCCTCCTCTGGCTGCTGTTACCTTTGCCAGAGGATTTGCCCCTCATCTGATGAGCTACTTGGTGAGTAGTAGCTTTTTGTTTGTCCTTTGCCGATTTGACTTCAGCAATCACTGACTCCATGTGCTCAGCTGTCTGAGGAATAACCAGTTTCGTGATTTCCAGAACATTTTCTGTAAACTTGTCCATGTCTTTTGACAGGTCCATCACTGCATTATTCTCCTCCGAACCTTCTGAGAGATCCACCACTACTGGGTTAGGTTGAGAAGCCTCCTCTACCACGGGGTTTGGTGCCAACTCCTCCATCATGTTGACAGGATCTGTTTCCTCCTCCAAAACAGGGCTTAGAACTGGTTCTGGTTCTCCCACCTTTCTTTTTCCTTTAGCTATAACAGTTGTCCACTCATCTACCTTCTCCGTAATTTGCTCCTTAGTGTTTTTTTGTAAGGAGATCTTTTTTTTGGGTAAGTAAGTCATAAAATAAAGACAATGAAAATTTACAAGTTTACAAGGGGCATACCCCAAGCACACCTAACAACAAATAAAAACAAATATAACCAACAAAAACTAACACTGTACCCCTAAGAAAGGGGTTACCAAGAACAACAGAAAACATTATAACCCAAACTCTGCCCATATATCCTTTTTGTCCTCAAGTAACCCCTACTATTAGAGATAATAGATGGAAACTTGAGGTGGATATATGGGCAAAGATACATACAAAGTACCACAAAGCTTAAAGAAAACAACAAACACACAGAGAAAACAACAACCCTCAAGCCGAATCAAGATGATAACCAACCCCACATGCCCCCAGTCTCTACTTCAAATAAAGCATGCAATCCAATAAGCAACCCACTCCTCACAGCCGTGACATCTAAGCCACTTAACCAAAGCCGTGACGGAGGAAAAAAATCTACTCCATGAGAAATCCCAACAAAGTCACATGAAGCTAGCAAGATCGATAACCATAAGCTACGGTCTAAGTAGTTGATGTGAAAACCAATAATCCCTCAGCAACAAACCAATACACAGCCAACAAAATCATGAGATCAATCATCACATCCCCCAGTCCCTTCCTTGGTAGATCACAAGCCTCAAACCCCACGGCAGTGTGCCCTTCACTCCATGTCAGGCGTGGCAATACGATCAATTAGGATGGGTCACATGAAGACAAGAAGCGACCAAAAAACCGGTAGCTATCCTCCCGCTCATCTTCCAGTCTCTAACTCGGTTGGTTATCGAACCACTATTCCCCATAGCAGTGACTCCCCAATTACTCTTGGCGGAGATGGCTCAAAACCACCCTCATATAGAGTCACATGAGGATCACACGATCAATCATCATAAAATAATCAACTGTAAATGATCTGCTATAAAGAGACTAAACAAAAGAGTTTCCAAAATAAACCCACTAAACAATAGGCCACACACAATCACGGCCCACGGAATTGGCCAGCCAATTTTGAGGCCCATAAAAAAAACAACTGTGCAAACACCTAGTCATGAACCAAAAGTCGTGGGCCCAAATTAATTACCACGACGGCCAAGCACAAATCAAAACAGCAAACAATGGTCCCCAAAAATACAACCAAATCACGTACATGGGCCCACCAAACCATAATCACGTATAAAGCAGCCCAAGTGAACCCACCTAACTGTGACAAAATTAGCCCACAAAAAAGCCTACCCAAGCGGGCCCACAACATGGGACCACATCTTTAGTAAAAACAGCCCACGTGAAAATAGATTCACTGCCCAATAACAAAACCCACGTCTACTACAACGAAGGTGGGATAAAGAAATTCAAAATAAAGAACACCAACACCCTAACCATAGCAAATCAGCTCCTTGACTGAAGGCACACACCCACGTGGTTAGGTGATAGCCCCTAAAGCAGTTTTACATTCCCAATAAACAAGCTGTATACAACCAGCCACATCTGTAACCACGTTATAGCAGTTGTAGAAAACCCATGTGAATGACCAACCTACGTCATAGATACACCTTGCACGGGAAACCCGTACACGCAAAGCCTACGAGCGTGAAACCACGCACAACCAACCAAAAACCAGACGCAAAGAGAGAGTGAAACACACACCAAGCTTCGCCCACTTCCATTGTCCACATTTCTCTATAACGACAGCGAGCAACACAACCCAAAACTCAGCACTGGGAATAAAATGGTCCATCGATACCATAGCACCTACACTGTCACAACATCCGAAGCTCCTTGACCACGGCAAAGAAACGCCATTGTCAAAAATCTCACGAACAAGACGCAATGATAAACCCAGCACCGCCGGCCAACACATGCCGTGCCAAACAATGGAACCACTGACAACAACCCAAAACAAAAGCACTCTGGGAAATACCCATCAACCGAAAAAATGAACCAAGGCAGCCAACCCGCAGAACCCCACCGGAAGACCCACCAAGCATCCAAAGCTATTGAACCTGAGTTTACTGAACAAAACGACCATAGCACCACCCACAACCGAAGCTCATTGACCCAGATTTCACACCCATTTACATAAACCTTCTCTCACTAGAACTAGGGAGAGAGGTTCCAACCTCAGAAGTATTGCTGAAATAAACCAAATAGCACACCATGAAACAGAGCCATAACCAGTGCACAAACCGGTCGGACCACCACTGCTACGATGAACCCAACACTTGGACACTGAACCATGAACCCAACACATGGTCACCCGAGCATAACACACAAACCTAGAGTATGATAAGGATTGAAAACCACCAAGAAACCCAAACCAGCCATGACATAGCCGGACTGAATCAACAAAAAAAACCATAAAATCCCATTTTTGACACAAAGATGAAGAAACACACCACTCAACCTCTCTGCCGAAGCTTTACAGCCTAGAAAACATACTCACTCACACTCAAATTAATGAGTAGAGGACTTAAACAGCTGGCTTGAAACAGCACCAGAACATCAACGCCATGAAACACCTCCGGGGGGAGCTTTAGAGAGAGGCTCTGTTTTCTTCCCCTAACACTCTTTACATGTTTGTAAGGAGATCAAGTGGGCAACCTGGATTGAAACACACTTATCAATCTCATGCCCAAAAATCTGACAGTGTTGGCATATAACAGGAAGACCTTGGTATTCTACACGGATTAAAACAGCTTCATCATCACACAAGATCTGGAAATATTTAGGCAATTTAGATGTTGCCTCAATTTCAATACAAACTCTAGCGAAAGCCAATCTACTACCCCTAGCCGTGAGCTGATCCAAGAAGAGGGGAGTACCAATTGCACTTGCTACTCTACTAAACCCATCTGGGTCCCAGTACTTCGTTGGAATGTTGAAGAATTTAACCCAAATTGGTATTTTAGTGAACTTCTCTTTAGCCAACTTCATCATTCTTTTCCACTGCTTGAGAATAAGAAGGTAGCCTCCAATGTACCAAGGCCCCCCCTCAAGCACTTCTCTACAGCTTTCTGGAGAGTCAAAAATAAAAAACATAAACCCATCCCCATTTGTTTGAACTTCCTTTAAGCCTTTAGACTTCCAAAGACCAAAGGCACTGTTACGCAGATAGTTATACCCCACTCCCTTATCAACAAAGTAACCAATAAGGCAAGAGTCTCATTTGTCAAGTGGCTCTGATCTAGGAGGCATATGCACCACTATCGCATCATCAACAGATGAAGGAGGGATATACCTGAGTTTAATATTCGACCTTGACGATGCAGCTACATTAGCCCATGTCTGTTGTTGTGCAGGTCTCCCTTCCTCCATGGATCTGCTGCTCCCCACTCCTCCACGCCTTCCTCTTACACCTCGAAAGCTACCTCCTCCCCTCCCACGCCCTCACTGGGGGTTAGGGTTGTAACGATGCTCCCCCAATGGGACTTCAGTATCTATAATCATATCTGCCTCCCTTAGATTCACCTTTTGTTTACCCTCTCCTCGATTCCTGGCTACATCGAGACTGTTAGGGAGATCCCGAAACCTATTATGTTCCTCTTCCACTTCCTCAGACCATCTAGGTTTGGTACCTTGACCTACCGGAGTCAAAAAGGCACTACCCTCGTCGATCGCTACTCCGGTTGGAGGAGTCGTTGAACTCGTGATAGGTTCCAACTGAGTTGACTCAAAGATAAAACTCGCTCCTTGTTGAGGAGGGATAGGACGATCCCCCCCAGAATCTAGAATAACCCCTTCTGTTTCCACAGATCTACTCTGATTTACCATCCTAGATCCTTCTAACCCACGATCTCCATCACCCTGAGGTTGTGAAGACTCTGGCTCCGAAACGCCTCCAACAATCTCCCTAATCTTTCCCCTAATTTCTCCAGACAAACGGTGCGTTGTGTTTCACAAACTCGATCTAACCCTAATCGTGTTTCAAAAGATTGGACCTTCTCCAATTTAAATTGGATAAGGATCCTTTGAATACTGTGCTTCAAGGTCAGGAGAGGGAGGAACATAGGAAGTACTTAGATCTTAGCCAAGTGGAAGAGAGCCTTGCTCTTCAGATATCTAGAATCCGTTGGCTTGGGCTTAGGGATAGAAACATTAGCTTCTTCTTTAGGACTGTTAAGAGTAATATCAATAGGGGGAAGATTCTGAGTGTTGATATGGGTGATGGCTTTAGATCCACTGAAAGTGAAGATATCCACAATGTTTTCATTCAGTACTACACTAATCTGTTTGGTTCCCCCTTTGAGGATGAGTATAATGGTTTTGAGAGAATCAGATCCCTGGTGCATTCCAAGGTCTCTGATGATCAATTTGCTATGCTGAGTAGGCTTGTTACTGATGGTGAAATTAAGGAGGTCTTTTGGTCTCTCAAGGCCAATAAGGCCCCTGGCCCTGATGGCTATTCAGCTGGCTTCTTTAAGAGTTCTTGGGATATTGTGGGTAAGGAGGTGACTACTGATATTAGGTCTTTCTTTGAGTCTGGTAAGCTTCTCTCGGAAGTCAATAGCACTATCATTGCCCTTATCCCCAAGATTCCCAATCCTATGCAGATGGGTGATTATAGACCCATTTCTTGTTGTAACACTATTTATAAGTGTATTGCCAAGATCATAGCGAATAGCGTTAAGCATGTGTTTCCGAATTTGATTGATCCTGTACAATCTACCTTTGTTCATGGTAGAAGGATCTCGGATAATATATTTCTGTCCCAAGAGATTATGAGAGGTTACCATAGAGACTCCAAGGTTCCTAGGTGTGCTATGAAAGTGGACATCATGAAAGCCTATGACAATGTTAGATGGGAGTTTATACTTGATATCCTCAAAGCTATGGGCTTCCCTCTGTGTATGATAAATTGGATTAGGCTTGTATGACCAGTCCTTCTTTCTCTATTTGCATTAATGGGAGTCTTCATGGGTATTTCAAAGGTGCTAGAGGGCTCAGACAGGCCTATGTCCCCATATTTGTTTGTGCTGGCTATGGAAATTCTTGCTAGACTTCTTGCTGAAAAAGCCAGGAGTCCTCTTTTTAAGTTCCATTGGAGTTGTGATCAGACCAAAATTATGAACCTTTGTTTTGTTGATGACTTGATGATTTTTAGTAGAGGAGACCCTGAGACTGTGAACCTTATTATGCAAGGATTGGATAAGTTCAGAAGGCTCTCAGGCCTTACTCCTAGTCCTAGCAAGAGTAATATATTCTTCTCTGGTTGTACTAGGCATCTCAGAGATGAGATTCTTCATATTGCTAAGTTCACTGATGGGACTCTCCCGGTTAAATATTTGGGTGTTCCTTTGATTACCACTAAGCTCAAGGCCTTTGATTGCCAAACTCTGATTGATAGGATAACGAAGAGAATTAGGAGTTGGACAAATAAGCTTCTATCTTATGCGGGTAGAGCTCAACTCATTCAAACTATCCTCTTTTCGATGCAAGTGTATTGGTCCTCTTTGTTCATCCTTCCTAGGAAGGTTATTAGAGATATTGAGAGCCTGCTTAGAGCCTTTCTGTGGTCTGGATTAGATCTGAAGAAGCACAGTGCTAAGCTTGCTTGGAGCTCTATATGCAAACCCAAGAATGAGGGGGGTTTGGGGTTCAAAGATATGGGTATTTGGAATAAGGCTGCTATAGCGAAACATGTTTGGTTCCTCTTCTCTGGTGGGGAGGGCTCTATGTGGTGCCGATGGGTCAAGTCCTACTTACTCAAAGGCAGGAGTTTCTAGTATGTTAAAATCCCTAGTGACCCCTATTGGGTCTGGAGGAAAATCTTGAAGCTTAGGCATATTCTTCTTCCTGTTATTAAGTTTAAAATTGGTAATGGGGAGCAAGTTTTTTTGTGGTTTGATAATTGGCATCCCCTTGGTTCTTTGTGGAGTAGGTTTGGGCCCAGAATTGTCTATGATTCGGGTCTTGATTGTAACTCTAAAGTTAGCTCTATCATCTCTAGTGGTGCTTGGAAGTGGCCTTTCCCTAATTCTTGGGAGATTCAGGAGTGGATTGCATCTACTCCCACCACCTTTAAACCCACTGTGAGCTCTCATGATAGTCCTTGGTGGAGCCTTACTGGTGATGGTCTTTTCACTATTCAATCTACTTGGGACTGCTGGAGGGATAAGGGTCCTAAAGTCTCGTGGAGCAAAATGCTTTGGGGGCATCCTTATATTCCTAGGGTTAGCTTCATTGTTTGGTTGGCTATTCATGAAAGACTGAACACTAGAGATAGACTGCAGGTTTTTGGGCTTGTTACTCACCCTAGTTGTCCCCTCTGTAATGATCCCATGGAGAGTCATTCTCATCTTTTTTTTAGATGTGCTTACTCATCACAGATTTGGGCTGCCATCCAGGGTAAATGTAATGTGAGTTGGCCTAACCTCAACTGGGTTGAAAATGTTGAGCTGGCTGTGAATTCTACTAAAGGTAGATCTCTGAAATCTGCTATTACTAAGTTGTCCTTTATGTGCACGTTGTATCATATCTGGATGGAGAGGAATGGTAGAGTCTTTAGTCAAACTAGTGTTCCTGCTAAGATTGTCACCAAACATATTATCCAAATGGTGAGGGGTAGGATCATTTCTATGTGTAATGTGATGTTGTCTATAGGTGATAGCTGGTACTTGTCACAATGGAACTTGCCAACAATAATCATGAATTAACCCCAAGGCAAGTAGCCGAATGGTAAAGTCTGGAGGATAAAATCCACAGGTCTCGAGTTCGAGTCACCCCTTGGGGCCACTGGAGGTTTGCCCGGTCGTTAACTTCAGGGCCCTCAGGATTAGTCCTGGCTTCCCTTAAAATCAGCGGGTTGGGGATACCTGAGTTATCAAAAAAAAAAAAAAAACAATAATCATGAATTTGCCTACTGCTGGAAGAGGCATGAGGGATGTGAGTTTACCTATATTAAGGGTTGAGTGAAAGTAGCATAAAGTGAGTGCTTCTTAAATGGTTATTCTTTTGCAGGTACAGTTGACAATCACATTCTTGATGTTGCTTAATCTAAGGAATGGATAGGTCAAGTCTCACTGTGGGTTGAGTGATGTGAGCCAGTACATGATACACTCTAAATGTGGGTTGAGAGATGTGAGTAGTACCAAAACTGGCTTTCTAATGATTCTTTATATATGTTATATATTTTCTATTTTGCAAGACAGGGACGCTCTTATAACTCAGCTACTATTCCAGATTGAGTCTTTATCTGTGAGTTGTGGGCTGAGTGATGTGAGACATTACATGGAGAGGAGAGGCATATTTTGTTGTGGGCCGAGAGTTGTGAGATCTTATATAATTTATGTTCTTTTTCTGCTCCTATTTGATCATAGAAACAGTCTCAGTTTCTATATGTGGCTGTCTTTGGTTCAGGTTCACCGTCCTATGAATAGGTGGAGAGTTTGTGACAATAAGCTGTGCAATTCTGGAAGTTGCAACTTTGTTTCTATAATGTTTTACTGGTGGTGGAGAGGTGGCTGCATTCTGCGCCCTTCTTGGCTACTACATGCTGATTGGAGATGCTTCTCGGCGATGGCAGCTAAATGCGCCTTGTCTAGAGTTCTCAAAGGGTTCATGAGTTGTTATATCTTCTGGCTGTATATATTTCTTTTTTCTTTTCCTTTTGGTGTGGTGGTTTTGTTGTATCTTGTAAATATTTTCCATCCTGGGTTGTTTGTAGTTCATTTTGTAAGTGCTTGGGCCCTAGTATTGGGCAGTTTTTTGGTCTTTCTCGATGCCTTTTACGGTGGCCTTGTACAGGCCCCCTGTTTAATTCGTGGACATGGCGCTTGAACAAGTCTTGTGGTCTGCTCGGTTATTCAGCTCGAATGGGTTCTTGTGTGGGTTATGACTGGCTCGTCTAGTGGCTGTTTTTGTTTTCTTTTTGGTTAGTTTTATTTTGGTGGTTGCTTCCTTTGGTGTATCTGTTGTAATTGTGGTAGGGCCTGGGGTATGCCCCTTGTAATCGTGTAAATTTTCCTGTTCTATTTATTTCTTATTCACAAAAAAAAAAAAGCAAGGATAGTTTGAGTTAAACTTCACCACTTAGGATTATGAAACAATTACTCACCTAAGCTAATTAGTTTCTAGAACAAAAGAGAGAAGGAAGCAGAAGGACGGAGAGAGTTACAAAGAAACTTTCCTTCTTGAGAGCTAGAAGAGAAGTTAGAGAAAAGAAAGAGAAATAGGAGGAAATTCAAAGAGAATTCAAATTCAATTTCTGTGAAATTGAGAATTGAATACCTTGGTGATTTAGAAAATCTTAAATGAGGTCCTTATGTTAAACTAATATCGTTAAGCTACAATTACTCAGAAAGTTCGCTATCTTAGTGGCTAAGCAAGATAAGCTCGAGTTAAACTTGGCCACTTAAGCTTATGAAACAATTTGTTACCTAAGCTAATGAGTATGTATAGCGACCCTGGTCTTTTCCCATTTGATTACTGTATCCGGACTTATGTTCCGTAGATTATATTATCATATTGTTGTTGTTGTTGCCTTGTAATTCTTCAGTTGTGAGTTATGGAATATGTTGGGCAGGTTAATTGCAGGTTGGTTGGGTTTAGAAACCAATAGTTGATGTTCAATTTTTGGGTTGGTCGCTCGAGCGAGCTCTTCTTCGCTCGAGCGAGGTCTTTGATTTTGTCCTTCGCTCGAGCCAGGGTCCCTTCGCTCGAGCGAGCTTTGCGTCCAGTACTAGACCTGAAGCAGTGTTTGTTGGCTCGAGCGAGCTTTCTTCGCTCGAGCGAGCTGTTTTGCTTTTGGCTCGAGCGAGCATTCTTCGCTCGAGCGAGGCTTTCTTGTCTGGTCGCTCGAGCGACCAGGTCTTCGCTCGAGCGAGCCTGTCAGTATAAGTAACAGCGTATTTTAAAACAGTTTTTCATTCTTTTTGATCTCAAACCCTAAAGTCCGACTTTCTTCTTCTCTAAACACCTTCTCTCCTAGGTTTGATCTAGTTAGGGTGGGTTTTTGCCCTAGTTCTTTTACAAATAAGATAGAGGGAGTGAGGGCTTCCATTTAATCTGAGAAATTGTGTTTGGAGCACTTTGAAGTTTGGGCATCATTCTTCTCTCTTTTTTGGTTATTCTTCGAGGTAGGGATTTCCTACTCCATTTATACGCTTTAATCTAAGTGTTAGTATTTTGGTATGTGGGGGTAGTTTGGTAATTTTGGTATGTGGGGGTAGTTTGGTAATTTTGGAAGAAACCTTAGGGTTTTGGTTTAGATTAATTTGTATAATTAATTTAAAGGAATAATGTGGAATTTGGTTTAATTCATGGAATTGGGAATGTTAAATTTACATTCATTGATGTATTTATTTCTTGTTTAGAAATAACTGTTTTGGGCTATCGGTGGAGGATAGCCATTGATTGTTGTAGACCTTGCATGCGGCTTAGGTATAACTGGAATTGAGTCAATTGTTTGACTGTTGAGTTAATACAGAACATTTGTGTATTAATTATGTGTTGTATATGGCAATTGTGTGTTTTATTGCATATGCATTGGTTTTGGAGGAGATAGGGGATGAACTCCACGGTTTAGGGGAAGATAGGGGATGGACCTCTAAACCGGATTTATTGGGAGGAGATAGGGGATGGACTCCAGTAGCATCACTCTTATGTGTGCTTATTGATTAATAGATATATTTCTATTTATTGTTGATATGATACATCACTAAAATGTGTATCAGTTGGGAAGTATGGAAGTGAATTGATTATGATTGATACAATACCAACTTGTGTATTTGTTATGATTAGGTCTAACTTGAATTGTTATTCCTGTTGAATTGGAAGTAATGGTAATAAAAGATGAAACCCTGTTGAGTTATTTGGCCAGGTTCTGAGCCATAAGTGGAAAGTAAAATGTGCCATAGACAATGTGTCATAGGCAGTGTAGACATTCGTGTCATGAATATTGTAACTTGATTATAGTGTGTTAACCATGTATCAGATGCTAATGCTTTAGTTATTGCTTATGCTTGGTTTAGTATTTCTCTACTGGGCTGTGGCTCACCCTATATGGGAACTTTATTTTTCAGGTTCAGGTGGTTCACTCCCTCCAAGGACTTAGCTTGTGAGGAATTGAATTTGAAGACTTGTTTTATTTTATTTGTTTTATTTGAACATTGTAATCTTTCAAGCCTAGGGCTTTATCTGTTTTGAGTTAGAACTCAGTAAATTGTGTCCAAGTGTTGGCTTGGCAAGATGTAAGCCCGTAGGGCATTTATTCTGATGTTTTATTTCATAATACTCTGATGGATGGATTTATATTATTGTTTTAATATAATAATGCATGTTTATATTATTTATTTTGGTTTATTTTGAGGGCGTTACAACTTGGTATCAGAGCGTACCGGGTTTGAATACTTTGGGTACGTGGGAAGTGATTAGTATCACAATGGGTTCGTCTCGTTTGATAGAGACTTAGTGTAATGATTGCATGCTTATATGATAACATGTTTATGTGATTATGTGGGTATGGAATGTAGTTTCTAGATATTGATTGGATCCTTGAGTTTCTAGTAGTCTTGTTGGAAAGGCACTTGATCAATGCTGCTTCCAACCGGAACTATAGTAACCCTTTGGGACTATCATTATCCAGGAAT
This sequence comes from Camellia japonica, assembly GCA_030407325.1. NCBI lineage: Eukaryota > Viridiplantae > Streptophyta > Magnoliopsida > Ericales > Theaceae > Camellia > Camellia japonica. The sequence goes on from JAPPVO010000029.1 coordinate 86,800,246, forward strand.
GAAATTCGTAGGTGCTTATGTGATTATGTGCTTACGTGGTGTGATTTATTGTTGTCCAATGCATTAGGACGTGAGTGTTTAGCTTCGGCACATTTATTAATGTGCTAACGTCTTTGTTTCCTTTAATAGGATGTCAGGACGAGGACGAGGTCGCGGTAGGCGCGGTAGACAGGCTAGGCAGGAAGTGCCTATACCGGAGGAGATTCCGGCAGTTCAGGAGGGTGTTGGCCAGGCCAATGTGGCCGAGCCAGTAGGACAGCCGTTTTTGGGCGCTTTGGCCCAAGAGATAGCAGGGGCATTTCAGGCATCAGTTGACATTCTGAGGGCTGCGAATCCAGCCCAGGTAGTTCCAGCCCCGGTAGTTGCTGCAGATGCAGGGCCTTCTTTTCTGAAGAGGGAGTTTTTCCGGTCTCAACCGGACGTGTTTGTAGGTGATCCTAGCGAGCCGCTTAAGGCAGACGAATGGCTCGAACAGACAACGAAAACGTTTGAGATGCTTGGCATCGAAGACGAGGGGTTGAAGGTGACCTTGGCATCTTTCCAGCTGAAAGGGGATGCGGGTCAGTGGTGGAAATTCATTAAGGCTCGTGTTGGAGGTACATGGGAGGCGTTTGTGAATGCTTTTCAGGAGAAGTACCTGTCTCCAGCTGTTCAGGAGACGTTGAGAGATCAGTTCTGCCAGCTGAAGCAGAATAGTTCATCAGTGGCTGAGTTTGAGGCCTTATTTACTAGTTTGTCCAGGTTCGCACCTGAGTTAGTGGCGTCCGAGGAACGTCGGTGTATAGAGTTCGAGAAGAAGTTGAGGCGCGGCCTCAAATTGAGAATGGTGCCGACTATGATTAGGGATTTTGGGCGTTTGGTTGATGCAGCAGCCATACTGAGATCGCGATGCGGGAGGAGGAAGTAGGGCAGAAAGGCTCCAAGAGGAGTCAGGATGGTCAGGGCGATGGCAGGAGGCAGAGAGGTTTCACTCCTCAGCAGCCTCAGAGTAGCTTCTCTAGGTCTACTTTTCCTGTGCCGAGTGCTAGTTCAGGGAAAGGCAGTCAGGGAGACATCACTTGCTTCAAGTGTGGCCAGCTGGGTCACAAGTCTCCAGTTTGTCCTCAGAGGGGAGGAGTTCAGAGAGCAGCATCTTCTTCGGCTCGATCTCAGAGCCAGAGTCAGTAGAGGTCAGCCGCTCTCTTGTTTTCAGTGCGGTCAGCCGGGGCACATGAAGAGGTTTTGCCCTCAGTTGGGTGGCACATCTGGTGCATCTGGTTTGAGGCAGACTCAGGGTCAGCAGCCAGCTCAGTCGGGTCAGGCCTCGAGGGCCAATCAGGGGGCTTCTTCGTCCCAGTCTGTGCAGCAGTCTACTGCTCCGAGGGGTGAGCAGGTTGATCAGAGGTCGTCTGGGCGCGTGTATGCTGTTACCGCGCAGGATCTAGTACCGGCTCCGTCTGTTGTGAGAGGTACCTTCTTGTTTTGCAATTCAGTTGCTAGTGTTCTGATTGATACGGGTGCATCTCATTCCTTTGTGTCTGCTGCATTTGCATCTATTTTGGAGTTGGAGTTAGCTCAGTTAGCATCTCCTATTTGTGTAGTGTCGCCTCTTGGGGGTGAGTTGATTTTGAAACAAGGTGTTAGGGGTTGTGATATAGAGGTCGATGATCATAGAATCCCTTTCTCTTTTGTAGTTATGCCCATGAAGGGCTTTGATGTTATTTTGGGTATGGACTGGTTGTCGTCATACCGGGCAGTTATTGATTGCTACCGTCAGAGGGTCACTTGTTGTACCGTGAACGGGGAGTGTTTTCGTTTTCTGGGGGACCGGTTGGTAGTGTTTTGCCACCGGGTATGATCCGCGAGGGCGGAGTGAGCTTAGTGGTCTACTTGCTAGTCTTTCGATTAGTGAGGGTGATGAGACCCAGATTGTGTTGCCGAGGGTGGTCTGTGAGTATTCGGACGTTTTTCCCGAGGATCTTGTTAGTTTGCCACCTCAGCGAGAGATTGAGTTCTCTATTGATTTAGTGCCCGGCACGGCGCCAATTTCTATGGCACCTTACCGTTTTGCCCCAGCCGAGTTAGTTGAGTTGAAGATTCAACTCCAGGAGTTGCTAGATAAGGGCTATATCCGTCCTAGTGTTTCGCCGTGGGGAGCACCGGCCCTCTTTGCTAAGAAGAAAGGTGGTGCTTTGAGGTTGTGTATAGATTACCGTAAGTTGAATCGGGCTACAGTTAAGAATAAGTATCCTATGCCCCGTATTGATGATTTGTTTGACCAGTTGAAGGGTTCCCGTTGTTTCTCTAAGATAGATTTGAGATCGGGTTACCACCAGTTGAGGTCAGGGAGGAGGATATTCCGAAGACGGCATTCCGTACGCGGTATGGCCATTATGAGTTTCTGGTGATGCCATTCGGGCTCACCAATGCACCGGCAGTGTTTATGGATTTGATGAACCGGATCTTCCGGGAATTCTTGGATCGTTTTGTGGTCGTCTTCGTGGACGACATTTTGATTTATTCACCTTCAGAGGAGGAGCACGAGGACACTTGAGAGTGGTGCTAGAGTTACTTAGAGCCCATAAGCTTTATGCTAAGTTCGGGAAGTGTGAGTTTGGCTAGAAGAGGTGAAGTTCTTAGGCCATGTAGTTTCTGGGGAAGGGGTGTCTGTTGATACATCCAAGACTGAGGCAGTGCAAGATTGGGCACAGCCTAAGAGTGTGTTTGAGATCCGCAGTTTTCTGGGATTAGCTGGGTATTACCGTCGGTTTGTGAAGGATTTCTCCAGGTTAGCTTCACCGTTGACTAGATTGACTCGGAAGGGAGTCAAATTTGTATGGAGTGAGACTTGTGAAAAGTCGTTTCAGGAGTTGAAGGTTAGATTGACCACCGCTCCGGTTTTGATTATTCCGGAGAGAGGGTTGGGTTATGCAGTCTATTGTGATGCCTCACGAGAGGGTCTGGGTTGTGTGTTGATGCAAGAGGGGAAAGTGGTTGCCTATGGTTCACGTCAGTTGAAAATTCATGAGAAGAATTACCCTACGCATGATTTAGAATTAGCAGCTGTGATTTTTGCCTTGAAGATTTGGAGGCATTATCTTTATGGTGAGAGGTTCGAGGTATTCTCGGATCATAAGAGTCTGAAATATCTGTTTACACAGAAAGACTTGAATTTGAGGCAGAGGAGGTGGATGGAGTTCATTGAGGATTATGACTTCGAGTTGCACTATCATCCGGGGAAGGCCAATGTTGTGGCCGATGCCCTTAGTAGGAAATCTGTTGGTGACTTAGCTAGTATAGCCATCCGGGAGTGGGAGATGTTGGGTGCAGTTGGGGAGTTTGATTTGCATCTGGGCGAATCCGTAGAGGCTGCGGCCTTGTTTTCTGTTGTTGCACAGCCTACACTTGTGACTCGAGTGTTAGAGGCTCAGAGGGGTGATCTTGAGGTAGAATCTCTCCGAGAGAAGATTTCTAATGGGAAGGTTGAAAGGGTTTGACGGTGTATCCCGACCTGAGTGTGAGATACCGAGACCGTCTGTTTGTGCCGGAGTCTTGCCGAGAGGAGGTACTCCGAGAGTTTCATCATTCGCGCCTTGCGGTGCATCCGGGAGGTACTAAGATGTATCGGGATTTGGGTCGCCAGTTCTGGTGGCGGGGTATGAAGAGAGATGTGGCAGCTTTCGTATCTAGGTGCCTTACTTGTCAGCAAGTGAAGGCCGAGCATCAGAGGCCAGCGGGTTTGTTGCAACCCTTGCCTATTGCCGAGTGGAAGTGGGAGCATGTCACTATGGACTTCGTTGTGGGTCTTCCGAGGACTCAGCGGGGTAGTGATGCCATTTGGGTGGTGGTAGACCGGTTGACGAAGTCAGCGCACTTCATTCCGATGCGTGTTAGAGATTCAGTAGATCATCTTGCCGACTTGTATATCGGGATATAGTGAGGTTGCACGGGGTCCCAGTGACGATCGTCTCAGATAGAGATCCTCGTTTCACTGCCAGGTTGTGGCAGAGTTTGCAGAGTGCTTTAGGCACTAAGTTGACCCTTAGCACGGCTTATCATCCTCAGACTGACGGGCAGTCCGAGCGTACTATTCAGATCCTTGAGGATATGCTTCGGGGTTGTGTTCTCGACTTTAGTGGGTCGTGGGAGAGGCACTTACCATTAGTGGAGTTTGCCTACAACAACAGTTTTCAGTCTAGTATCGGTATGGCACCGTTTGAGGCCTTGTATGGCCGACCGTGTAGATCTCCTGTTTGTTGGGCCGAGGTGGGTGATGCACCTCTGTTGGGTCCGGAGTTGGTGAGGGAAACGACGGAGAAAGTTGAGCTTATCCGTAAGAGGCTTGTTACAGCACAGAGTCGTCAGAAATCTTATGCTGACCGTAGGAGGAGACCTTTAGTATTTGAGGTGGGTGATCATGTCTTTTTGAAGATATCACCTAAGCGGGGTTTGATGAGGTTTGGGAAGAGCGGGAAGTTGTCCCCTCGGTTTATTGGGCCTTTTGAGATCCTTGAGAGGATTGGCGAGGCTGCTTATCGTTTAGCTTTGCCACCGCAGTTATCCGGAGTTCATGATGTGTTTCATGTGAGTATGCTTCGGAAGTATGAGCCAGATCCGTCACATGTACTGGATTGGACTGATTTAGTTGTTGATGAGAATGTCTCGTATGAGGAGAGACCGGTTCGAGTTTTGGATAGGCGGGATCAAGTCCTGCGTGGCAAGACTATCCCTTTGGTGAAAGTTTTGTGGAAGCATCACGGAGTGGAGGAAGCCACTTGGGAACGTGAGTTGGAAGTCCGTGAGAAATATCCGGACTTGTTTACTGATTTGTAATCTTGTATTTAGATTATGTAATATTGTTGAACTTAAGAGTTTTATATATGTCTTAAGTTGGGAAAACATTGAGAATGTTTTGGTTTAATGTTAACATTTTGAAACTTGCCTTTTTATGGAAGTGGAGTATAACATTTATATATTGAATGTGTTATTTATATCATGAGATTGAATATGATATGGAAATTGTTAACATTGAAAAGATTAATGCATAATATTGATGCAAGTTGAATATATGTTGATTTAATATCATATTGTGAGATGCCTCTTGATTAGAGATGAAGTGACCGGTTTTGGGTCAAGTTGTTGTTTATTGCTTTATGATATCATTGGGAATTGAGAAAAACTTGTTTTTACAAACTTATGCTTAATTTCGGGGACGAAATTCTTTTAAGGGGGGGAGGTTATAGCGACCCCGGTCTTTTCCCATTTGATTATGTATCCGGACTTATGTTCCGTAGATTATATTATCATATTGTTGTTGTTGTTGCCTTTAATTCTTCAGTTGAGTTATGGAATATGTTGGGCAGGTTAATTGCAGGTTGGTTGGGTTTAGAAACCAATAGTTGATGTTCAGTTTTTGGGTTGGTCGCTCGAGCGAGCTCTTCTTCGCTCGAGCGAGGTCTTTGATTTTGGTCCTTCGCTCGAGCCAGGGTCCCTTCGCTCGAGCGAGCTTTGCGTCCAGTACTAGACCTGAAGCAGTGTTTGTTGGCTCGAGCGAGCTTTCTTCGCTCGAGCGAGCTGTTTTGCTTTTGGCTCGAGCGAGCATTCTTCGCTCGAGCGAGGCTTTCTTGTGTCTGGTCGCTCGAGCGACCAGGTCTTCGCTCGAGCGAGCCTGTCCAGTATTTAAGTGTAACAGCGGGATTTTTAGGGCAGTTTTTCATTCTTTTTGATCTCAAACCCTAAAGTCCGACCTTTCTTCTTCTCTAAACACCTTTTCTCCTAGGTTTGATCTAGTTAGGGTGTGTTTCTACCCTAGTTCTTTTACAAATAAGATAGAGGAGAGTGAGGGCTTCCATTTAATCTGAGCGTTGTCAGTTTGGAGCACTTTGGAGTTTCGAGCATCTTCTTCATCATCATCTTTTTGGGCTATTTCTTCGAGGTAGGGATTTCCTACTCCATTTATACGCTTTAATCTTAAGTGTTAGTATTTTGGTATGTGGGGGTAGTTTGGTAATTTTGGTATGTGGGGGTAGTTTGGTAATTTTGGAAGAAACCTTAGGGTTTTGGTTTAGATTAATTTGTATAATTAATTTAAAGGAATAATGTGGAATTTGGTTTAATTCATGGAATTGGGAATGTTAAATTTACATTCATTGATGTATTTATTTCTTGTTTAGAAATAACTGTTTTGGGCTATCGGTGGAGGATAGCCATTGATTGTTGTAGACCTTGCATGCGGCTTAGGTATAACTGGAATTGAGTCAATTGTTTGACTGTTGAGTTAATACAAACATTTGTGTATTAATTATGTGTTGTATATGGCAATTGTGTGTTTTATTGCATATGCATTGGTTTTGGAGGAGATAGGGGATGAACTCCACGGTTTAGGGGAAGATAGGGGATGGACCTCTAAACCGGATTTATTGGGAGGAGATAGGGGATGGACTCCAGTAGCATCACTCTTATGTGTGCTTATTGATTAATAGATATATTTCTATTTATTGTTGATATGATACATCACTAAAATGTGTATCAGTTGGGAAGTATGGAAGTGAATTGGTTATGATTGATACAATACCAACTTGTGTATTTGTTATGGTTAGGTCTAACTTGAATTGTTATTCCTGTTGAATTGGAAGTATTGTTAATAAAAGATGAAACCCCGTTGAGTTATTTGGCCAGGTTCTGAGCCATATGTGGAAAGTAAAATGTGCCATAGACAATGTGTCATAGGCAGTATAGACATTCGTGTCATGAATATTGTAACTTGATTATAGTGTGTTAACCATGTATCAGATGCTAATGCTTTAGTTATTGCTTATGCTTGGTTTAGTATGTCTCTACTGGGCTGTGGCTCACCCTATATGGGAACTTTATTTTTCAGGTTCAGGTGGTTCACTCCCTCCAAGGACTTAGCTTGTGAGGAATTGAATTTGAAGACTTGTTTTATTTTATTTGGTTTATTTGAACATTGTAATCTTTCAAGCCTAGGGCTTTATCTGTTTTGAGTTAGAACTCAGTAAATTGTGTCCAAGTGTTGGCTTGGCAAGATGTAAGCCCGTAGGACATTTATTCTGATGTTTTATTTCATAATACTCTGATGGATGGATTTATATTATTGTTTTAATATAATAATGCATGATTATATTATTTATTTTGGGTTTATTTTGAGGGCGTTACAGTATGTAGAGCAAAAGAGAGGAGGAAGGAGTGAGACAGAGAAAGTTACAGAGAAACTTCCTTCTTCGGAGCTGAAAAAAAAAGAAAAAAAAATAAGGGAAATATGAAGAAAATCGAAAGGAATTCAAATTCATCCTTTCTGACTTGAGAATTGAACACTCAGTTGATTTAGAAAACCATAAATGAGGTACATAACTTAAACGAGTATCGTTAAGTTACAATTGCTTGGAAAATTATGTATCTTAGAAGCTAAGCAAGACAAGTTTCAGTTAAACTCAGTCAGTTAAACTCGGTCACTTAAGCTTACGAAACAATTATTTACCAAGCCTAATTAGTTCTTAGAACAAAAGAGAGAAGGAAGGAGAGGGACGGAGGAAGTAACAGAGAAACTTTCTTCTTGAGAGCAAGAAGAGAAAGTCATAGAAAAGAAAGAGAAATTGGAAGAAAATCAACCGGAATTCAAATTCAACCTTTCGGACTTGACAATTGAACACTTAGGTGATTTAGAAAACCTTAAATGAGGTGTTTAAGTTATAAATTAATATCGTTAAACTGCAATTACTCAGACAATTCTCTTCGTTGGAGGCTAAGGAAAATTAGTTTGATTTAAACTTGGCCACTTAAGCGGATGAAACAGTTAGTTACCCAAGCTAATTAGTTTCTAGAACAAAAGGGAGAAGGAAGAAGATGGACAGAGAAAGATGCAAATAAACTATCTTCTTGAGAGCTAGAAGAGAAAGTTAGGGAAAAGAATGAGAAATAGAAAGGAAAAAAAAAATAGAAAAAGAATCAAAGGGAATTCAAATTCATCATTTTGGACGTGAGAATTGAACACTAAGGTGATTTAGAAAATATTTAATGGGTTGCTTAAGTTAAACTAACATGATTAAGCTACTATAGTTACACAGAAAATTCCCTTTCTTACAGGCTAGGCAAGATTAGTTTGAGTTAAACTTGGCCAATTATTAAGCTTACGACACAATTAGTTGCCTAAGCTAATTAGTTTCTAGAACAAAAGAAAGAAGGACAGAGAAAGTTACAGCGAAACTTTGTTCTTGAGAGCTAGAAGAGAGAGTTAGAGAAAGGAAAGAGAAATAGAAAGAAAAACAAAGGAAATTCAACTTCATCTTTTTTGACTTGAGAATTGAACACTTAGGTGATTTAGAAAACCTTAAATATCGTTAAGCTACAATTACACAGACAATTCTCTTTCTTAGAGGCTAAGCAAGATTAGTCTGAGTTAAACTTGGCCACTTAAGCTTATGAAACAATTAGTTAGCGAAGCAGATTAGTTTGTAGAACAAAAGAGAGAAGGTCGGAGAAAGTTGTAGAGAAACTTTCTTCTTGAGAGGTAGAAGAGAAAGTTAGGGAAATGGAAGAGAAAGAGGAAGAAAATCAAAGGAAATTCAAATTCATCCTTTTGGACTTGAGAATTGAAGACTTAGATGATTTAGAAAACCTTAAATGAGGTGCTTAGATTAAACTAATATCGTTAAACTAGAGTTACTCAGAAAATTCTCTTTATTAGAGGCTAAGCAAGATTAGTTTGAGTTAAACTTGGCCACTTAAGCTTATGAAACAATTAGTTGCCTAAGCAAATTAGTTCCTGGAACAAAAGAAAGAAGGAAGGCGAAGGACAGAGAAACTTCCAGATAAACTGTCTTCTTGAGAGATAGAAGAGAAAGTCAGAGAAAAGAAAGAGAAATAGGAGGAAAATCAAAGGGAGTTCAAATTCACACTTTCGGTCTTGAGAATTGAACAGTTAGGTGAGTCAGAAACCTTAAATGAGGTGCTTAAGTTAAACTAATATTGTTAAGCTAGAATTACTCAGAAAATTCTCTTTCTTAGAGGCAAAGCAAGATTAGTTTGAGTTCTACTTCCCCACTTAAGGTTATGAAAACAATTGGTTGTCTAAGCTAATTAGTTTCTGGAACAAAAGAGAGAACGAAGAAGAAGGGCAGTGAAAGTAACAGAGAAGCTTTCTTCTTGAGAGCTAGAAGAGAAAGTCAAAGAAAAGAAAGAGAAACAGGAAGATAATAAAAGGAAATTCAAAGGAAATTCAAACCTGCAAAAGACCAAACCATTAGAACACTCCTTTAGGCTCACCAACACTCAACCCTCATATAGAGAACTCACATCACTCAGCAGCCCTCCCATTTCTGATGCTATGGGGCTTCAAAATTGTCTCTGGCAGATTCCATTGAGCTAGGAACCAGCTGTCACCCGTGGATCTAGGCAGATTCTTAATAGACAGCGTTCTATTTCTAACCATCTGGGTAACAGATTTGATTACCACCTCTTCAGGTTTAAGTTCTTTGTTGAAAATTCTGTTATTTCTTTCAATCTAGATGGAGTAAACAGAGCATAAGAATGCATTACTGATGATATTGGCCCTCAATGAATTACCTTTAGTCTCCTTTATAGCATATGTAACAATGTCAGGCCAATCTAAAGTAGGCCACTTTATGTTACATTTAGCTTCAATGGCACACCAAACTCTGCTAGAGAAGAGGCACTTAAAGAAGAGATGAGAATGGTTTTCCCCAGGGTTGAGGCAGAAAGGGCATTGAGAGTTAGTGGCCAAGCCAAATAACTGAAGCCTATCACCAGTATATAGTCTGTTGTGAAGAGCCACCCAAACTATAAAACTGACTTTAGGAATTCTATGAGGGCCCCAAACAAGCTTATGCCACTCCACTCTATCAAATCTCTTTCTCCAATGATTCCAAGCTGAATGAATGGAAAACTGACCATCAGTAGTAAGATTCTAGATAGCTTGATCACACCTAGAAGGGTTGGGTGTACAGCACACAGGAGTAGAGGAAATTAATTCCTCAATTTCCCACGAATTGGGGTTAGGCCACTTCCAAGAGTAGCCATCAATGATTTGACTAACTTTTGTTTCACTATTAAGGCAAGAGTCATACATAATTCTATCTCCGAACTTGTTCCACAACGGACCAAGAGGGTGCCAATTGTCATACCAAAGGAAAGTAGACTCCCCACTGCCTATTTTGTGATTAATCAGAGGGGAAATCCATTCCCTAAGAGACAATATCTTCCTCCACACCCAGGAGGGATCACTAGGAACCTTAACTCTCCAAAAGCTCTTACCCTTAAGTAAATAGGATTTGACCCATTGACACCACATCGACTCCTCGCCCCCAGAGAATAAGAACCAAATGTGCTTAGCAATGGCCGCTCTATTCCAAGTATCTAAGGATTTGAAGCCCATACCCCCTTCATTTTTAGGAGCACACACCGACTCCCAAGCAATTTTAGCACTATGAGTTTTAAGATCACTGCCAGACCAAAGGAAGGCTCTAAGGATACTTTCAATCTCCCTAATAACCTTCTTGGGAAGAATGAATAAGGATGACCAGTACACTTGCATGGAAAAGAGAATGGATTGAATAAGCTGGCTTCTACCAGCATAAGACAGCGCTCTATTAGTCCAATTTTTCACTTTTTTGGTGATCCTATCAATGAGAGGGACACAATCAGAGGCCCTCAACTTAGTGGTAATAAGGGGAACACCAAGGTACTTAACAGGAAGAGTACCTTTTTTAAATTTTGCAATCTCAAGAATGGCAACTCTTAACCCCATCTCACAACCAGAAAAGTAGATGTTACTTTTACTGGGATTAGGGGTGAGGCCTGAAAGGTTAGAAAATTCCTCCAGGCCTTCCATAATAAGCTTAACAGTGTGCACATCACCTTTGCTAAATATCATGAGATCATCAGCAAAGCAAAGATTGATGATTTTAGTCTTCTCACATCTCCAATGAAATTTAAAAAGCGGATGTGTAGATTTCTCAACCAGGATTCTGGCAAGGATCTCCATGGCCAAAACAAACAAATAAGGGGACATGGGGTCACCTTGGCGTAACCCTCTGGCCCCTTTAAAATAACCATGGAGGCTCCCATTGATACAAATTGAAAAGGAAGGGCTAGTCATACAGGCCTTGATCCAGGAAACCATGACAGGAGGAAAGGCCATAGCCTTAAGGATATCGACAATGGATTCCCATCTCACACTATCATATGCTTTCATGATATCCACTTTCATGGCACACTTCGGGGTGGGGGACTTTCTATGGTACCCTCTCATGAGTTCTTGGGATAGGAAAATATTATCAGAAATTCTCCTACCCTGAACAAAAGTTGACTGAACAGAATCAATAAGATCAGGGAGAACAGTTTTAATCCTGTTGGCAATGATCTTGGCGATACATTTATAAATGGTATTACAGCAAGAGATAGGTCTAAAGTCCCCCACTTTGGTAGGGTTAGGGACCTTGGGGATAAGAGCAATAATGGTACTATTGACTTCAGATAGAAGCTTACCAGACTCAAAAAAGGTTCTAATAGCTTGAATGACATCTCTCCCCATAATGTCCCAAGATCTTTTGAAGAACCCAGCAGAAAAGCCATGAGGGCCAGGGGCCTTGTTAGCTTTAAGAGACCAAAAAGTATCCTTGATCTCTTTATCAGTCACAGGGCTAGCGAGCACTAAAGCTTTGTCAGGAGAGATCCTGGACTTAACAAGCCCCTGAATTCTATCATAAACATTGTACTGGTCATCAAGAGGGGTACCAAATAAGCCAGAGAAAAAGTTTGTGAAAGCATTGTGTATGTCCTCAGATTTGGATATTTTTTGGCCATCCATCATCTCCAGACTTAAAATTTTACCCCTATTGATGTTACCCTTAAAGAAAAAACTACTATTTCTATCTCCCTCACTAAGCCACTGGACTCTAGATTTCTGGTGAGCCAGACTCTCTTCAACAGTTAGAAGATCAACATGCTGTTTATAGATAGTTCTCTCAAGTTTTTGCAAAACAATATTACTAGGATCCTTGTCCAACTTACATTGGGCAGAGAGAAGCTCAGCCTTAGAGGTTTGGACTCTCGTAGTAATATCACTAAAATCTTTCTTATTCAGAGCCTTTAATTCAGGTTTCAAGTATTTTAATTTTTGGCAAACTCTAAACATAGGGACACCATGAACATACTGGTTCCAAACTTTAGAGACCACCAAACCAAAGTCCTTATGATCAGCCCAAAAATCAAAAAATTTAAAAGGTTTCTTAAAAGAAGTCACCTTATCAGAAACACTAACCACAGCAGGGGAGTGATCAGATATGCCAGAAGAGACCACTATTCCTCTTGTTAGCCCAAGTGAATTGGCAACCTCCATAGGAGAGATCCACCAACTCAGATTGCAGGGTGTAGAAGTTGAACTCCTCTTTTTCCTTGGACCAACTAACAGAACCCCCAAATTTCTCATAAGGGAATCTGATAGCATTAAAGTCCCCCAGGATAACAAGAGGGGTTTTGGACTGAGATTGGGATATAGTGGCCATGTGCTCAAAAAGACTATGCCTAATTTCATGTTTATTATCAGCATAAACAAAACAAACTCTGAACATGTTATTAGTAGATAAATCTTGGACTTCACAAAAGATATTTTGATCAGAGATATGTAACATTTTAACTTTACAACAAGCTGGGTCCTCCCAGATTTAGAAGGCTGTGAGTTTGTCAAAAAGGGCCAATTGTTAACACCAGAAGAAAAAAATCTGATGCTCATTCAAAGCTTTTATTTTAGTTCTAAAATGCCCAATAGTTTAATGTCTTCATGTAACAAAAAATTTCGAACTTCTTTATGTCTGTGAGGATTGTTAAAACCTCAGACATTCCAAGATGCAATTTTTAAAGACATTGGAAATATACAAAAATTTGGAAACCCACAAGCCAGCCAAAACTGGAGTTTACCTGCGTTTCTTCCTCTGGCTTTTGTTGCCTTTGCCAGAGGAATTACCCTTTGCCTTAGTCCCAATTTGAGCCTGTTTGTTGGCTGAACTGCTAAGGGTAGATCCCACAAGCTTCTCCACTTTAGCCAAGAGTTCAACATCATTTGGGAGAGCCAAACTAGTGATTTCCACCAATTCCTTCTGCAGAGCCTCCAGACCATCCAATTTACAAACCTCTACTTCCCCCCCAACTGGGCTAGGCTCTTCTATATGATCTTGATTGGATAAGCTTTCCTCGGACTCCACTTGAGATGGCATTTCTTGTTGACTCTGCCCCACATTTGGATTCTGTAAACCCACATCCTGCGGTTCTGCATGGTTTTCTGACCCTGAAGGACTATCTGTAGTACCCACCTTCCTCTTGCCCTTTGCCTTAACAGTTTCCCACCCCAGATCCGGATTGTTCTCTGTTTGTTTTTGGATATTGATTAAAGCTGCCACCTGAGTCTTAACACACTTGGTGGTGTCATGCCTAAAGGCTCAATGCTCACACTTAGGGGGTAATCCTTGATATTCAACCCTTACAACTGCATCTTCCCCTTCACAGTTCACCTTGAACACCGATGGTAGGTTGGATGTTGCTTCAACCTCCACACAAACCCTAGCGAAGGACACTCTACTGCCCTGTTCTGTAAGTTGGTCCGTGAACAAAGGAATACCTACAGCACTTGCAATACGGCTCAAACCATCACTGTCCCAATACTCGAAGGGAACATTGAAGAATTTAGCCCACACCGGTACCTTAGTTGCCTTATCCTTAGTCAGCTTCATCATACGAGTCCACTTTTTCAGAAAAAGGTTGAAGCCTCCAATATACCAGGGCCCTCCCTCAAGGACAGAGCTACAGCATTCTGGACTCTCAAAGATAAAGAAACTAAAACCCTCTCCATTAGCTAATACTTCTTTCAAACCCTTGTTTTTCCATAAACCAAAAGCACTATTTCTCAGATAGTTATAGGATACTCCCTTGTCAAGGAAGTACCCAACCAAGATGAGTCCCATTTTTCTAGAGGGTTGGGCCTTGGCGGTAGATTTACACTGACATAGCCATCACTACGGATGGGAGGGACATACCTCAAAGGGATGCTAGATCGAGTCGATGAAGCAGCCACATCGGCCCAGGTTTTTGTGGACTCTTTGCCCTGACCCCTGCCACCCCCTTGCCCTCGACCTCCTCTCCCACCTCTGAAGTTGGAAGGTCCTCCCCTTCGAAAAGTCATCTCCTCTCGGTCACCTTCATCGCTAAAATCAGGGATTTGAAGATGATTCACTTCAGTTGCTTGCCCATCTTCGACAGAGACCAGATTTTCTTCCTTCTCTTTGTCTATGGGTAGATCTAGCTAGTGTTCACCATGTCCCTTAACATCGTTTCTGTTTTGAGCAACCAGAATACTGTCAATAAGATTTTGAAACAAAGGGGTTTCAAAATCCGTACGGTCAGACCATCGCGATGTCGATTGAGACCCATCTAGGGTAGGCGATGTCATTATCGATGGAGGAGGTGCTTTCAGTCTCGCCAATCGATCGGCTACTCTCTGGAAATCGGCGAGATCCACCGTTAGAACCCTTCGATCTTTTTGATTTAGGGTTTTCTCCACACCGACTACGTCGTTAGCCAAAGTATTTTCTTCGATGTTATCCTTAGTCGGATCCATTTTCCCCGTACTCAATACTTGAAACCTGTTACTCACAAACCCTAGGTTGTCACTCAACTTACCCACCTTTTGATCGATCTCAGATGTAACACTCTCCCGTAAACGAAAAGGACTCTCAGAACAAGTCTTAGCATTAACTCCTAACATCGCATTCAATGAGGAATTGAAACCCTAGAAACGCAGGTTTCTAGAAAGATGCGGGAGCTTCTCACTCTAACCCATCCTTTTTGAAACTGTTCTTTTTATTCTTGTTAATCTTATCTGTTTTATCTACAGGTTGCATAGATAGGACTAAGTGCTGTGAATTCCTATTTTGTGGGTTGGGTCTGTGGGACATCCGTGGACTTCAATTTGTGGGTTGACTTTTGGATTATTGGTCTGTTTTTTAAGGGTTTGTTTGGCTTTTGTTTAGTCACTTTGCAGCGGATCATTTATAGTCAATTTTTTCATGATGATTGATCGTGTGATCCTCATATGACTCGATATGAGGGTGGTTTTGAGCCATCTCCGCCAAGAGTGATTGGGGAGTCACTGCTATGGGGAATAGTGGTTCGATAACTAGCCGAGTTAGAGACTGGGAGATGAGTGGGAGGATAGCTACCGATTTTCTGGTTGCTTCTTGTCTTCATGTGATCCATCCTAATTGATCGTATTGCCATGCCTGACATGGAGTGAAGGGGACACTACTGTGGGGTTTGAGGCTTGTGATCTACCAAGGAAGGGACTGGGGGATGTAATGATTGCTCTCATGATTTTGTTGGCTATGTATTGATTTGTTGCTGTGGGGCTATTGTTTTTCACAATAACTCCCAAGACCGTGGCTTACGGTTACTGATCGTGCTAGCTTCATGTGACTTTGTTAGGATTTCTCGTGGGATAGATTTTTTTTCCTCTGTCACGGCTTTGGTTAAATGGCTTGGATGTCACGGCTGTGAGGAGTGGAACGCTTATTTGATTCCATGTGTTTATCTGCAGTAGAGACTGGGGGCATGTGAGATTGGTTATCATCTTTGATTCGGCTTGAGGATTGTTGCTTTGTGAGTGTGTTTGTTGTGTTTATAAGCATTGTGGTGTTTATTTGTATCTTTGCCCATATATCTACCTCAAGTTCCCATCTATTATCTCTAATGGTAGGGGTTACTTGGGGACAAAAATGATATATGGGCAGAGTAGGGTTATTTTGTTTTCTGTTGTTTTTGTTTATCCCCTTTTTTTCTTAGGGGTGTAGTGGTAGTTTACGTTTGGGTATGCAATCGTTTTTTATTTATTTGTTGGGCGTTCCTGGGGTATGCCCCTTGTAAACTTGTAAATTTCATTGTCTTTATTTTATGACTTACTTACCCAAAAAAAAAAAAAAGCCCAGATATTGTGTACACAAGTTACTTTGCTGGTTGTAGGGAAATCACTACTTTCAAGTGTTGTGAGATCATAAATTGTAGGCCGAGTGTAGTGAGACAATATATTTTGTGTTTGTGCCACTATCCTGTAACGTTTGTGCATCTTTTTTTGTTGCATAGGTGTTGTTTTTGGAACTCATGTAACTGTCATTCTTGGGCAGGTTCAAATGATTTCTGGAAGTTGGCAGGCAGTAGGGATGGCTGCTTTATGCGCCTCAAGTGTAAAGAAAGTTTTTCTTTAATGTGTATATACGAGTTGAACTTGTTTTGCTGCTGTCATGTAGTTAGGTTGGTTTTTTTTAATCTCATTTTGTGGCCTACCTTTACAGGTTGTGTAAGGGACAGCTTTTTGTGTACCATTTTGTACCAGATTTTTGAGCACATGGAATGTGTTCATGGTCCACATTCTTTTTGGACGGGGATCCTGAACATGTTTAAGCTTTCAAAATCTGTGCTGGAGTATGTCTTGGAGTTGTTCTTTGTAAGAATTCTAAGGTATTTAATTGTTTGGAATATTTATATCCATCCAGTTAATTGCTTCGGTTATTTCAAGTTCTTTGCTGATTTTGGTTTGGTAGGTGTAATGTATTTAGCTCAGTTTCATCTTTGGATGGCCTTTTCATAGGCTGCTTGTTTGTATAGTTGTTGTTAGGGCTTGGGGCATGCCCCTTGTATTTGGGTAAATTTCTTTGTTTTATTTGTGACTTATCCACCCAAAAAAAAGAAAAAAGTTTCTCTCTAACTTTCTTTGTGCTTCTCCATCCTTCTGTCTTTTGTTCTAGGAACTAATTAGCTTGGCCCCCTAATTGTCCCATTAGTTTAAGTGGCCAAGTTTTTTTTTGGGTGGGTAAGTCATAAATTAAAGACAAAAAATTACACGTTTACAAGGGGCATACCCCAGGTAATACAACAAATCTCATACCCCCAAAGGAGGAGAACTAATACAAAAATAAAATAAAACACCCCCCACATCAGTAGGGTACCCAACAGAAATCCGAAAATAAAAACAAAATCAAAGTTAAAATTGTCCATATATCATATTTTATCCCCAAGTTCCTTCTATCATAAAAATAATAGATAGAACTTGGGGAAGATATATGGACAATTATACAAAAGTGAATAAAAAACTAAAAAGAAACCCCAAACCCACGTGAAGCTTGTCAAAAGGAGGCCCCACTTGAATCATTTGAATGAAATCTCAGCCCACAATTACCTGCACGGTTACCGACTCAGTGGACCACTAACATATATATATATATATAAATAATCAAAATAACTAATAACTATTTATATATATATAAATTGACAACCTATAACCCAGCGTCTCAAATACGCTACCAAAACAGTGGGCTGATAAACCACCCACGTGTATAACCCGTTCCCATGTCCCAAGCCGTCAAGCCAGCTAGCATAGGTAGGAATAGAGCCCCACGCTGCACACCAACCACTTTCAGGCAGCACAGAATAGACCACACGCCAAGTAGAGCGTGTAACTCACCTCAACATGCAGCTCCCATATTACAAACGCTGGTGACGGAAAGACCAAGCACACAACAGCCGGATAAAACAGCGCCGACGTCGTGCTGGAACAAACATCAACAGCATAGTTGGACCACAACCAAGGCTGGCAAAAAACCAGCCTTAAACACCATTGCCGGAGAAGACCAGCAACCTTCACGATCCCCATCTTCACGAAAACAACGCCTGGACATAGAGAGCACCGTTTCCAGAGACAAAACCAGTCCAGAGAAAAATAAAAACGCAGCACAGGTCTGCCAGAAGAGAAGACCAGCGACCTTCGATAGAGAACAACCACCACCGGTATAGACCAAGCACCACTGGCTATACACAAACCAGCAAACACCCAGAATAACACCATACTAGACCATAACTTACAGATCACCGGAAAAGATCACTGTAGCTACGGTGCTAGATAAACAGAGCAACACCCGAACATGGAAGCCCCAACATCTCCAGCGACCCAAAACCATGGATGACACCAGTGAATCAAGTAGAGTCCCAGCCTTGCTGAACTGTGGGCCAATCCACCTAGCCGAACCATTGACGACCACACTGGTGATGACCCAACCCAGAACATGATGCAACAACATGGACACCCAACAGGTCACTCGAGTATAATACCAGGCTTAAGGCAACACCCCAAACCAGCCATGAGAATAGCCGGACTGGGACTCAGATATGTTGAACTTCCATGAAAATCAAACATTGATACAAAAGTGCAGAGCAAGAACACTGCACACCTCACAGCCAGGGATAAAACACCTGGAACCATGCTCACTCACACTCATAAAGTTGAGTATAAGGAGCTAAACAACTGGCCAGAACAGCACCAGGAAGCCACAACCACCGGGGGGAGCTTTCTCTCTCTAGAATCTAGAGAGAGAGGCTCTGCTTTCTTCCCCTTACAATTCAAAGTTGAAAAATATTTTAAACTAAGTGGCCAAGTTTAACTCAAACTAATCTTGCTTAGCCTCTAACAAAGAGAATTTACTGAGTAACAATAGCTGAACGATATTAGTTTAACTTAAACACCTCATTTATGATTTTCGAAATCACCTAAGTGTTCAATTCTCAACTCCAAAAGGATGAATGTGAGTTCCCTTTGATTAGCTTGGGCTCCCTAATTGTTTCATTTATTCAAGTGGCGAAGTTTAAATCAAACTAATCTTGCTTAGCCTCTAACAAAGAGAACTTACTGAGTAATTGTAACTTAACAACATTAGTTTTACTTAAACACCTCATTTAAGGTTTTCGAAATCTCCTAAGTGTTCAATTCTCAAGTCCAAAAGGTTGAATTTGAATTCCGTTTGATTTTCTTCCTATTTCTCTTTCTTTTCTCTAACTTCTTGTCTAGCTCTCAAGAAAATAGTTTCTCTCTAACTTTCTCTGTGCTTCTTCATCCTTCTCTCTTTCGTTCTAGGAACTAATTAGCTTGGTCCCCTAATTGTTTCATTAGCTTAAGTGGCCAGGTTTAAATCAAACTAATCTTGCTTAGCCTCTAAGAAAATGAATTTACGGAGTAACTGTAGCTTAAAGATATTAGTTCAATTTAAACATCTCATCTGAGGTTTTCAAAATCACCTAAGTGTTCAATTCTCAAGTCTAAAAGGATTAATTTGAATTCCCTGTAATTTTCTTCATATTTCTCTTTCATTTTCTCTAACTTTGTCTTCTAGCTCTCAAGAAGAAAGTTTCTCTCTAACTTTATCTATGATTCTCCATGCTTCTCCATTCTATTCTAGTAACTAATTAGCTTGGGTCCCGTAAATGTGTCATTCATTTAACTGGCCAAGTTTAACTCAACCTAATCTTGCATAGCCACTGAGCAATAGAATTTACTGAATATTTGTAGCTTAACGATATCAGTTTAACTTAAGCACCACATTTATGGTTTCTTAAATCATTTAAGTGTTAAATTCTCAAGCCCAGAAAGATGAATTTGAATTCCCTTTGACTTTCTTCCAATTCCTCTTTCTTTTCTCTTACTTTCTCTTCTGGCTCTCAAAGCAGAAAATTTCTATCTTTCTCTGTGCCTCTCTATCCTTCTCTCTTTTGTTCCGAGAACAAATTAGCTTGCGTCCCTAATTGTTTCATTTGCTAAGTAGCCAAGTTTAACTTAAACTAATCTTGCTTAGCCTCTCAGAAAGAGAATTTACTAAGCCATTGTAGCATAACGATCTTAGTTTAACATTAAACACCTTATTTAAGTTTTCTGAAATCACTTAAGCGTTCAATTCTCAAAGGATGAATTTGATTTCCCTTTAATTTTCTTCCTATTTCTCTTTCTTTTTTTTTAACTTTCTCGTCTAGCTCTCAAGAAGATAGTTTCTCTCTAAGCTTAGAAGCAATTAGGGAGAGCTTCTCTCTCTAAGCTCATTCTCGTTGGTAGCCGTAGAACTCTTGTGGGTCTTGTGGGGGTTTGCATCTGGGTTTACCTATCACATCTTCATGGGTAGAGAATCTACTTGATGAGGATTTAGTGGGTTTTCTTAGATTCAGGTGGGTCTCCTTTGTTTCTCTGGCTGGAGTTTTCTCTGGTTGGTGAGCGTGGGTTGCCATGGTTTATGATTGGTTGTTCCTGGTCTGATTTTGTCCCTTTTCAGTGGGTGTGTTTGGGTGATGTTTTCAAGGTGGTTGCGAAGCCGTGATAGCCGTTGGTGGTGGTCCCATGTTTTAGCGATGAACCAGTCTGGTGGTCTTATGATTACCAATCTGGTGGTTGATGTTTGTGTTAGCCATCCGGTGGTGTCTCAATCGTTGGAGTCAGCGGAGGTGGTGTGTTACGTGTTTATCTGTGTAGCTAGAACTGAGTTACAGTGTGGGTGGTTTTGGCTTCGCCGATGGCTGACTGATGCAGATTTCTGGTTGCCTTGCTTGTTTTTCCGACGTTGTTAAGTTGCATTTTGTGCCGGAGGTGTTGTTTTCCACCGGTGGTGGTTCTGATAGATTAGGTACCTGGACGATGGTGGTATCTGTGCGTCATGGTCCGTAGTTGCAGTAGGCAATACTGCCGGAGCTAGCATTTTTCTCCAGTGCTGGTTTTAGCGAATCATTGGCGCTGATATTGTGGGTTTTTGGAGACGAAGACGTTACAGCCCACGTCTAGCTTCATGGCTGGTGTTCGAGTTGAGTAACACGCTTAGGTGCGCAATGTGGATCCAACGTGTTTGGCTACAGAAAAAGAGTGAGATACTCGCTAGTTTTGCTTTACCGTCGTCGGTCTTGTGTTCACCGACGTTGTTGCTTTTGTGGAGGTTCTATAGCAGAGCGTGTAACCCACGGCTTGTTGTATGCGTGAGTTCAATATTTTGGGTGCAGAGCTGGTGTCATAGTCGTGGTGCAACAGACCACGTGTTATGAAAGTTGGTCTCAATTTGTTTAAAATTACTGCCGGTTTTGTGGCCCATGGTTTTCCAAAACCATATGTGGATTGGTTTCTGTTTGGAGGTCACGTGTTGAACTTCTGCTGCAAGTGCATCACGTGGAGAGTTGGATTTGATTGCAACTTTTTGAGACAGGCAAGTTGAGGTATGATTTGTTCGTACGTGGTGGGGCTACCCAATGGATTTTTATATTTATATTTTACATAAATATATTGTTGAAGACTATTTGGTGGGATTTTATTTCAGCAGACTTGGGCCCACGTACTTTATTCTATGGGGCTCATGGTGCAAGAGGAATGCTACCCTACAAGTTTAATTTATGGGCTAAGTGATTTTGGCTAATGGGTGCTCCAAGTGAGCTCCTGTGGACTGAATTGTGGTCCATGGTGTCGTTTTTTTTTTGTTGCCAAACCGTGGGCTATTTGATTTCGGTGGGCTTGCTTGTCTCACTTGTGCTGTTTGTGTGGTACTTACATTAGTGGCCTATTTTTTGGACTTCAAATATATTTTTAAGTGGGCCCACTAATGAGGTTCTTTTGAGATTTTTGCTTGTTGAGCCACTTAGCGGTATACATTGGTTATTGTCTATTTATTCATGATTGTTGATTGCGTGATCCTCACATGACTCTATATGACGCTGGTCTTGTGCCATTTCCACCAAGGGTGATTGAAGAGTCACTGCATTGGGGAGTTGTGGTTCGATGATTGGCTGATTTAGGGACTGGGAGATGGGTGGTTATCGGTTTATTCCTGTTGCCCCTGTTTTCATATGATCTATCCTGACTGGTCTTTAAGCTGCTCCTGACATGGAGGATTGAGGACACTGCCATGGGGTTTGAGACTTTGTGATCAGCGAAGGATGGGACTGGGGGATGTGGTGATTGCTTTCATGATGGTGATAGGCCTTGGTTGTGGGTGCTACTAGTGGCTGTTGGTGTTCTGTTTCTGTTGCGTGTTTCGGCAGCTTCACACTATTTATATGGACTCACTTTGTATACTTGCCCATATATCTTTCCCAAGTTTTCATCTACTATCTTTGATGGTAGGGGATACTTGGGGACAAAAAAAGATATATGGGCAATTTTGAGTTTTATTTTTGTGTTCTTTCGTTGGGTACCCTGCAATTGCGGGAATTGTTTACTTAATTCTTTTTTTTTATTTGTATTAGTCGTCCTCCTTTCTTTGGGGACAAAGTGAGCTTGTATTACCTGGGGTATGCCCCTTGTAAATGTGTAAATTTTGTCTTTAATTTATGACTTACCTACACACACACAAAAAAAGATAGTTTCTCTCCAACTTTCTCTGTGCTTCTCCATCCTTCTATCTTTTGTTCTAGGAAACTAATTCGCTTGGGACCCTAATTGTTCCATTAGCTTAAGTGGCCAAGTTTAACTCAAACAAATATTGCTTAGCATCTAAGAAAGAGAACTTACTAAGTAATTGCAACTTAACGATATTAGTTTAACATATGCACCGCATTTAAGGTTTTCCAAATTGCCGAAGTGTTCAATTCTCAAGTCCAAAAGGATGAATGTGAATTCCCTATGACTTTTTTTCCTATTTCTCTTTCTTTTCTAACTATCTCTTTTATCTCTCAAAAAAAAAGTTTCTCTCTAACTTTCTTTGTGCTTCTTCGTCCTTCTCTCTTTTGTTCTAGGAACTAATTAGCTTAGGCCCCTAATTGTTCCATTAGTTTAAGTGGCCAAGTTTAACTCAAACAAAATTTGCTTAGCCTCTAAGAAAGAGAAGTTATTGAGTAATTGTAGCTGAACGATATTAGTTTAACTTAAACACCTCATTTATGATTTTCAAAATCACCTAAGTGTTCAATTCTCAAATCGAAAATGATTTTTTTTTTCCTGTTTCTCTTTCTTTTCTCTAACTATCTCTTCTATCTCTCAAGAAAAAAGTTTCTCTCTAACTTTCTCTGCGCTTCTCCATCCTTATCTCTTTTGTTCTAGGAACTAATTAGCTTGGGCCCCTAATTGTTCCATTAGTTTAAGTGGCCAAGTTTAACTCAAACTAATCTTGCTTAGCCTCTGAGAAAGAGAATTTACTGAGTAACTGTAGCTGAACGATATTAGTTCAACTTAAACACCTCATTTATGATTTTCGAAATCACCTAAGTGTTCAATTCTCAACTCCAAAAGGATGAATGTGAATTCCCTTTGATTTTCTTTCTACTTCTCTTTCTTTTCTCTAACTTTCGCTTCTTCTAGCTCTCAAGATAAAAGTTTCTCTCTAACTTTCTCTGTGCTTCTCCATCCTTCTCTCTTTCGTTCTAGAAACTAATTAGCTTGGGCCCCCTAATTGTTTCATTTCTTCAAGTGGCGAAGTTTAAATCAAACTAATCTTGCTTAGCCTTTAACAAAGAGAACTTACTGAGTCATTGTAACTTAACAACATTAGTTTAACTTAAACACCTCATTGAAGGTTTTTGAAATCTCCTAAGTGTTCAATTCTCATGTCCAAAAGGTTGAATTTGAATTTTGTTTGATTTTCTTCCTATTTCTCTTTCTTTTCTCTAACTTCTTGTCTAGCTCTCAAGAAGATAGTTTCTCTCTAACTTTCTCTGTGCTTCTCTATCCTTCTCTCTTTCGTTCTAGGAACTAATTAGCTTGGGCCCCTAATTGTTTCATTAGCTTAGGTGGCCAGGTTTAAATCAAACTAATCTTGCTTAGCCTCTAAGAAAACGAATTTACGGAGTAACTGTAGCTTAAAGATATTAGTTCAATTTAAACATCTCATCTGAGGTTTTCAAAATCACCTAAGTGTTCAATTCTCAAGTCCAAAAGGATTAATTTGAATTCCTTGTATTCACCCAAAAAAAATTTGAATTCCTTGTAATTTTCTTCGTATTTCTCTTTCATTTTCTCTAACTTTGTCTTCTAGCTCTCAAGAAGAAAGTTTCTCTCTAACTTTATCTGTGCTTCTCCATGCTTCTCCATTCTGTTCTAGTAACTAATTAGCTTGGGTCCCATAAATGTGTCATTCGCTTAACTGGCCAAGTTTAACTCAACCTAATATTGCATAGCCACTAAGCAATAGAATTTGCTGAATATTTGTAGCTTAACGATATCAGATTAACTTAAGCACCACATTTGTGGTTTCTTAAATCATTTAAGTGTTAAATTCTCAAACCCAGAAGGATGAATTTGAATTTCCTTTGACTTTCTTCCAATTCCTCTTTCTTTTCTCTTACTTTCTCTTCTGGCTTTCAAAGCAGAAAGTTTCTATCTTTCTCTGTGCCTCTCCATCTTTCTCTCTTTTGTTTCAGGAACAAATTAGCTTGTGCCCCTAATTGTTTCATTTGCTAAAGTGGCCAAGTTTAACTTAAACTAATCTTGCTTAGCCTCTCAGAAAGATAATTTACTGAGTCATTGTAGCATAACGATCTTAGTTTAACATTAAACACCTCATTTAAGTTTTCTAAAATCACTTAAACGTTCAATTCTCAAGTCTAAAACGATGAATTTGAATTCCCTTTAATTTTCTTCCTATTTCTCTTTATTTTCTTGTAACTTTCTCGTCTAGCTCTCAGAAAGATAGTTTCTCTCCAACTTTCTCTGTGCTTCTCCATCCTTATATCTTTTGTTCTAGGAAACTTGGGACCCTAATTTTTCCATTAGCTTAAGTGGCCAAGTTTAACTCAAACAAATCTTGCTTAGCATCTAAGAAAAAGAATTTACTGAGTAATTGCAACTTAACGATATTAGTTTAAAGTAATAAAATACTACAAGTATGCCCAATCACTCAATGCGTAGAACAAAAGATTACCATGCGTAAGCAAGTTGTGACTCCTTATATTCGTTCTGAACATCAATTGGTTGATATACTCACCAAACCTTTGGTTCGGTCTTTATTTCATCGCTTATCTGTTAAGCTGTGCATGTTTGATCTCTATGCTCCAGCTTGAGCGGGAGTGTTAGAATAGTTATTTATGTTCTGTTGTTAATATTTACTTAAGTTGAGGGTACGACGATCATATTGCAATATTAGGGTTTGTATATATATTTTGCTAATGTATTAATGTAAGATATATAAAAATTCCTTCCTCTTCTCTTTTCTCTTCTTCTTCCTAATCCTAATAAATTTCCTCATTTTACATTCTAACTACGGTGTTTACATTCAGCTCGACCATTTTAGGTAAGTGTATCAGCACTAGAAGTTTAGTGAATGGTACACAAATTGGCTAAATATTTACAGAACTCAAGTGTAACGGGTGCAGTCATCAACAAATGAAACATAGTATGCAGAACCCCGTTCAGTGAGAATAGGAGAAGGATCCCAGACATCAGTATGAACTAAAGAAAATGATGTATCAGATATAAAGGTACTTTTACGGAAAGGTAAGGATGTCATTTTGGCAAGTTTACGCCTTCGACACTCGGTAAGTTGACTAGAAGAAAGTTTAACCAATACACCTGACTGAGCTAAAGACTGTAACCGGTCAACAAACAAATGCCCCAATCTGGAATGCCACAAATATAAAGGACTTGACGAAGAATCTAACTGAAAAGAGGAAAAAGAAGTCAGAGAGGTAGTCATAGGCAGATGTAGGCTCTCTCCACCACATACAGGTCTTCAACTCCATAACCAGTCTCAATCCGCTTCTTGGACATCTAATCCTGCATAGAATAGATAGAAGAAGATAAGATAAAGACAAAATCGGAGGCATCAAGCTGACTGATAGGTAATAAACTGATAGATAATTAAGGAACATAAAGGACAGATGGAATAGAAACATCAGACATAGCAGATAGCAAGACAAACCCAACAGATATAACAAACATACCAGACCCATTAGCAGCATTAACAGTAATAGGAAATGGAGGGGAAGTACAATTTGAAAGTAAGGAGAGATGGGGAGTCATATGATGAGAAGCACTAGAGTCAAAAATCCTGATAGACGAAGAGATACCTGAAGAAGACCCAAGCAAACCTGAATGAAAAGAGAAAACAATGGAGGCAGATGGAGATGGTTCTGAGGTAGACAATATATGCTGAAGCTGACTAACATGAACATTCAATGAAGCCAAGTCAGGATCAGAAGCCAAAGCAAATGCAACATCAGCAGCGGGAGGAGCTCGAAATTGGTTCTGAGACTGCTGAAAAGATGAGGCAGACAGACATCCCTTCTTGGGACATTGGTACTTCCAATGGCCCTGCTAATGGCAAAATGCACACTCATCAAAAGCCAAAGACATCGTAATAACCAGAAAGTTGAGGCCTAAGTGTACTAAAGAGAAATAGCCAAACCAGATATCAAAGGCTAATAACTAGAAAACTAAGGGGTTCAAACTATAATAAACGCAAAATAGACCACACTAACCAACCCAGGTATCAAAGTATACTAAACAGGAAACTGAGGGAAATCTAGTGTAATGAACCTGAAAGGGTTTTAAGTGTAAATACCCAAAAAGTAGAATCACAGAACCAGCCACGTAACAAATAACCAGCAATATGAGGCTCAGACAAAAGAGATCAGAGAACCTCGTGAGCGAGAAAGAATCGAACTAGAGAAAGAGATCGACGGACGGAGATGAGAGACTCTTTGCAATCGCGATCAAACTAAGACTAGAATGTCACGACTTTAGACCACCAGTTAGAGGACCTTCGCTACTTCAGACCAGATAACCAGAGAGAGAGACAGAGAGATCACAAACTAGAGTTAGCGAGAATGAACCAGAGCCACACAAAGTCCTTGCGAGCCGAAAATCGAACCAGATAAGGGGCAAAATATCGATCGTGAATAAATGAACCAGATGAGAGAGAAAGATTTGATCGAATCAGACAAGACAACCAGTTGAGTTCGAGAGACAGAGGAATTGTTCGAACCAGACAGGTCGACAGATCAACTTTGAACCAGATGGGTTGATGTCAAACCTAGGGTTTTGAACCAAGCTCTGATACCATGTAAGTTTTTTGAGAGAATTCGTATATTCCGTTGTGTTTTTTATACAAGAATACATCAGTATATGTAACAATCCAAACCCTAGAACTAAGAAAGGAAACAAAATTATATGCTCAATCCCTAATATATACAGAATATATATACTACTATATATACATATACCTAATATTCTCACAAGTTAACCTCAATAGGTGAATCAACTGGTTTGTAGCCTAACATGCCTATTTCTTCAAGAAGATCTAGAATGTACTTCCTTTGAGAAATAAAGATGCCTTTGTCAGATACGGCAACTTTAATTCCAAGAATATACCTCAACGGGCTGAGATCTTTGATCTGAAAGTCCTTGGCCAACTGCATCTTCAGATGTGTCATATCATCTTCATTATTCCGTATCACAACTTTATCATCCACATATACGATAAGCATAGTTACCTTATTTGCATTGCGTTTGACAAACATGGTATGATCTGCATTGCTTTGCTTATACCCAAACCTTAACATTGCTTTCACAAATATGTCAAACCAAGCCCAAGGAGACAGTTTCAAACCATATAACACTTTCTTCAACTTGCAGACTTTCCCAACTGTAGATTGAGAGGAGAATCTTGGTGGCACATCCATATAAACCTCCTCCTCTAAGAAAGGCATTCTGTACATCTAGTTGTTGCAAAGGCCACTCCAGGTTAGCTGCACATGAAAGGATGGCTTGAATGAAATTCATCTTTGCTACAGGAGCAAAGGTTTCTTGATAATCCATTTCATATGTCTAAGTATATCCCTTGGCCCCTAGTCTTGTTTTGCCTTCTGCTTAATGGTGAACACCCACTTACATCCCACTGATTTTTTTTCCACTTGGAAGAGAGACTAACTCCCAGGTATTATTCTTACTTAGGGCTTGCATCTCTTCTACCATAGCTCCTTTCCACTTAGGATCATTAACAGCTTCATTCCAACCCCGTGGGATATGCACAGAAGATAGAGACAAAACAAAAGCACGATATACACAGGAGACAATGAATCATAGGAAACAAATTTAGAAATAGCGTGTTGAGTACAAGCCTTAACCCCATTTCTAATAGCAATAGGAAGACTCAAATCATCAATAACAGGATTGTCAACTACTGATGAAGAAATAGAATGAGGTAAATTACCTGTAGAATCAGTGATGGTGATTGAATTGGTGGCACAAGGGATGGTTGCTCTTTCTGGCGTCGTGAATAAGTCTTAAAATCAACCTTGTCCAAATGGCCCCCAATGTCAGGCTCAACACCAAAACCACTCTTAGGCTTCCCCTTACCACAAACAACAGCTCGCTGACTAGGAGTGAAAAAAGATAACTCATGCTGATACACTTTTTGAGTGTGAGGCTCATAGCATTTGTAATCCTTCTGAGTAGCAGAATAGCCAAGAAAGGCTCAATGCACAGCTTTAGGATCAAGCTTTCCACGAGTACGAGGTTGCAAATGAACAAAACAGACACACCAAAAAACCCGAGGGGGAAGGGAAGACGTGAGATAAGCCACATGAACTTGCAAGAGGAATTTGGAATTAGAGGACACTGGAAGGCATACGATTGATGAGATAAGCATCAGTAAGAACAACATCATCACAAAAACACTTAGGAACTTTCATGGTAAACAAAAGGGAGCGAGTAACTTCAAGAAGATGCCCATTCTTGCGTTCAACAACTTCATTCTGCTCAGGAGTGCCAACACAACTAGTCTGATAAAGAATGCCATGCTTCTCATAGCATGCTCGGAAAACTCCATCAACATACTCAGTCTTATTATCACTCTTAAGAATTTTAATGGTAGCATTAAAGAGATTGCGTACCATTTATGAAAAAGGCTAAAACTAGAAGAAAAAAAAAAACCTCACTTTTAGTTCGAAGAAGATAGACCCAAGTCACACGGGAATAACAATCAATAAAAGTGACAAACCAACGATATCGAGATATAGACACTACGGGAGAAGGCCCCGACACATCAGTATGAACAAGCATAAAAGGAAAGGTACTACTTTTATTAAGTGAAGGATAACAAGTACGTTTATGCTTAGCAAGTTCACAAGCATCACAAACAAAAGTGTTCCTAGAACAATCTTGAACTAAGGAAGGAAAAAGTCTTTCTAAAATACTAAAGGATAAACCCAGAGACATTAAAACTTGGCCACTGGGGAAGAAAGCAGAGCCTCTCTCTCTAGATTCTAGAGAGAGAAAGCTCCCCCCAGAGGTGTATCATGGTGGTATAGGACTGGTGCTATTCCGACCAGGTTGTTTAGCTCCTCTACCTGCATTTCTGAGGGTGAGTGAGTTTGTTTTAGGTCTAGTAAGCCCTGGTTCGGGGTGTTGCTGACTTTTGTTTGAAATTTTTATATTTGTTTGGAGTTCTCTGGTCGTTTTGAGAGGTATTCTTGTCCAATCTTACATTCAGTATCCATGGTCTCTTGAGTTTCGGATTAGCCATGACTTTCATTTGTCACCCCCGTTGGTCAAATCGTCCATATTTGGAGTCTGGCCACTGTTTGGTGGGTTCTTTGACTGTTGATGGTTACTGTGCTTGAGTAACCTAGTTGCTGAAAGGAGAGGTCTGAAAATGCCTTCGATAAACTGCTGGACGTTTCTCCGTGGTTGGTGTGCGTGGTTTCTACACCGGCGTGCTCGTTCTGTTTCTACATCGACGGGTCCTCTGGTTTTGTTCTCGATTTTGTGAATGGTGAGGCAATCTGCTCACTGCAACGTGTTTTTTTTTGGGGGGTTCAGCAGGTTGGTTGCCATGCTTTGGCATGGCATGTGTTTGGCTGGCGGTGCTGGGTTTTCCCGACGGCAGGTTATGTTCTTGGTAATCAAGCTTTGCCGGCCATGGTGACTTTCCGACGCTGGTGTATGTTTAATGCATGAGCTACGAAGGCGTTGAAGTGGGTTTCATGAGTCTTGGGCGCGTGGGATTTTCCCGGTGCCGTTGATCTGTGTGAATGGTGAAAGTGAAGATGAGCTGTGCGGGTTCACGCAAGTCCAGCGCGTAGCTGAGTTTTTTGGTTTGGTACATGGGGAAGAGTAATACACGTGGGTGGTATGTAACCCACTGCTTTTGGTAGCGTGCTTGGGACGGTTAGCTATTGGCTGTCAACTTATATATATATATATATAAATAGTTGATGTGGTTATTTATATATATATATATTTGGAAGTGGTCCACCGAGTTGGAAAACGTGCTGGAAGTGGGAGCTAAGTGTTTCAAGCCTCACGTGGGGTGTATCATGATTGGGCCCACTAACTTGTGTTCAACAGGTCATATCTTTGTATTTGGTTGGTGGGCCCAGGGTTTTTTTGTTGTGCTGCGTCACACCGTAGGGTTTTGTTTTTCAGTCTTCCCGCCTATCTTGGTGGTTGAATAGTGAGCTGATTTGTTGTTAATTTTTATTTGCCTATATATTTTTCCCAAGTTTTTATCTATTTATGGTAGGGGTTACTTGGGATTAAAATAATAAATGGGCAAATTTAAATTTATTTTTTAGTAACTCTGTTGGGTTATGTTGTAGTGTTTTAATTAGTTTTTTTTATTTATTTACTTTAGCCTCCCCACTTTTTGGGGGGCGTGAGGTTTTATTGTATTACCTGGGGTATGCCCCTTGTAAATGTGTAAACTTTTGTCTTTAATTTATGACTTACCCACCCAAAAAAAAAAAAAAAAATACTAAAGGATGGATGACCTAAACAACAATGCCATTGATGAAGGAGGGGAAGAGGGGAACCAGTAATGCACTAAATAGCATGAGTGTTGGACAATGGTAATAAAGGAGGAACAATATCCAGAAAGTATAATCCACCATGTGCTTTGCCACTGCCAATCGTTTTTCCCGTAGCCAATTCCTGAAAGACACAATAAGTAGGAAAAAAAATGTCATTGAGCAGTTTAGGGAAATAGTAAGGCTACTAACAGAAAATAAGTTGGTAGAAAAATTAGGAACATGAAGCACAGATAAAAGAGAAAGTAAAGATGAGCAATGAACAGAACTCTTGCCGAATACAAAAGATAAAGTGCCATTAGCCACTCTAACCTTATCCCGTCCAGAACAAGGAGAATAAGTAAAGAAAAGACTAGTGGCACCTGTCATGTGGTCGGTAGCACCATAATCAATAATCCAAGAAAGCGACAAGGATGTACTAAGAGCACTAGCAGGAGTACCTGTGTGGGCAAAATTAGAAGAAGCAGGAGTCGAAGGAACTGTGGCAGATGGAGAATCAAGCTGAGCCATCAAACGCCTGAGAGTGTAACTCATCCTGGGAAAGAGTACTGGGCACACAGGAAGTACTAGTTGCAATCTCGACACACATGCTTGTGGACGAGCTGTACTACCACGGCCACGACCCCAAGTAGGGCGACCATTCAATTTTTAACAATGCTCACAATCATGTCGGTCTTTTCCATAATAATCACACTTCAAATGATCCTGATCACCTATGATACCCTTACTACCAAATTGAACTGAACTAGGCTTAGGATCATGAGTGGTAGGAGCCACAACCAAAGCAGATCGATCTTGAATAGAGGGATGTACCTATGTTACCTAGAACGTGGATCGTTCCAGTACATGGAACGGAACGGGAACATGGTATGCCATATGTTCTAAACTATGGTGCGATAGGAGTAGACTTTATATATATTACATTTAAGAATTTAAGATACTTCTAGAGTAATTTTCTTTTAACTATTAGGTATCCAAATTTTTATTTTTTTTTTATTTTTTTTTTTCATGTAGCAAACCCATTTCTATGAAAATTATGACTAATTTTTGATTTTTTTTTGTCTTGTCAAAACTTAACTCACCTTAGATTTTAGTTCATATATTTGATTGTACTTTCTCCTAAGGTAACATTTAAAGAAATAGATAGGAAAAAACTTTTAGGATCGCTTCACATCACTAAATTTACTATTTTGGAACGAAAGTGTACCATGTTTCGATACCATGTCAAATATACAGATGAAGAAGAAGAAGAAGAAGAAGAAGAAGAAGAGAGAGAAGATTTTATTAATATACAGAATTGTGTTTTACAATGAGATGAAGTAGCAGTAGATCAGGGCTTATGTCATGAATTACATCATAAAATAGGGTTGATGTCACGGATAACATTAGGATAGAACTGATGTCATGGATGACATCAGAGTAGGGCTGATGTCATGGTGTGTCACTGATGACATAGACACTAACACTTAAAAGTTACGAGAAATGAAAATATGTTATTAGATTAGGTCTGGTGGCAAAACATAATTTTCAATATATTTTGCTGTAGATTAGGTCTGTACCCAACCTATCTCTCCCAGACTCCCCAATTCAATGGAGATTAAATTGGGCGCTAGTTTTTTTTTCTCCATTTATCCTTTTTGATGTTGTGATGCAGAGCTTGATGCTTTGGAGCACATAGGCATTGTGATACCCCTGTTCCGAAATATGCTAATTGGTCCTTAATTTGAATATGATTATGTGTTTGATAGGATTTCATGTGCCATTTTGTGAATACATGTGATTTTGAAGTTCTATCTGTCCACTGTAGGAATACCTGTTTGAATAATTTGCTTTGGAAATTAAATTGGGGGCCTTATCGGCCACAGAACCCAAAATTGATTGCGCCATTGTGATTAGCGTAATTTTTAGAACCTACGGTGAAATTTAATTGAAAAATTGATTTGGACCAGATTAAGTTGATTAAATTAATGAATTAATGCCCAGTTATTCTATATTATTATATTATGACTTAGTGGGGCACTATACACTAAAAAATACACCCTCCTTATCATTCCTCTTGGCTGAATTAAACTCAAGAGATAGAGAGGGGAGTCGGCTAGAGAGAGGGAAAGGAGGAGAGTTGGATGTTTGGCTCAAATTTGTGAAGAATTTGAGGATTAACCTCAAGAAATTGCCATAGTTTGGAAGATTGAGCCTCTAGGTAAGCACTTAGTCTTGAATTCATGAGTTTAAGTTATGATTTTGTATGTCCAAAGCTAATTGATGGTCAAGAGCATGTTTGAGTTTATTTTGTTGAATTGGAGGACCATATATACATGCATGTATGAAATTGTTTGGAACTTACATAATTGAGCTTGAAATCTGTGTAAATTTGTAGTTAAAGCTCATGTATGATCACCATTGGTGTCATCCAAGTTGAGAATGGGAGCTAGACATCACATGCATGTACAATCCACGAGAATAAGAGCTTCGAATGCATGAAGGTGTATGATGGAAGGGAGTTTAGTGCTAAATTGAAACATGCATGTGTTTAATTCTTGAAATTGAGCTCCATGATGATATGTTTTGGCATTTGCACCATGTTAGTACATAAATATATAAAGTTTGAGCCAAAAATCTTGATTTGAGACCTTTGAACATCGAATTTGAACTCCAAGAACAGTTCTGGAATTTCCAGAAAGTTTGAACGCCGCTCGAGCGGGGAAACCGCCGCTCGAGCGTGAATTTCGTGCTCCCAGCACTTTTTTGCAGACTTGGTGTCCGCTCGAGCGGATAATTTCACGCTCGAGCGGGGGAGCTTTATTGATAGGCCTTCCGCTCGAGCGCCAGAATGCACGATCGAGCGTATTTTTCATGCAACCAATACTTTTGCAGACCTTAAGGGTCCGCTCGAGCGGGGAAGTCCACGCTCGGGCGGGGACTCTGTCTTCTGAAAATCTGAAAATGCATTCTATGTTTTGTTTTCCGTTCCCTTTCACTTCTAAGCACTCTTAGGCATACATTGAGCATTGTAAATGAGTTAAAGAGATAAGAATGAAGCCTAAAGAGGAATATGTGAATTAACGAACGGATTAAATTGTTGGTGACCCTTTTGTGTTCATGAAATGTGTAGGGTCAAGCTCCGGGGCAAATCCACAAGCCGATCACTGTGAGTAATATCTTAACAAGATATTTGAAATGCACTGTTGTCCAATCGTTTACACTTATGTAAGTTTCATAAGTTCATTAGTTGAATGGTGGACAACGATTGATATAAATAATTGGGCCAAAGGCCGATTGATATAAATAATTGGGCCAAAGGCCGATTGATGCGAATGATTGGGCCAAAGGCCGATTGATATAAATAATTGGGCCAAAGGCCGATTGATGCGAGTGATTGGGCCGAAGGCCGATTGACATGAATGATTGGGCCAAAGGCCGATGGATACGAATGATAGACATGGATGATCGGGCCGAAGGCCGATGGATATAGATGATTGGGCCGAAGGCCGTTTGCTGTATTGTTTCAATGATTACTTATATATATTCTCCTCATTTTATATTATTCACTGGGCATTCGCTCACGCTCATTTATGTACATGTAGGTGAGCCAAGGGACGTCCAGAACCAGCCCCGGTGAACTTGTGAGAAACAGCTTAAGTTTTGAGGAGTCAGCCCAATCATCTCACGCACAAGACTGTCTTTGCCTTTGATCTTGTTTATAGTTTTGTTATATTGGCGAATACGTTGGTCTACTTTTGTATATAAGACTTGGGTTTGACTAACTTAAACCTGTATGATCCTGTATGTACAGTGTTTTGTGTTAGTACATATTTGATGTGAGTTATTAACATATAAATGTTTGGAATGTTATGGTGTGCATTTAAGCACGGCTCTATGGACAAAGTTTTTGAATTGCTTCCGTTTGGCCCCTTTATCTCTGATGAGTTTTGCTTTATTTGAATTGAGGCCGCAGGTAATTGCACGATTACTGGCCGGTTATGACCTTAACCCATAGGGGCGGGTTCGGGTCATGAAAGGCATGGAGACAAAAGGTGATGGGGGTGCCTGCATATCCTCAACCTGATCTGGAAGCAGAGCTCGTCTTACCTCCAACATCGATAGGGTATGCAGCACTAGCAGTCCGGCTGGCGGAGTCAACAAACCTTAATCTGGAAACAGAGCTCACCTTGCCTCTGGCACCAATAGGGCATGCAGCACCAGCTGTCCAGCTGGTAGAGTCAACAACCAGGTATTTTTTTATTCTCAATTATCAGGAGGAAGTATAGCTGAGCGACGACTCTTCTCATTTGTAACATAAGCAAACGCTTCCTAAAGGGAATGGAGAACATCCATCCCAAGGACATGACTTCGAACAGGATCAAACTCCACATTGAGACCCTCCAAAAATTTGAAGACCCTCTCCACTCAATAAATTTGTGGTACCCCACAGAATCGGTCGAGCAGACTGGTTTGTAGTCTTAAAGGTGATCTAGGTGTTTCCAGCCATTATTGAGGGAGGTAAAGTACTGAAGGATGGTCATCTCACTCTATACTTAGCGCTTAATTGAGCGGCGCAACTCAAAGGTTTGCGAAAAAATGCCTTTCTGGGAAAAGGTAGCAGCCACAGCATCCTAAATTTCCTGAGTTGTAGCCATAGATAAGTTGCCCTTACCAATATCAGGAACCATTGAGTGGATGAACCACCCCATAATCATTGTAATCTCCCATCATAACTTGGATCAGTGGTACTAGGTGCTTGGATTCACCCATCAACACAATCCATCTTTCCTCGGCTTTTCAAGAAGAGTGTCAAACACTACGACCATGGAGATATACAATCAGTCAAGGCTGAGTATTAGGGCCATATATTGACTCAAAAAATTAAACAAAAAAATAGAGAGAAGGTACCGTCAATCAGAATAGAGATTGAAATACTCTTAGTAATAAAGTGAAGACTTGTAGCAAGGGAGAAACAAAAAACAAGATGGGTCAATCAAAACATAGACTGGAATGAAGAGAGGCTGTCGAAACCCTAATCTAGCATCAAGGGAGGTGCCAAAATTGTCCTGTTCAAGTCGTGAGGCCTAGGCAAGGTTGTAGAAGAGTCGAAATAGGCTCTGGTGGTGTCAACTAGTCCTAGTGGCTGTTGACTGGATCTAGGTGGCTCAGTGGTGTGTCGTGGTTCAACGATGTAACGTGGTGGTACTATGGTGGTTGGGTATAGGTGGATGATGAACGTAGCTCTGTTACCATGTTTATTTTAGGAGAAATCAAACTTAGGGAATGATGAGATTATCACTCCCTTATATATTAATAATATGAAAAGTACAATAGAAGGCTCAAGGCACAAAAGGAAACTATAACTAATGACAGCTAAGTAGAATCACAATCACAAAGATATTATTCTAACACAATCACAAAGATTTTATTCTAACATAAAACTGGTCTATGCAATTGGAGGATGATATATTTAAGGTTTTTTTTTTAATGACTCCACTGTTTATTGATGACAGCCAAAAGATTGGGGTGAGAAGCTAGAGGTAATGAATATTGCATTACCAAACATCTTTGCTTTTTCCTGAATTCATTTGACTACTTAGAATATTGGTTTTGCAGTTGGACTGTAACATTTTCTTGTTTTCACAGGGTTATGATGATATCCCAAAGGAGGTTCTAGATCCTGATGCCAAGAAGGTTATCATTTAAAATTTTCTTGTTATACTTTGCATTCAGATTTTCTTTTACTTTGTTTATTAGCAAAATGCTATCAAATTGGTCTATGCATTTGGAGGATGATATATTTAAGGTTGATCAATCAAAGGACTTTTCTACTTATAGTTTCTTGGAAGACCTGTGAATCCTTTCTGGATTTATGCTTTTATTCTCAATTTAAAGCCCTCAATTCCAATCATTTTGGTAGAATCGTTACTGATTTTATGCTTTTAGTTTTTAGAGTTTTTTAGTTTGATAGAATCCATTTTTTTTTTAATAAAAAAAATCATTAAAAGAAAGCAATTGTCACAACTCAAATTAAAACATGACCATAAAAGAAAGGCTATCATGTTGGCAGAGATGGTAATTGGAGATGTGTTATGCATGTGTATATATAGGCATGAATTTTAGTTTGATAAATGGTTTTGTGATAAATTGTTTTGTGTTGACTTGGCCATGGTTTGAACTTAATTAACTACTATGGTCTATAATCAAATGTAAACTTGGAGGCCAATCATGATTTTATTTTATTTTTTTATATTAACAAGCTTTCATGGTCTGTGGTTTGCTTGATTAGCAATCTACCAGAGCTGTTACAAGAGTAACATAGTCTTCCAATTGCAGCAGTAGACCACCAATTCATGGTCACTTCACATTTTTAACCGTCTCCCTGTCCTTCTTTATGAATCCCCCAAACCTCTCTCCCTCTCTCCTTGTTTGAGAGAAGGAACAAACAACCTCAGTTATAGGCTTCTCTAAGATTTTATTCTTCAAGTAGAATCAACATATCGCTTTCA
The DNA here is from genome assembly GCA_030407325.1 of Camellia japonica. Taxonomy (NCBI): domain Eukaryota; kingdom Viridiplantae; phylum Streptophyta; class Magnoliopsida; order Ericales; family Theaceae; genus Camellia; species Camellia japonica. The sequence continues at coordinate 86,837,325 of JAPPVO010000029.1, forward strand.
GAGCTTGTGATGCACTCTCTCTCTCTCTCTCTCTCTCTCTCTCTCTCGTTTTCTTGTTGTTGTTGTTCCCTGAATAATTGCTTTTTAATTATTTGGTTTTGTTGTGTTCACAGAGTTAGTTAATAAGCAATCCTCTGGTTATATCAACTGTTAATAATTATAATTCTTATGAATGTGCCTATGTATGTTTGAGATATTTGTCTGTGTAGAAAGGTCTATAGTATAGAATTAGGTGTTATCCCTGCTGGGCCAACTTAGTGAAATCGTTCCAAACCACCTTCTTTCAAGAACTAGAATGGCTAATAATGAGTTTGCTCAGTTCATCACTTTAGTCAAATATCTGTAATAATTTCTGCAATTGTTAGGGTTAATTTTGAAAATTTTCAAACCCTTTTGTGGGTCAATAACAACAAATTTTGGTATGCTTTTGCAGCCTAGCATGTGAATCCAAGATTTAAACTTTAAGAAGAACCATTGAAGTTAATTGTTGGAAGAATTGTATAAAATGGAAACCGACAATCTACCACTCCTCCAATTTTCTCACATTCCAAAGCATAATTGGTCTTTATGGTGTTAACAACATAATCAATCATTAGATATTGACCATGCTTGTTCCGCTGAGCTCGATTATTCATTGTTATTTTATTTTATTTTTATTTTACTACGGATCTGTTTGATTCCCTTGAAAAATTGCTTTCTAGTAAAGATTGGTTTATTTTGTATGGGTATTGTTGTTCACCTGATGTTGATGGAGCAAAGCTTATATATGTTTATTTGTTTTTATTTTTTTGGTAAGGTGGCCTTTCAAGTGAACCCAAAAGGCCTTACTTCGTCCTTTTATCTTGCTCTCCCTCTTTGGTTGAAATGTTTGAATATTCAATAGCATTAGTTTACATTCTGTATTGTTTCTTTATGTCGAATTTCTTTCTTTTTGCTTTTGTACTTGGTTTGCTTAAGAAGCACATTGCTTCTCATAGCTTGTATGAAACACAAGATGCATTTTGTTTTTTCTTTTCTGTTAATAATTGAAAATCAGGCAGATGACTGCCATATTATCTTTTTTGATGGACCTTCAAACTAAATGATGGATCTATTGGAGCAAAGGTTGGATATGTTTTGGAAATTCTTTGAAAAACTAGATGTACAAGTATGTATGTATAATTGCTGTGTGCGTACTGTATGTATGTGTGAGTATTCAATTACTGAAGCTTGAACTCAACAGAATTGCAAGGAATTGTTTACAAGTTTCTAGGGTAGGTATGCTTTTATGATTTACCTACTTAAATACATCGTCACAAGTTTGCAGCCAAGTATTTAAGTTGTTTATTATCACTACAAAAATTTTCACTTTTGACAACTAAATTTTTAGTCACCAAAAGTCAATTTTTAGTCGTCAAAAGGCTTTAGCAACTAAATTTTTTGGTCGCAAAATTAGTAGCCAAAGAGTAGTCGGGAAAGCTAGGCAACTAAAATTTCAATCGCCAAATGTATTCATTTACCGACTAAATATTTAGTCACCAAAAGGTTGGACATTAAATTAAATTAGACCCTTTTCGACGACTAAACTTTTAGTCGCCTAAAATCCCACCTTTTTAACTACTGAAATTTTAGTCGGCAAAGATTTCTTTTTTGGCTACTAAAAAATTAGTCGCCGAAAATCCCCATCTTTGGCTACTAAATGTTTAGTCGGCAAAGAGTTCCTCTTTTGGCTACTAAATATTTGGTCGCCTAAAGTTCTACATTTTTTGCTACTAAAATTTTAGTCGAGAAAAGTGTATTTATAATTTAATTTTTTGTTTTTAGCTACGAAATATTTTAGTCGCCAAATGTTTAATTTTCTTTTAGCTACTAAAGTTTTAGTCGCCAAATGTCTTTTTTTTTATTTATTTGGCCACAAAACTTTTAGTCGCCAAATGTCTTTTTTTTTACTACAAAACTGTTAGTCGCCAAATGTCCTTTCCCAATTTCTTTTTAGCTATTAATTGTTTAGTCTCCAAAAACATGATATTATGTTTTATCGCGAAATTATAATTTCTCTACAACCTGTCTATATACAATGCAACCTGTAATACGTATAAAAATAAAATGATACATACTATCAATCATTCCACAATCTGCATCCATATACCAAAAATAAATAACATTAAATATCAAAGTCCATACAAATCAACTATTGTCCAAACCAAAATAATAATTCTATACAAAATATATCATACAAAAATCAAAGTCCTCCGTATACAGAAAAATACATTTACTACCAAGCAAAATTACCATTTGGTATGGTACAAATTACCATCGTAATATGTACCACAACAAAAGGTGATATATGTACCACGACAAAAATTTTCTATGGACCATGACAAAACGTCCTACATGTACGCCGACAAACGGTATATATGTACCACGACAGAAGGTGATTTATGTACCACGACAGTCATTATCTGTTGATTGTCAAAAGTTTTCTGTATCATTAATAATGAACTACACAAAAGCTGAGGACGACAAAAGTAAAGTAAAAATTCTTCTCCATACACCAATATGGATTATCCACAAGTCCATGCAACAAAGCCATCTACAAATAAAAAGAAAAAACGGAACATTAAAATTGGTTACAAAATATCAATTCAGTCAGCCATATGGAACATGTTCTAACATGCATTTAAGGTAGAACAATCGAGAAATGTCTACATGGAAATAAAAGAAAAGTATATATATATATATGTATCATCCAATATTTATTCCAACCAACTGAACAAACAATGTAATATGTAATTTCTTCGTCCTATAAATATATAAAGGCAATTATTAGAATATACAGATGTTATTTTAATAAAGTTGTTGCTTTTTTAACTAAGTGTTGCAAGTTTTTCGACTAAATGTAAGGCGTATTCAAGGCTGTTTTGAATTTTCGCCTTCGAAACGCCCTTTTTTGACTAAGTTTAGGGCGTATTCAGCTCTAACTCCCAACCTACAACTCCGAATTACGTTTCGTCAGTTCTCACAAGTCCTATTTGTCATGGGGGAACTGTCCGTGTGAGCCACACGGTTGTTCGGTGGCTATTATGAATTTTCACCCCCGAAACGCCATTTTTTGACTAAGTTTAGGACATTTTCGGCTTATCATGGCGAAGCTATCCGTGCGAGCCACACGGTCGTTCAGGGGTTGTTTTGAATTTTCGCCCCCCGAAAGCCCTTTTTCGACTAAGTTTAGGGCGTATTCGACTCTAACTCCCAACCTACAGCTTCGAATTACGTTCCGTCAGTTCTCACAAGTCCTATTTGTCATGGGGGAATTGTCCGTGTGAGCCACACGGTGGTTCGGGGGCTGTTATGAATTTTCAGCCCCGGAAAGTCCTTTTTCGACTAAGTTTAGGGCGTATTCGGCTCTAACTCCCAACCTACGGGTCTGGTTTATGTTCTGTCAGTTGTCACAAGTCCTATTTGTCATGGAGGAACTATCTGTGACAGCCACACGGTGGTTCGGGGGCTGTTTTGAATTTTCGGTCCCAAAACGCCCTTTTTCGACTAAGTTTAGGGCATACTCAGCTCTAACTCCCAACCTACGAATCTGAATTACGTTCCGTTAGTTCTCACAAGTCCTATTTATCATGGCGAAGCTATCCGTGCGAGCCACACGGTCGTTCGGGGGCTGTTTTGAATTTTCACCCACACACGGCCCTTTTTCAACTAAGTTTAGGGCGTATTCGACTCTAACTCCCAACCTACAGGTCTGAATTACGTTCCGTCAGTTCTCACAAGTCCTATTTGTCATGGGGGAACTATCCGTCACACGGAGGTTCGGGGGCTGTTATGAATTTTCGCCCCCGGAAAGTCCTTTTTCGACTAAGTTTAGGATGTATTCGACTCTAACTCCCAACCTACAGGTCCGGATTACATTCCGTCAATTGACACAAGTCCTATTTGTCATGGGGGAACTGTTCGTGTGAGCCACACGGTGGTTCGGGGGCTGTTATGAATTTTCGCCCCCGAAAAGTCCTTTTTCAACAAAGTTTAGGGCGTATTCGGCTCTAACTCCCAACCTACGGGTCCGGTTTACGTCCCATCAATTGTCACAAGTCCTATTTGTCATGGCGAAACTATCCGTGCGAGCCACACGGTCGTTCGGGGGCTGTTTTGAATTTTTGCCCCCGAAACGCCCTTTTTCGACTAAGTTTAGGGCGTATTCGACTCTAACTCCCAACTTACGGGTCCGAATTACGTTCTATCAATTCTCACAAGTCCTATTTGTCATGGGGGAACTGTCCGTGTGAGCCACACGGTGGTTCGGGGGCTGTCATGAATTTTCGCCCCCGAAAAGTCCTTTTTCGACTAAGTTTAGGGCGTATTCGGCTCTAACTCTCAACCTACGGATCCGATTTACGTTCCGTCAATTGTCACAGGTCCTATTTGTCATGGGGGAACTATCCGTGTGCGTCACACGGTGGTTCAGGGGCTGTTTTGAATTTTCGCCCCCGAAATGGCCTTTTTCAACTAAGTTTAAGGCGTACTCGGCTCTAACTCCCAACCTACGGGTCCAAATTACGTTCCATCAGTTCTCACAAGTCCTATTTGTCATGGTGAAGCTATCCGTGCGAGTCACAAGGTCGTTCGGGGGCTGTTTTGAATTTTCGCCCCAGAAACGCCCTTTTTTGACTAAGTTTAGGGCCTAAGAAGCACGGACACGTCGCTGGAGGCAGCGTATGGGTGTCAGACACGCGTCGGACACGGACACGCGTCGGACACGCGGTAGACACGTGTCCGACACTCGACCTAACGTGTCCCTGTTTTTTTTTTTAATTTTTGCAGGTGGACACTCTTTCGGACACGCTTGACACGTCGTGGACATGTTGTAAACAGAAACCCTAACCAGAGACCTAGTCCATTGAAGATAGAGAGAAAGAGAAAGAGAAAGAGAGTGAGAGAAAGAACCTGTCAATCGAGGAAGAACCTGTCGATCGAGGAAGAACCTGTTCGTCTCTCATCGTCTTCATCTCCTCTCTCTCTGTCCATCTTTCTCTGGTGTCGCCTCTCGCTCTCGCATCGCCTCTGCCTCTCGCTCTCGCCTCACTTTCTTTCCCTCTTCCGTGTCTGTCTCTCCCTTCCTCTTTATTCTTTTTATTCTTTTTTTTTTATGCCTTTCTTTTGTAAATAAATAATATAAATAAATACAAATAATAAATTTATTTTTTAATTTTACATAAAATAAATAAATAAAATTAGTATATATTTTTTAATTTTATATATAATAAATAAAATTAGTATATATTTTTTAATTTTACATATAATAAATAAAAATAAATAAATAAAAATAAATAAAAATAGTATATATTTTTTAATTTTAGATATAATATATAAATAAAATTATATATATTAAACGTATCCCCAGCGTGTCGTGTCCCCCATTTTTTGAAAAATTGCGTGTCCGCGTGTCTGTGTCGTGTCCGTGTCGTATCTCGTATCCGTGTCCGTGCTACTTAGTTTAGGGCGTATTCGGCTCTAACTCCCAATTTACGAGTTCGAATTACGTTCTGTCAGTTATCACAAGTCCTAGTTGTCACGGTAAAGCTATCCGTGTGAGCCACACAGTAGTTCGGGGGCTGTTTTGAATTTTCGCCCCCAAAACGCCCTCTTTTGACTAAGTTTAGGGCTTATTCGACTCTATCTCCCAACCTACAGCCCCGAATTACATTCCGTCAGTTGTCACAAGTCCTATTTGTCATGGGGAAGCTGTCCGTGAGAGCCACACGGTGGTTCGGGGGCTGTTTTGAATTTTCTCTCCCGAAAGCCCTATTTCGACTAAGTTTAGGCCGTATCAGCTATAACTATGGTAAAGCCGTAAACATTCCTAGTGAGCTGATTGAGTGCCAAATGAGAAGTTAATGTATGTGAAATCTGATTCAGAATTTCTGAAAGAAAATTTTCATTCTCCAAGTTAAGGGAGCTCCTAGTTGGTAGTGAAAGCTATAGAGGAAGAGCACCACATAAACAGACAGCTAAATGATTTCTTATAAAAAAGTTGGCTAACATGTAAAAAGTGATTTTAGTTCAACTAAGAATCTTAAAGGAATTATAAAAATAATCAAAACTGACCCAAAAACGCTAAAGAAAGTTGTCAAAGTAAATAGATAAGTTTGAGTAAAAATGAACACATGCACGCGCGCACAGATTAACTACATGGACCAAACACGTGACAAAGTACATAAACTATCTTAAAAGGCTTCAAAATTGCATATGGTTTATGAAAGATTAATCACAAGGACCAAACATGTGACGAAGTATCACATAAACTAAATAGCCAATAACAACTATCTTCATTTTCATTTCTCCTTCAGAATGTTTATGATGATGCAGTTGAAACTTACATTAAGTGACCAAAGTATAAGGTTCTTTCTGTGCCAGTAATGTTGATTTCTAGTTCCACAACAAAAACTCATCTCTAAACCATAAGGATGCTCGACCTCCTAATACTTACATTGCTATGATTAATAACAAAAAATTACCAAAAAGATGTATAATTATCTGCACAAAAATAAGGACAAGATTTTCCCACCTTTATATTCGAACAAGGCAACTTTGTGTCAATTTTGATCAAATTGATAACACCGATTACATTTTAATCAATCGAAAATCACTAACAACTTAATCAATGAGACAATCATGAATCCTGAGTCAATTGAGCCAATTGAAATTATAAAGACTGAAATTTTAAATATCAAAATGACACAAGGACCGAAATATAAAAAATATCAACGTAATTTACACAATTAAGTAATATTATAACTTTAGAGGAATACTCAAATATTTCATCAATATGCTTGAGATGAATATAAAACTACTATTTTCATGTGCTTTTTCCTATCCTAATCATAATTTAATATGCATTAACATATTAATGCGTATATTTAAAGTGTCTTTGAATAAAAGACTTGTAGGAAGAGTTAGATTAAAGATTTGAAGAAGAATTTGAGAGGCAAGGACAAATTGTCCCAGAACATTTTTTAGGATACACCACATCCACATATAATATATTAACATTGTTTTACCCCAAACATTGCAACTGTCAGTTTACAAAGACAAAAACCAACAACAGCAACACAGTCAACATTTTTTTTAACAGCAACAAAAGAGAGATTTTATTAAGATGGAAAAGAGAAGAAAAATATACAAAAGGAGGACAAGCAACACACAGTCAACATTGCCAAGTAAAAAAATTAACGAGGATAGAGGATCTTACTTTACAGCCCCATAACCAACTGCCTCAGCTGTTTGATCAAGTTCCTCCTCTGTCCATTTATCAGTTTTACCTGATCAAGATTTGAAGAGATTATATCAAAACTTCAGTTTTAACTAATGTATCAAAAAGATGAGATGCTATGTCATGCATGAGTTCATAGATATGAGGAACATAAAAAGCGCTACCTTGCTATAGGAAAACAACTAGAGTGCAGATCATTCATTATTATACCTCGTTCTACAAGAGCTGCTTTACAGCGAGTCTTTGCTTCATCCAACAAATCAATTAATCGAACCACTTTAGTACTGCGAGTTCAAAATCGTCTCCCATCCTCTCCAAGAACAAGACCAAAACCCACATGGTTAGTTTTAGGATACATATTCTCACCAGCCGGAAGCCAACCAGCACATTTCGCAGCCTAATAGAAGGAGAGATAGAAAGGAAGGCCGTCAAACTCACAGTGGTATGTTACCCATCTCTCTACAAAGCATGAAAAGTCATAAAGCACAGGACATGACATTTGATACTTATAGTGAAAAACATTTCAAAGTGCTCTCGCTGGCCAACATCAATTACATAGATTATTCATTCAGCTTTTTCTTCATTAAGACGATACCTAATTATTAAAAGCAGCTGGTTTAACTGAAATGCACTCATTCCGCTACCACTCCAACAAAAGGTGCACAAGCAATGCATGTCCAACCATGACATTTAAGTTCAAATAGCAGTCACATATTACCCAGGTAAACTTTAAAAATGGGTCATAAAATTCCATCTTGCTGATCTCTTTTCAATCACATGAACCACAAGATGATTCTATCATATAATTTATATCTTTAAAGGAAGAAACATGGAGAGATGCATTATATAAATCATGCAGATCAGATGCTAGATTAAACATTTATAAGTATAGATGCAAGAATGAATGACATATAGAAGGGTCATATAATTTACACTTTAATCAACACCAAATTTTAAAACACTAACCAAAGAGCCGCAAGATAAGTGGAAGCATAGTTGAAACCACCATCCTTCTTCACAACAATTAAAGGTATATTTTCCCCTCAATAAAGATCACACGAGCACCTTCACTTTCTTCAATTAATCCTTTCTTATCCAATTCCTCTAAAACTCCAGGTATATATGGATTGTAAAAGCTTTCTCCCTGACGGGAAGGCAAAAAACAAAATAATTACAAGTGATTTTGCCACTCAATCATAGGAACAGTTGATTTCATGAGTACGATATGCTCATTACTCATATGAAATTCAAGGGCGGGCAAATCATGCCACCATCTGACACTCCCTGCAACTTCACTTCCAAATAGGGTTTTAAATAGCATGTGTAACAATAATCAAATTCAGAAATAAGCCTAATGTAAGACTTATGAGAGAGAGAGAGAGAGAGAGAGAGAGAGAGAGAGAGAGTTGCTATATATCACAAAAAGTCTTCACCCCCTATGTGTTTCCCATGTGTCATGGTAAGTCCCACTATGTTTTAATATGGTGGATCCTACACATATACTACACATACACATTGCTTTTATTGCATGGAAAACATGGGAAGTGAAATAAAATGGTGAAAAAAGAATCTAGTGATAAATAGCATTTCTCTATCAAAAAACATTAAATATATAGATATATGCCATTATAGTGCACTGTTCTGCTGAACACTTGACCTGTATCAGATGTGAAGCAGAAGAATTTCTCAATGTCAAAGACAATATCACTGGACAAACACACAACTTTGACTTCATACTGATGAGACATTTTATGGTTAACATAACCACAAATCAGCATTAACCAACTTAGTCACTCTAGCCTGAACATGTTCTGATGCATTCCTCACTCCTTACACATCTACCATTCAAGAATGAGAATCCAATAATTATAAATATATATATATGTATAACATTTTCCATAAAGTTCAATTTTACAATTGTTCAAAATCCATTGTAAAAGAATCATCGTCTACAACACCAAATGCCACCTCAAACCCATCACCTATCTATATCTTTACTTTTAATTTTCCTGATTGAAACTAGCATATAAAATACTAGTTCTATTGAATTGAGTAATTTGCTTGAGTCCAAAATAAAAAAGAATAAACAATGATAAATTACATTTATGGGCCTCTGGCCTCCCATACTCTAAGCTTGTACCATACTAATGTCCTCATTGCATATGCAATAATGTAATTCAACTAAGATTCATAATCTAGTCTTGCCACAGTTCTTGTGCCCACTAATTTAAAGTAATCTTTTAGTTATTACAGCTATACAAGAAGTAACTAAGATGACGAAATAACAATGTTTTGCCTTTGTAGAATTGTGATCTTAGATATCAAGCTACCATCAGTTCAAGTAGTCATACAAAATGGCCAACCTGATAACATCAGTCAAAATATAAAGTGACAATGACTTTAAAGCAGATACATTTGAATCGGATGAAATATACAATTGGTGGGGCAGGGGGCTGTGAACCATAAACCAAGAATGTTCTATTTTCAGCATGCACGCTATAGATTGAAATCAAAAGTTGGTGTCTTTTTTACGTGGCTCCATGGCGCATAAAACAAGTGTGGAAAATACAATCAATGTTTGACATTGTCATTAGTTAGAAGGAAAAATATCAGTTAAGTACCTTCTCCTCTATCTTAATTCCTAGGTGTTGATAAACTCTTTGATATCCCCTTCGACTGATTTCACAGATTTGTGCCCATGCCTTTCGATACTTCTCTTCCCCACCCTGTGATACAAGTTATGCCATAGGAAATGAAACCAAATAAGATAAATGATGAAACATAATGAAACCTCGAGATAAAATCATTAACCAAATTTTCTTCCTAAACGAAGAAACAAAATTTATAGTTTATAAATCAGATTTCCTCCAAAATAGAAAATTGAAATTTATAGCTTTTAAGTTCTTTTACAAATGAGAAATTTAATTATTACTATAATCAACCTCACAAGTCTTTAAGGCATAAAGGTAAGTGATTCATCTGGAGACTGACCACCGCTTGTTGTGCCCTATCCTTGAATCCAGGATCACTGTCAAGTCTTTGCTTTGATGCCTTATAGAATGCCTAATAACAGCATTCAAGTTAAATCAATAATACCCACTTTCATTGAATTTCATGATTCATTTCAATGAAAAAAAATTGAATCAAAGGCATAAGTTGCTCAAAGCAGCACAAGCAACTAGTTACTTGAATTGTTTGCTAATCTAAGCAAGGGACTTTGTTGCTTGGATGTAGCATAAGTGACATGAAGAAGTATTCTGTCTGTACCAATTCAGGAAATGGACCTAATTTCCAAAATTTTTATCTCACCTCGAGATCTCCGATAGCTTGATCATTGACAACCTCCACGTTTGGAAATTTTTCGAAAAGAAATTCAATTAGCATACCAAACTGCAAAACATGAATAATATCTTTAAGACATAATAGGAAAGTAACAAAAAAATTATCGAAATAGACTTTCATAATTCAGACAGCAAAGAGGCCATAATATTATCACCTTCTAGAGCAGCAATAATCAACAAAAAATTTAAAAGAGCATAATTTTTCCACTTAATACAATTATACGAGAAGGGTCTGTTGGAGTTCCTTCTTCCACCACATATTAGGGAAGGAAAAGGCACCGAAGAACTTCAAACTACTGTTGTTCACCCAAGAAATTATTTTGATCCAAATGAAAAAGTAAACTCATAAAATGGGACAACCCATGACTGAAACCCTCATCAAAAAATAAATAATTTTAACAGAACTTATGTAAAATTTCAAGATAAAAGGGAGAAAACAAACACACATACAGAATGCATGTGCTCACACATACACACACACACACACACACGCTTACCTGTATACCCCAGTCACCAACATGGTTTCTCCAAAGAACCTCAACATTTGAAAACTCTAGCATACGGGCTAGAGTGTCTCCAATAATTGTAGATCTCAAGTGGCCGACATGCATTTCTTTAGCAATGTTGGGTGAGGAAAAGTCAACCACTGCCCTTTTGACTGTAAGTTTCGGCGACCATGTTTCAACACCATTTATTAGCATCTTTTGGATGCTCTGCAGTGGCAACAATATATTTTAGTAAACAAGACATTCACACTGAGCGAGAAACCAAGATAGCTCATGATCCTATCATTCCTATCCATTGCTGTCAAAAATTAACTAATACCGTTGCTATCCAATCCTCTGATAACACAACATTCACAAACCTAGGTCCAGCTATACTACATTTGTCTACCATTTCTGATTTTGGTAGATTGTTCATAATGGCCTTAAAGAAGAAAAACGCACAAACTATCATTTAATAGAATCAATTCAATATTGAATACAAAAATCATAGCATTACTGATGAACAAAGTTATTAGAGACAGGAAGTACAACATAGAGAATATGGAGTGATCAATGTCAATACCTTTCCAATAGGTTGGGGACCTGTCAATTCAGAACCCTTGCCTTTTATTTTTGTCCATAAGCTCATGGCATTGTTGCTGCACCAAAAGAATTCCCAATTTAACAATTAAAAAAACAAAAAAAAGGCATACAGGAGTTTCCATTGCTATAAAAGCCCGAGAAATTTTAGAGGTGATCACCTCTAAAATTTGAGGATTCAAGCATTCTATATCTTTTGCTGAAGTTAGGTGTGTATAGTTGTATTGTATGCGCACACATGCATGTGTGAGAGTCTTCAATTCCTCTAACATGTCACATTTACTAGATATGTTACATGGACTTCTCTAAAAGCATGAAGTAGCTGTGTTAGACATGCAACACTTGGATAACGTACATGTGTTCGACATGACTAACTGGACATGCCCCAAGCAAACATGTCAAGTACACATAAAACTCTATAGTGCAACTCATAAACTATTAAGGGGGCTTTTAGTTATGATTTAACTCAATATTCTATGGTTGCTATCCCGACTTATAGAAACACTAACTAATAATCTAGGAAGTTCAAATTTTAATGTCTGAATGACTTTTTCAACAGCCAATGAATTTGATTAGCTTTCAAAAATATACTATATTTACTCATATCAAATTGCTAGTATTATTCTTAAAATAAAATACATACAACTAATTGAATTTTTTTTTATTACATGTACCCTTCTTTTTTTTTCCTTTTTTGTTTGTTGAAAATTTGGTTGAAACTAAACACTATCAAGTCTGCTGAAGCTGAAATAAATAAACCAAACAATAAAAAACAAAAATTTCTCCAAAGATTGAACTAGCAAAGAATTTGACTATGAATTCAGTAATCAATATGCACAAATTTTTAAAAGAATACTGTGAACTAGCACTAGTTTTCTTCCTGGAAACAAGAAATCAAAAGAAAAATTACTAAGAATTATTGTATATAATCTGTCTATCTCCTAACAATTCATGTGTATAACATATATATACTGATAAAATTCGTCACTATATTATTGCCCCTGAATCCAAAGTCACAGAGTGAGAGAGAGAGAAAAGAAAAACCCACCACTCAAATATCCTTGTTTTTGGCCATGTCCGTGTCTACATCTCCATCTTTAATGGCATCAAAATCAGCAACCTTTCTCCTCCGAAGATGCATCTTGACATAGAAATTAAGAAACAACAAGAGAATGGCAGCATTGAGAATCGAATTGAAGCCCCAAGCCCCAATTCCATTACACCCACCTTTCAAAAAATGAAGCAAAAGCACACCCACATGGCACAAAACATTACAACCGAGAAGAACAATCTGACAAGTGACCACAAAGGGGAAACAAGAACCGGGCAAACCAATGGCAATCCAAAATCTGTAGCCATAAACAAGAGAGTAAACAGAGGTGGCAATGAGAATGGCAAGAACTTGAAAAGATTGAGAGAATTCGAGCCAGAGGAAGGACATGAAGATGAGAATGGAGTGGTTGAAGAGGCGAAAGGAGAGGTGGCGGCCGTGGAGGATGGAGAAGAAGGTACGGAAAGTGTGGAGGAAACGGGAGAGGTAGAAGAGGTAGGACCAGAAGAAGACGCGGCCGGAAGGGCGGGTGCCGAGGGGGAAATAGAGGAGCCATTGGAAAGGGGTTTTGGAGCTAGCCCAGAACCAGCAGGCATCGCGGATCTCGGAGGCAGAGGAGAAGAGGAGGCCGGTGAGCTGCGGTGGCGATGTTCGACGGTGGAAGATTGACGGACACTGGTTGTGTGCGATGCTGAGATAAGGGGCGATGGTGATTGATTCTCTGTGTGACAGAGAGAGACAGAGGGAGAGCAAGAGAGAGAAAGAACCGTGTGAAGAAGTAATAGATTTGGGCAAAAATTTAGGCGCCAATATGAAATATTTCCCAGTAAAATTTTGAACACATCTGCGACTAAATGTTAGTCGCTGAAGATAGGTTAAAAAAAAAAAAATTTATTTGGCGACTAAAATAATTTTTTGTCACTAAAAGTAAGTTTTTGGCGACTAAAACTTTAGTCGCCAAAGAAAAAAAATAATTTTTTTATTTTCCATTCGGCGACAAAATATTTTAGTAGCCAAAAATAAATATACGGCGACTAAATTTAAATGTGTCACCGAAAGTAAGTTTTTGGTGACAAACTTTAGTCGCCAAAGAGAAAAAATAATTTTTTTTATTTTCCATTCGGCGACTAAATATTTTAGTAGCCAAAAGTCAATATACGGCGCCTAATTTTTTTTTTTGTCGCTGAAAGTAAGCTTTTGGCGACTTAAACTTTAGTCGCCAAAGAGAAAAAATAATTTTTTTATTTCCCATTCGGCGACTAAATATTTTAGTGGCCAAAAGTCAATATATCACCAATTCTGGCATTTTTAGCGACTAAATTTTTTTTTAGTCCCCAATAATGAATATACCCCGACTAAAAAAAATTAGTAGCTGAATATTTTACTTTTGGCGACTAAAAAAAATGTTGGTTGCCAATTCCATAACTTTTGGCAACTAAATTTTTTTTAGTCGCCAATTTTGGTCGCCCAAGGTGCAATTTGTTGTAGTGTATTACTCTTTAGTTTTCTAGTGTAAAATGGTGGGGCCATGCTATTTTAGCTTGATTTATAGGAAATTTCTTTAAGCTTATATCAATCTAACCCTAAAACACTACCTTCTTTTTCCCACCGTTGTTGTGAGCTCTTCGTGCCTCTCAATCTATATATTTTAGATTATATCGATCTAACCCTAAAACCCTAACAATGACAATGATGGAGAAGAAACAAAGACGAATTGTGAGGTTTGATTGTCCAAAATCTTGCAACATTTGCTTCACAAAGTGCCGCCAACAGTGGCGGAGGGAAGTGAGGACCATGGGGTCACGTGCCCGCCCTGGATCTTGGGCTTCTTCTTCTTCTTCTTTTTTTTTTTTTGTTGCAAATATAAAGAAAATATTTTAAATAAAAAAAATTACAAAAATATTATTAGAGTAAAATGTTAATGACATTTTAAAAATTATGAGAATAATAATGATTATTTTGATTGAAAATGAAGAGACTATTATAAATCATATTAGCTATGAAAATTTTAGGAAATTTTTTGAATGTAACGGTGGGTTCATTATTATTGACATGCAAGTATAAGTAATCTCACTATAAAGATATGAAATTTATTAGATTGTTAGTTATATTTGACATGTGAAGTTCACTCTCTATGTGTTTATTTACTATTAGTTGGTGATATCACATACTAATAATGACGTGGTATTACCATTATATTGAATTTTTAATCAAATCTTGTATAAAAAAATAATTTATCATTATATAATTTATTTTAAGACTTATATCTATATTTTTTTATATTGTCCATGATACACTTGTTATAAATAATATTATTTTTTTTTTATGTTTCTCGAAATCAATCGTAAAAACTTGCGTGAAATATTTTTGTAAAAATTTTTGATATTGTAATTAATAAGTGCCTCTAATTTAATTTTCTGGCTCCCGCCACTGGCCATCAAAGCCTTTTTAAGAAAGCTGTGGAACTCTCTCGTCTCCACATCGCGGCATCGCTTTCTCTCCCGTCAGCACTCCTTCCGATTTGGCAGCGGCGCTTTGCAAATTGAATTGGCATCCTGTGGATGTTTCGAAGTTTAACTTGTCGGATCTAAAACAATATGCAAGTAATTTGGAGAAATAGCAGTCCTATTTATTGATGTCTCTTGAAAAGATGAAGAGTAAGACAATTCATGGAAAGGAGATGATGAGGAAGTTGAATTCACTTTTGAGGAGCTCATGTCAGATGATTTGGATGTTATTGTTCAATCGTCTAAAGCAACAAAAAATAATGAAGAATGTGAAGCAATGGTGAGAGAATTGCTAGTTCATGAAAACCTCTTAAATTAGAGAGAAAAAAAAAGAATCACTAATGTAGTTATTTTATATGAGGGAATTCTCTCCGATCCACTCTTAAATTAGAGAGGGAAAAAAAAACAAAACCACTAATGTAGTTATTTTATATGAGGAAATTCTCTCCAGTCCATAATTTGAACTGAAGAGCGCTATTTAGTCTTATGAGGTCTGTCATAGATCTCGTTTTGATAATTCGAACTATTAAAGATGTTGGACATTTCATTTTTTATTTCGTGAACACAGAAAAATTATATCGATTTAATAATCATAACCTATTTAATTTATTGCATTTGTCACAACGAAAAAAAAGGACAATTGTAATATATTCAATTTAAATTAATTTTACAAACCTATATCTCAACTCTCCAAAAGCGAGCTATGCTCCTTCCTCATGCTTCAATGCGTAATATTAGAGTACATAACATTTTAATTATTAAAGTATTTGTAATAAGTGAAACATTGTTATATATTTTTATGTATGTTGGAACGTTATATTGGAGGACTTTTTAATACAATTTTATTTTATAAAAATTAGTTTGCTCACATTTAAAATATATACAATTTTATTTTTATATATATTTTATAAAAATTAGTTTCCTCGCATTTAAACCATCATCAGCAACAAGCATTCCAACAGAAAACCAACAACCAACCAACAACCGACCAACAACACAAGTGCACTAGAAAACCAACTGTAGTAGCCCAAGTTTACAATGGTTGTGATGGATTTAGTGTGTTGTTGGAGAGAAGGAAAGAGAGATTTTCAAAAGAGACGAAGAGAGAGTTGTCGCCATCTCCTCCCTACTCAAGGTTTTGCTCCCACTATGTAATGTGGTGGTGTTGCCAATGGAGAAGGAACGGAAGGAAGATGGAAGAAAATAGTCGAAGATAAGGGGGTGTTTGCTTGTTATGCTAATATTAATGTGGCTTGTTTGGTTGCAAGGATAGATTCAGTTTTTTTTTGGGTCAAAGATAGAATGTTAGTATGTTAGTAAAATTAGATTGAAGTTAGGAGAGAAGAAAGTCGTAGGAATGTGATGCTTGGGAAAAAGGGAGCTGCTACACCTGTGGAAAACTCAGCCATGATTGCATCAAATGCAAGTGCAAACAAGGTTTTTAAACCATGGAAGAATGAAAAATCTCGAGTATGGTGTGATTATTGCAATAAACCACGCCATACTCGAGAAAACTGTTAGAAGATCCATGGGAAGCCTGCAACTTGGAAGAGCTGCAAATCAAGTGACAAACCAATTCATGCATCCTCCTATCCCAATGAGGTTGAAGTAAGTCTGTTCAGTAAGGAGTAGATGGATTATCTTCTTAAACTGCTAAAATCCAATTCTTTATCCAACACTCCTAGTGGTTCTCTTGCACAGACAGGTAGCAATCCTTATGGCTCTATCTTGTAGTCAAAATTCTGTCCCTTGGATCATTGATTCGGGGGCATCTGATCACATGACTTCTTTCTCTTCTTTGTTCAATACTTATTTATTTTGTTCTGAAAGTGAAAGAGTTAGGATTGCTGATGGCAATTTCTCACCCATTGTAGGAAAAGTTCAAATAAAAATTTTAGAAAATATTACTCTTCACTCTGTCCTTCATGTTCCTAAACTGGCCTGCAAGTTGTTGTCTGTCAGTAAATTATCCAAAAACTCTCACTGTCGTGTTGTTTTCTTTGACTCTCATTGTGAATTTCAGGACCGAAACTTGGGGAGGTTGATTGGCAGTGCTAGAATGGTCAATGGTCTTTACTACTTTGATGATGACATATCCAGCAATAAAACAACTCAAGGCTATGGTTGTAGTATTAGTTCACTTTCGGCTCGCGAGCAAATAATGCTTTGGCATTTTAGACTAGGACATCCTAGTTTTTCATATCTTAAACATTTGTTTCCTAAGTTGTTTAAAAATTTGGATTGTTCGTCTTTTCAATGTGAAAGTTGTTATTTATCTAAAAGTCATCGAACTACTTATCTTACAAAACCCTACCGTGCCTCTAAACCATTCTACTTAATTCATAGTGATGTGGGGTTTCTCCAAGGTTACCACCATGACTGGTGTAAAGTGGTTTGTAACTTTTATAGATGATCACACTCGGCTTTGCTAGGTTTATTTGATGAAAGACAAATCTGAAGTAAAAAACGTGTTTCAAGATTTTTACAAAATGGTTGACAATCAATTTCATTCAAAAATTAGTATTTTTCGAGCTGATAATGGAAAAGAGTACTTCAATGAATATCTAGGGAATTTTTTAAGGGAAAAAGGTATTTTTCATCAATCTATATGTCGTGACACTCCTCAACAAAATGGTATTGCCGAAAGAAAAAATAAACATTTACTGGAAGTAGCCCGAGCCATAATGTTCTCTATGTATGTTCCCAAATATCTATGGGGAGATGCCATTTTGATAGCCTCTTATTTAATTAAAAGAATGCCTACCCGGGTTTTGCAATATGTCACACCCCTAGAATATTTCAAAAAAACCTTTACTGACTGCAGAATTAATTCAGATTTGCCTTTAAAAAATTTTTGCTATACTATTTTCGTTCACATACCCAGCCAAATTCGATCCACACTTGATCTTAGAGCAGAAAAATGTGTTTTCATCGGGTATGCTCCAAACAAAAGAGGCTACAAGTGCTATAATCCTCAAACAAAAAACATTCGGGTGATTATGGATGTCTCCTTTTTAACAAAAATTCTCTTCAAGGGGGGAAAAAGAGAAAGGAAGAAAATTTTTGGCAGACAACTTCGGATCCCTTACCAAATCCTATTCGATCTCCATCCCTTGTTTTCTGAAAAACAAGAACAGAAACAGGGTATTCAAGATATAGAGAACGAAGGAAATCCCAGTCCAACTTCTCCAAACATAGAAGGCTCACAAGCAGGGGGAGAAATACTACAATTGGAACAAACTGTTCCCGAACCTGAGTTTTTGGTTTATGCTCGGAAAAATACTCGAAGAAAAAGTAAAGACTAGCCAACCACTCTACCACAAAGCCAATCAGAATCTCTTAAAAAAGGTCCCTCAAGTAGTTCAGGTATTCCTAATCTGGTTCCTCCATCATCTGTCTCTACTTCATCTCCATTTCCTTCAGCGGTTTTACCTAATGTTATACCCACAGATTGTGATCTTCCTCTAGCCATTAGGAAAGGAATTCGAAAATGTACCCAACATTCCATTGCGAAATATTTATCTGATGATAAACTATCCAAAAGTCATAGAGCATTTACTTCAAAAATATCTAACTTGTTTGTTCCTAGAATTATTAAGCAAGCCTTGGATGATCCTAATTGGAAATCAACAGTTATGGAAGAGATGAATGCTCTAGAAAAGAACGGTACTTGGATGTTAGTGAATCTGCCCAAGGACAAAAAGACAGTAGGGTGCTAATGGGTATTTACATGCAAAGCTGATTGTATAGCCACGCCTGACATGGAGTGAAGGGCACACTGCCGTGGGGTTTGAGGCTTGTGATCTACCAAGAAAGGGACTGGGGGATGTGATGTTTGATCTTATGGGGATTTTTGACTATGTATTGGGCTGTTGTTGTGGGGCTATTGTTTTTTGCTACAACTCCGAAGACCGTTGATTATGGTTACTGCTCATGCTAGCTTCATGTGACTCTGTCGGGATGTGTTGTGGGATAGATTTTTTCCTCTGTCATGGCTTTGGTTAAGTGGCTAGGATGTCACGGCTGTGAGGAGTGGAAGGCTTACTGGATTCCATGCGCTCATCTTCGGTAGAGACTGGCGGCTTGTGGGGGTGGCAACCTTTTTGGATCGGGCTTGTGGGTTGCAGCTTTGTGTATTGTTTGTTATGTTTAATTAGCTTTGTGGTATTTATTTGTACCTTTGCCCATATATCCATCCCAAGTTTCCATCTATTATCTCTGATGGTAGGGGTTACTTGGGGACAAAAGGATATATGGGCAAAGTTGGGTTATGTTGTTTCTTTGTTGTTCTTGTGTTTCTCCCCCCATTTTATGGGGGTGCTTTAGTAGTTTATGTTGGTTATGTTATCGTTTATTTATTTGTTGTTGGGTGTACCTGGGGTATGCCCCTTGTAAACTTGTATATTTCATTGTCTTTATTTTAGGACTTACTTACCCAAAAAAAAAAAAGCTGATGGTAGCGTGGAAAGATATAAGGTGAGACTCGTGGCAAAAGGGTTTACACAAACCCTCGGGATTGACTACCAAGAAACCTTTGCTTCAGTTGCCAAGATGAACTCAATTCGGGTTTTACTGTCACTAGCCGTTAATTCCAACTGGCCTCTACAACAATTAAATGTAAAAAATGCCTTCTTAAATGGAAATCTAGAAGTCTATATGAACCTACCTCCAGGTTTTGAAAAGAAGTTTGGTATAGATAAAGTCTGAACGGCCTCAAACAATCCTCAAGGGCGTGGTTTGAACGCTTTGGGAAGGTTGTAAAAAACCTTTGATACAGTTAAAGCCAAGCAGACCATACTATGCTCTATAAACACTCAAGAGAAAGTAAAGTAGCTATCTTGATTGTTTATGTAGATAACATAATTCAAACAGGTAATGATAGTGCCGAATCGGAAAAGTTAAAGAAGGGACTTGCTAAAGATTTCGAGATAAAGGTCCTGGAGCACTAGATACTTTCTTGGAATGGAGTTCGCTAGATCTAAGGAGGGTATTTTTGTCACTCAGCGCAAGTACACAATTGACTTGCTCGGATGTAAAGCTGCTGAAACACCAACCGAGCTCAACTTGAAGCTACAGCATGCTAGAATTGAAGATGTGGTGAATATAGACCAGTTTCAGAGACTTGTTGGAAGACTGATATACTAATCTCACACACGTCCCGACATAGCATTCGCAGTAAGCAGAGTAAGCCAATTCATGCATTCACCAGGAAAGGAGCACTTTGAAGAAGCATACAGGATCCTAAGGTATCTAAAGGGAACTCCTGATAAAGGCTTGATATTTAAAAAACAAGGACATCTTCAAGTGGAAGTACATACAGATGCAGATTGGGCTGGAAGCATCACTAACCAAAAACCTACCTCAGGCTACTGTACCTTCGTTGGAGGAAATTTGGTTACTTGGCAAAGTAAAAAACTGTAGAGGGGGAGAAGGTGATTAGAGAGGCAAAACTATGCTAATGGTCCAAGAATGGTGGAAGTGGCTTGAGAATGAGCAGCAGCAACTGTCTGGAAGTTGGAGAGTGTGCAGCTGGGAGAGGGTGAAGCAAGTAGCACAAGAAGAAATGTATGGGCACAAGAAGAAATGTATGGCAGTGCCAAAATGGGCAGCATCTCCCCCAAATCCCCAAAATTCCTCTTGTTGAATATTGGGAAATGGGTCCTATTTATAGGCTTTTCTTTGGTACCAAGAGGACACCAAGTGACCAAATAAAGAAAGGACATGTGTCCCAAAGGATCACATGGAATATTCTGCCTTGAGCCGCCAGGCTGAAGGTGCCACGTGTCCTTCTGTATGTACTGTGTACTATCTGTTTGCCTCCGCAACTACCTTTTTGAGCCTCAGCAAGTGTAGTTGCGACGGGAGTGTTTGGCGCTGCAACTCCCTCTTGAGCCTCAGCAAGTGCAGTTGCGACGGGAGCGTTTGCCGCTGCACTTGCCTTCTCAGCTCGAACCTCAGCAAGTGCACTTGCAACGGTAAACCTTGCTGCTGCACTTGCCTTCTCAGTTCTACTTGGCCAGTACACGCATTCTCAGGACTACATTAGTCTGCTATCGACTATGTTCGTGCTCACCGCAGCGAAGCCTTCACCCTTAGCCACCTAACCACAAATTTCTCTGCTTCCCAAGGCGAAAGCCACAACCAAGCCTGCTATCAGTCGTGTTGTGCCTTAGTACCAAGCCCAAGGGACTTCCTTAGTCCTGCCTGTGCGACTAAGGCAGGCCTATAACCTGGGTAATGAAAAGGGAGTCCCTTATGCTCAGGCTACCCTGCTCCCATCTTTGCGAGATCGCCACGGTAAACTAGTACCCTGGGCCTGCTATCAGCTCTAACCTAGCCATGGGGCCTACTATCAGCGCTAAGTTAAATGAATTTTGGGGCCTGCTATCAGCCCTGGGCTAGTAATGCCTTGAGGCCTGCTATCAGCGCCAAGCATTAGCCTCTACTTGCAGAGGGGAAGCTTTTCCCAAAGGCTGCTATCACCTTGGCGGGATGCTCCCTCCGCAAGTTAGTTGCGGCGGCCGTAGTTGCTGCGGTAGTCATTTCCCGTGACAAGTTCAAATGGCATAACCGACAATATTGGAGATGGCGACGCCAATAAAGTGCCTCTGCAACTTGGGCGCTGCAAGTAATGTCTCTGCAACTTAGTTGCTTTGCTTCTCTTTTTCCCTCAGCAAATCCAGGTGGCGTCGGAGCCGAGAATACATGGAATGGCGCCGCTGAGACAAAGTGCCTCCACAACTTGGTCATCACAAGTGTCGCTTCTGCAACTTAGTTGCTTCAGCTTTCTCTTTCCCTCATCAACTTTGGATGGCGGCGGAGCCGAAGATATATTAGGAATGGCGGCGCTAAGGCAAAGTACCTCAGCAACTTCCCCGCTGCATGTGTTCCCTCTGCAACTTAACCGTCGCATGTGTTCCCGTTGCAACTTGACTTTCTGGAATTTTCCTTTGTGGAGTCCATTTAGACCCTTGGCGGATTGGACCAACTGGACTTTCTGGAAGGCCGTTGACTCCTTCGTTCCTGATGCCCTTCCTTTGAAGAAGCCTCTGCTTTCTTTTGGTGAGGCTGCTTTGGATGATGCTGACATGGTGAACCCAGTCTCTGTGCTGCGGTTTTGCGTGGAACGTGGTGACTTTCCCCATTCATACATCTACTATCACACTCACACGAGCCCTCCAACAGCCTGGTCCCTCTGGGTTGATGACATCATTGCAAATGGTGGCTTCGAGAAGCGATTGCGAGATGTTCGTCTCTATAATGCCATTTCAATTTCAAGGGAGTTATCAGCGCGCAAAGTACAAACCAACACTGATATGGTTGTCTCCCGCTGGAGCCGCGACACTCACACTTTTTTTTTTTGGTGGGTAAGTCATAAATTAAAAACAAAGAATTACACATTTACAAGGGGCATACTGGTAGTACAAGATATCTAACTTGACCCCCCAAAAAGGGGGAAATAAATAAATAAATCATACTATAACAAAAACAAGAAAATCTAATTTTGCCCATATTTCTTTTTTACCCCCAAGTGACCCCTACTATCAGAGACAATAGAAAGAGACTTGGGGAAGAAATATAGGCAATTACAACATATGAAATGCGCACAGGCAACCACGGCCCAAACAGAGCACAATTAATGGTCGAAAACAAGAGCCCACTGAGTTAGAATCAAAGACCCAAAAACGGCTCAGTGGGCCACTACCAAATATATAAATAAATAACCACGCCAACTATATATATATATGAATATTATATATATATAAAAGTTGAAAACCTTCAACTTTCCGTTCCAAACACGCTACAACAGCTACACGCTGCATCATCAACTGACAACCTCTACAGCAGCTACAATTTTCAACAAAAATAGCTGTGTGCAGAGAACCTGCCATCACCATCAACCCACGGCAAGAAACGTGACTCCACGCATCACCAAGACCAAACACCCACACGCGTATGGACGTGCACCACACGGTGAGATTCAGCACAACCAACGCCGGTGTAGCAACGACGTCACTAACCACAGCCAGCTCCACGCCGGAAAAAACGTAAAACCTCATAAGCACTGTCGAGATAGAAACCCCAAGCAACACCACCCAAAGTAGCGCCACAAACCAAAACTAACTAGCAGAACCATGATGACTATTGCCAAGCTGCAAGACCAATGTTAGCCACCATGAACCCAACACTAAGACTGAACCATGAAACCCAGAGCACCCAGGAACATGAACCCAGAGCACCCATAAACATCATCCTTCTCTCTCTACAAGAGAGAGAGGCAAAGACCAGAGGCACAAAAACCCATGGACATGGAAGAGCCAACACCTCCGGCGACCCAAAACCGCGAACGAGCAGGGAACCAAATGGAACTCAGCCTTGCTGAACTGTGAGCCATCCCACCGAGCCGAACCATTGACAACCTCACTGGTGGTAACCCAACCCAAAACATGATGCAACGGCATGAGCACCCACAGGTCACCTAAGCTTACCACCAAGCTTTGGGCAGCACCCTAAACCGGCCATAAGAATAGCCGGAGTGAGACTGACACGTCGGACCTCCATGAGACCGAAATAACCACAACGCCAGAACCATGAACAAGCTCACCGGAACCACATACGAGCTCGCCGAAACCTTTTCCAGTCCATTCAAACCAATCTGCAACAGCGTTCGAAGCTGGACAGAATGCCTCCGATGCACACTAAAACACACTCACTCAAGCTGGCCGGACTACACCAGACCCTCACCACCAAGATACACCACCAGGGGGGAGTTTTCCCTCTCTAGATTCTAGAGAGAGAAGCTCCTACTTTCTTCTCCTTTTTGACACTCACACTTTTTCTTTGGCATGGAAGAGATAACTCCAACCCTCGAAGATGTTGTCATCCTTCTACGCTTGAGCACACGTGGAGATCACCCCTTCAATCCAGCGTCCCTGACTCCTACAGAACAAGTTGCTGTCACTGCCCTCCAAGGTGCCTATCAAGAGGCGCGGAAGTATGGCTCTTGGTATGATATTAGGCTTGGGGAACTACTTCAGGAGAGGCCCAAGAGGGACAAAACCACTTATCTTTCTGGTTGAAGCATTTCTTCAAGGACCTGCAACCAGTTGTGGGCGACATCACAAAGGAGAGTCGCAACTCCGTAGTTAGACCGGGCTACCGGGGCGACTTGTACTTGGCCGCTTTCCTCAGTTACTTCATTTCTTTTTGTTGTTCTCCCCAGCAACTCTGCTGAGAGTATTAACCCTCTGGTGTTCCCTTTGGCTCTCAAACTTTGCAACGGCAGCCAGATCCCTCTGGCCCCCTGCTTCTTGGGGAACTTATACTTCCGCCTTGACCTCATCCATTCGGACATGGAGCGATCCATGAGCCCGCTATGATGTGTAGAGCTTTGTACACACTCAGTTCCTGACCGCTTTCTTCTATAAGAGATTCCCTGCCACAGGCCCCGTCCCTAAAGAACATGAGCCTTTCTTCACAGACGAAGTCCTTGATGCAGAGGGTTGACCTGTCACGAGGCAAGTGTGCCACTCCCTCTCTCCCTCCCTCGCATCTCTCAGTGGTCTGATCTTGGCACCAACAGACCCTTTGCAGATTATGTAGACCGTATGAAGGAGTGTGTTCCGCCCTTTCACTCAGCTTCTTCCAGGCATTTATGTGGTTCCATTCTATTTTTCTGAGGCTCGCCATGTTGATTTCTCCCTCGACAGTGTCCAGGCCAACTCCCTTCTTATTGCTGCCATGATACGCCTCAGATTTCTACCCGTGTGGAACGAGGAGGGCATATCCAGCGTCATCTATCGACTGGACAGGGTCCCTGAGCAGTTCGGCATGGATCAGGGCATCCCACATGCCCCTCCGCTTCAGACTGATTACCACCAGAGCTTTCAACGGTTTGCCCGTGATTATACCGCTCTACTTGTGGAGGGCATAGGCTTCATGGAGCTTCCCTCACTTGGAAGAGAGGGCGTTTTTACTCCCAGTAAAAGGCTATTCTGGCACCGCAACATCAACACTTTCTTCCACTTTTGCAACAGTGCTCCCGTAGTCCCTGCGATGGAACCCATCCCGCAGCCTGACTTATCTCTTCATCTGCCCTCTGGCCGAGGGAAACAGACCAGTATATTCTGTCGCTTCAAGCTTCTATCCCTGCCTACCGTGGAGAAGCCTCACCCGTCTGGGGCAAATTGCTCCCCCTCAAGTCGGCACGACAGTTACGGACGACCCGCTCCAGACTAAGGGCAGCCCAAGAGGCAACGGCTTCAATTGCCGAGGCACGTGCCTCACCAAGTAGGAAGAGACTCCGAAGGGTAGCCATACTTAGAAAATATTTTGCATTGCTTCCATAGACTTCTTACTTTGGTAATCACAAAACCTTTTTTCTTTTCAGGGCCCACCGGCCATACCACCGGCCCCGGAGGTTCTTCTACTGCCATCGGAATTTCCTCAGATTCAGACAACGACAACAACCTTCCCATTGCTACAAGGGTCACAAGGTTCAGGACCCGCAGGGCAGTACTTCCAGATGTTGAAGAAGAACCAAGTGCTGGGGCCGCACCAACTACTGAGGCTGAGCCAGTTGTGGAGGCTGCAGAAAATGAAGTTCCCCCTGCTGTGGAAGTTGTTGCGGGCGGCCTAGTTGCTGAGGGTGCAGAGCCTCCAAACCCCACTCATTTTGTGCACTCCGACCGTTTCTCTGTCGGCGGAGATGATTTTTTCCCTAAGACCCCAAGGGAAGATAGCGGCATGAGAGAGCCGCTGGAAGTTGCACCACCTTCCTTTGGAACTGCATCTGGTGGTTCCTCCCAGTCCACTGAGTCTCCATTGGTTCAGCAGACCCCACTTCCGAACGCCCAAGTGGCTGAGGAGAGTGCAAGTGTAGCGGCTGCTTCCACTGTTCCTGCTGTGACCCCTCTAAATTTGGACCGACTTACAGAGGTAACTATCACTTTAGCCACCCACGCTGTTACTGCTGTCGCTGGGACCTCTGACCCAATTGCTTTGGCAACCTCTAAACAGCTGGCAGACTTGTACCCCACTCACTTTCCGGAAATGCCACCTACCCATGGGGCATCCCAAGATTTTTATACTGGAATGGATACCACTGCTGTTCTAGATTTGAACGTTGGAGACTACCAGATGGATGACCTCTTTTCGGAGCGACATGACGGTGCAGGCAGCTTTAGTCTTTCTCGCGAGGCTAGTTCACCCGGTCGCCAACGCTGCATCTACCCATTCCAATGCTACAGAGGAATCATCTTCAAGGGAAGTGCGTCGTCCTCAGACCTTTGGTCGCTCCACCAGTCTCCCTCCAGTGATTGAAGCTGGCGGGGGTGTGAGGGAGTCCCCTCAGCCCTCAGAGAAAGTTTCTTTTCTAACTTACTAGGTCTCCTCCGTAGCTGCTCCCACTCTCGCCCCGCTTCTAGGCGTTGCACCCCGGCACCTTTGCTACTTTTAACGTTCCTGGATCTATGATGCACACAGCACTGCTGGAGTCACTCGCCAGCTTCATTCGTGACCTTGCTACTAAGAAGATTCTAACAACCCCTAGCATTTTCGTGGAAAGTGCCGAGGCAAACCTGGACGGCTTTGAGAGGAACGGTTTGGACCTATCATGGATGAGGGATAGGCTTCAGGCAGTCGATGGTTTCCTCGAGCATGCAGACAACGTGGCGATGATTGCGCCCTTGGAGGAGACTATCAAAGAGTGCAAGGGTGCCTTGGAGCAGCATCGGCAGAACCTGGCTCGGTTCAGGGAGAAAGACTCTGCGTTGGTTACCAAGCTGCCTTGGGATGTCACCCTGATGGACTCCCTCATTAAGGGTTTGATTTGATTTAGCGTGACTCTGTTATGACTTCCTCCATCTTCTTTTCTTTATTTTGTTGTTTCATTGCGCCTGCGGCGCCTTTTCTTTTCTTCTCCTCTGTCACAACTTCTTTTCAAACGTTGTAATCATGTTCTGGAAGTTTGACTTTAATGAAAAGTGTGGATGGTTTGTAGTACTTTGAATTTCATTTCTTCGCCCTCCTTAGATTGCTTTTATACAGTTTTTTTAAAGATAAGCAAAAACTCTTACAGTGAACAAAACTTCATTTTGCAAGGATAAAATTTCACTAAGTATGGAAAACTTTCCTCACACTAAGTGTCTATGAGAGTAACAGGTTTACTAAGTGTGTGACACTTTCTTCACACTTTGCTTTGGAAGTATTGACAAAGAAACTTACAACTCTTTTTCTTGGACAAAAGAAGTTAAGGAAAATATTCTTTGACATACTTGGCGTTGATAGGGCCAGTTCTGAACCCATCATCTACTCTTGTCAACTTGTAGTACCCGTTGCTGCTTGCCTCAGCAACTTTGCAGGGGCCTTCCTATCTTGGTGAGAACTTAGGAATTGGTTGCCTCCGCATGATTGCGTCCACTGTCTTCCATACCAAGTCCCCTTTATTGAACTTCTTGTGCTGAACAGATTGATTGTAGGCACGAGCTATGGATTGATGATACTTTTCCATTGCCCGCGAGGCCCGATCTCTTCTTTCTTCAGCTGCCTCTATGTCATTCTTTCTGCTGTCTGGAACTAAGTGTGCTGACATAGCCATTCTTGCTGAGGGTATTGCCAACTCAACTGGTAACACAGCTTCGGACCCGTACACTAGGGAAAATGGGGTTGCCTAAGTCGGCTTTCTCTTTCACGTTCTATACGCCTAGAGTGCTACAGGGAGTCGTTCAGACCATGTGCCCCCTGCTTCATCCATCATTTTACTCAATATTCGGATGATGGTTTTGTTGGTCGCCTCAGCTTGTCCATTCCCTTGGGGGTAGTATGGACTAGACTTGTGCTGCTTGATCTGGTAGACGTTCAGCAGTCTTCCCACATGACGATTTACAAAAGGAGTTCCATTGTCGGACAACATTACTTTTGCTATGCCAAACCTACAGATTATGCTTTCTCTGATAAAGTTGGCTACTCCTGCCCCGTCTGCCTTCCTCATCGATATAGCCTTCACCCCCACTTGGTACTAACTTCAGTCGCTGCAAGTATCCATCTGTGGCTTTTGGATTGTTGCGCTATCAAATGCCCAAGTATGGAACAGGTAAGGGGTCTTGATGTTGTGCAGCTCAACCGCCGGTGCATGTATCAAGTTCCCAAACTTCTGGCAGGATTGGCATCTCCTTACAAAGTTTTTAGCATCTTCTTCCATTGTCGGCCAGTAGTAGCCGAGGTGAATGAGATGTCCATATAATCGCTGCCCTCCTTGATGTTCTGTCTTGTGGGCTTCCCTTAGCACCTCATTTGCCTCATCCTTTGGTCAAGGAAGAAGCGGAGGGCCCGCCTCTTAACTCTGATTGCATCGGCTTTGTTCTCAGGCAGTGTGCCATTTCTAAGGTAGTCGACATATGGCTGCCTCCATTCTTCACTGCTTAAGAAATGGGCTTCCTCTTCCTTAGGATGGGATTAACATTTTGCACATTGCCTCTGCAACTCAGTACTTTCCTTTTCCATCTCTGGCCAGTAATACCCTTGCCTCTGTATCCGTCAGTATAGACTGATATCTCCATCTCCACAAGACTTAGCATGGATCTGCTTAAGTCTGTAAGTTGCTTCTTGTCTACCGACGCACCTTGCCAGCAAGTTGTTGGCACCGTGAAAATACAACTCTCCTCTGAGGAGCAGAAATTATGCAAGTTCTGCTGGTCTGATTGTTCCCTGGCCTGTTTTCAACTGTTCTGTTGGATTATATCTGCTTTCCATCCCTTAGCATCTTGCTCTGTATGTTCTTCGGCTAACACTGTTGGTGTTGTTCTTTTCTCCATGACGATGGCTATACTATCGTCTAGTATATCCACCTTTGCCCCCAGTGTAGCCAAGGCATCGGGGAAACGATTGTGTGTTCGAGGGGTATACTAGATTTGGACATCATCAAATTGAGTGAGCAACCTTCGAACCACGGTGCGATACAGGGCCAACAGAAGCTCCTTTAAGACGAAATCTCCCATTGTTTGCCTGACAACTAACTCGGAGTCGCCCCAAATTTTCAACTTGTGGAGGCCCTTCTTTTGGGCAGCGATTAGACCCAATATCAACGCCTCATATTTAGCCTCGTAGTTTGAACATTCAAAATCAAGCTTATATGATAGATGAAACTTCTTTCCTTCTTCACTGGTTAGTGTTATGCCAGCTCCGCCTTTCCAAGCTCCGGAAGCTCCATCAAATTTTAAGTCCTAATAAGCCTCAACTGCAATTGCTGAGACATGGACCTCACCTGGTAGAGATACCTCTGCAGGTTCATGTTCACCAGATGAGAATTGGGCCAGTAAGTCTGCAAGTGCTTGGCTCTTAATAGCCAAGCACAAGTGATGTCATATTCTGCGAGAGCCAAAAGCCAAAGCCATCTTGCCATTCTTCCAGTCAGAGCGGGTTTGCTTAGCAAGTAGCGGACCAGATCACTCCGGGGTCACAACATGGATCGGGTGTGCCAAAAAATAGTAGCCCAACTTCTACGCTGTGAAGATTAAGGCTAAACAATGCCTCTCAATTGGGGTATATCGCGACTCGACACCATTGACTTTGCGACTGATGTAATAAACTGGCTTCTCAATGCCATCTATGTCTTGGACAAGTAGAGCCCCAATAGACCGAGGTGTAGAGGTCAGGTACAGCAGCAGAGGCTTGTTGGGTTGTAGGGCCATCATTGTAAGTGCTTTCTTCACCATATCAAATGCCTGCTGGTGTTCTTGCAACCATTCAAACTTGTGATTCCCTTTCAGCAGTGTCCCAAAGGAAAAGGTTATCTCAGCAAGGGCTGAAATGAACCTCCTGAACTATGACACTTTGCCTAGGAATTTCTTCAAAGCCTTTTGAGAGTGTGGTGGTGGCATCCCCATGATTGATTTAATCTTATCCCCATCTACTTCAATCCCCCGCCGGTGTACAAAAAAGCCAAGGAACTTGCCGGCAGTAACTCCGAATGCACACTTGAGAGGGTTCATCTTTAGGCAGAATTTGCGACACCACTGAAAAACTTTTATCAAGTCGCAGAGGTGTCGGTTTGCCTCGGTAGACTTGACCACCAGATCATCCACATATACTTCCACTTCATGATGCAACGTGCCATGGAACACTGCAGTCATAGCCCGTTGGTAGGTTGCCCCCGCGTTTTTCAAACCGAAGGGCATCACCGTATAAAAAAAATTTCCCAAGGGTTTTCTAAATGCCGTTTTTTCTGCATCTTCTGATGCCATTTTGATCTGGTTGTAACCACTGAACCCATCTATAAAGGAGAACATCTTATGGCCCGCAGTAGAATCGACAAGTGTGTCAACATGGGGCAATGGAAACTCATCTTTCGGGCAGGCCTTATTCATTCAGGTCGGGAAAGTCTACGCAGACCCTGATCTGGCCGTTCTTCTTCTCCATAGGCACAATATTTGCTAGCCAAGTTGAGTACTGTATAGGCTCAATGAACTTGGCCCTCGGCAACTTTTCTACCTCTTCCTTAATCTTTGCCTCAAGGTCAGGGTGATACTTTCGAGCATGCTGCTTTATTGGCTTAGAGTTGGGAAAAGTATCCAGGTGATGGGTGACAAGAGATGAGTCAAGACCAGGCATCTCATCGTATGTCCAAGCAAAGACATCACTGTACCGCTTCAGTAGTATTATCAATTCTGCCTTAGCTGTTGGAGCCATTGTGTCGCTGATGAACACGGGGCTTGCTCTGCCCTGGTAAGTCGCTGAGGTTGACCTCAGCAAGTACCTCCTGCTGCGGTTTGGGTCTATCTTGCACGCATTCAGGGGCGGGCTCAGGCGTCTCCACCAACTCTTCTTGGGACTCGTCATCGTCACATTTATTTGTCTTGGGGCCATCCTCCCAAGGTATGAAGCCTGGCCTCCAAGACCCGTCATAGGTAGTAAACTGTCTTACCGCCCTCCTGCACCTTAACAATCTTGGGCGGAGGACTTGTGGACTTGCTGCTCCTCTTCTGCCCACTACTTTCTGGAGCAACCTCTGCATCCCGAATGCCTTTCCATTTTGGCAATTTTACTCCTACAACTTTACCGGTCCTTGGAGTTTCACCTGTTAACAACTCAGTAAAGAACACTGCATCCAAATAGTGTGCCTCCTCAACCCCAAATGGCTATTCAGACGCATTTATATGGTTACTGTGCGCTTTCCCAACTTTGCCTTCACGCATTGGTGATAACTCGACGGGATAGCTCCATATCGGTGCATCCAAGCTCTGCCAAGTATCATGTGGCAATTTGTGTCCGCTTCAATCACATGAAACTTGGTTGCGGAACGGATCTCACCAACTGCTAAGTCCACGACCACATGGCCCTTGGTATCTTTTTTCTCGCCGCCAAAACCCGTCACAGTGATGGGTTGGCGACCCATCCTGGACTCTGGGACACCAGCCTTTGCAAAGGTGTCAGTAGTGATGATGTTTATGGACGCCCCCGCCATCAAGGAAAGCACGCTTGAACTCTACATCATTGATGTAAGCTGTGACAAAAAAAGGACAATCTGCCTCTGAAAAAGTAATGGCCCCATAATCTTCCTGAATGCGCCGAGGCACATACTCCTTAGCCTCAGCAACTTCATCATGGTGCACTTCAAAGATATTAATGAGAGCTTTTATTGCTTCCAACCTGGCGGCTTGGCTCAGCCCCAACTAGTCAAAGACGGCGCGAAACTTAACAAAGCTTTGCAAGGCCTGGACATGAGCATCCTCTGCGAATTTTGCCTTTGTAGGTACCGTCTCAGGGAGTTGGCCGGTTGCAATTTCTTCCAACTCATCATAGTAAGACGCCATATGCACTTGATCACGCACAGGCCCGAGATAGCCAATCATATGTACATTCTTCCACTTCTCCTTGTGGTTAGGATAAGGGTCCTTCCGCACATCACGGTTACCGACATCTTTGAACTTCAGCTCATTTGCGTCAACTTTCTTCTTGAAGATACTTTTCAAAGTCCAACAGTCCCTAGTAGGGTATCTGGTGGTTCTGTGATAGACACAATAATCCGGGCTTTCTTTGTCCTTCTTGGTTGGAGGGACATCAACTGGAGGCAAGGTAAGTTCACCATCAGCTACCCATTCTTTAACCAAAGCCTTAACATTCTCAAGGCTGCAACGACATGGATTTCTGTCCTCATAACTCTTTCTCTTCCGAGAGGACGTCGCCTTCCCTTGCGAGCGGCTCCCTTCTGCAGAGGTTACCGCAGCAACTCTGCTACTGCAAGGGTAGCGGTGGCTGTCACGAGATCTGTGCAAGGGACCAGTGGTACTGAGGTTCCTAGCTGCCTCAATCAAGGCTGAAATGGTAGGCAGATTATGATTCACTAAGAAAATTTTGTAGTCGCGTATGGCACCCTCCACACATATGCTGACTAAATGGGCCTCATCCACTGGTTCATGAAAGTCAACAGCCTTTTCTTGGAACCGCTTAACATAGTCCAGTATATCTTCGCCCTCCTTTTAGACATCTCGCCCAAGGGTGAGGGTTGTAACTTTCTCTTGGACTTGGAAGAACTTCATGTGGAACTTGTTCACCATCTCCTCCCAACTCTTGATCGAGTTGGGAGCCAAGTTCACATACCAGCTGCAAGCCCTTTCAGTAAGTGGACTTGGAGAACTCCCGAAGGCGAAAGCGGTCCCTGCCATGGACACCAAGAGTTTCAATGAACCTCACCACCTGTTCTCTGGCATTGCCTTGTTTCCCATCAAACTTAATAAACTTGGGCACTGTATACCCAGTTGGGTATGGCATGGTCAATATCTCCTGAGAGTATGGGGCCTTCACATCTGAGTCATGGTTAGCCACCTAACCACAAACTCCCCAGCTTCCCCGGGCGAAGGCCACAGCCAAGCCTACTATCAGCCGTGTTGTGCCTTAATACCAAGCCCAAGGGGCTTCCTTAGTCCTACCTGTGCGAGTAAGGCAGGTCTATGACCTGGGTAATGGAAAGGAAGTCCCTTATGCTAGGGCTACCCTGCTCCCATCTTCGCGGGATCGTCGCGGTAAACTGGTACCCTGCGCTTGCTATCAGCTCTAACCAATAAGTCTTGGGGCCTGCTATCAGCCCTGGGCTAGTAATGCCTTGGGGCCTGTTATCAGCACTAGGCATTAGCCTCTACTTGCCGAGGGAAAGCTTTTCCGAAAGGCTGCTATCACCTTGGCAGGATGTTCCCTCCGCAAGTTGGTTGCGGCGGCCGTAGTTGCTGCGGTAGTCATTTCTTGTGGCAAGTTCAAATGGCATAACCGACAATATTGGAGATGGCGGCGCCGACAAAGTGCCTATGCAACTTAGTTGCTTCGGTTCTCTCCTTCCCTCAGCAACTCCAGGTGGCGGCAGAACCAAGAATACTTGGAATGGCAACGTTAAGACAAAGTGCCTCTGCAACTTGGTCTTCGCAAGTGTCGCCTCTGCAATTTAGTTGCTTCGGCTTTCTCTTTCCCTTATCAACTTTAGATGGCGGCGGAGCCGAAGATATTAGGAATGGCGGCGCTGAGGCAAAGTGCCTCAGCAACTTCCCCGCTGCATGTATTCCCTCTGCAACTTGACCGTCGCATGTGTTCCCGTTGCAACTTGACTTGGTCATTTTCCTTCATGGAGTCAGTTTGGACCCTTGGCGGGTCGGACCTACTTCGGCCTACTGTTGGCCCACTTCCCTTGGGCTTTAGCCCATGCTCCTTTTTCATTCCCGGTCGCCTCTTCGGGCCGACCTCAGTACTTAGGCCCATAATTAATTTGGGGTTTAATTTCTGACCCTCTACAACAACAGAACGTAGTGGCTAGAAGTAGTGCTGAAGCTGAATTTAGATCAGTGGCTCATGGAATTTGTAAAGCTTTGTGGATCGAGAGATTATTGGAAGACTTAAAAATTCCAAGAACATCACCAATGGAAGTTTACTGTGACAACAAGGCAGCAAATGCAATTGCTCATAATCTTGTTCTTCACAACAGAACTAAGCATGTGGAAGTCGACAAACACTTTATCAAAGAAAAGATTGAGAAGGGATTGATCTGCATGTCTTATATACCCACTGCGGAGCAGATTGCCGATGTTCTTACAAAGGGACTACACAAGAGGCAGTTCGACCACCTAATCTACAAGTTGGCCATGGAAGACATATTCAAGCCAGCTTGAGGGGGAGTGTTGGAATGGGAAGAAAATAATTCTGCCAGGATATGGCTGAATTCTTTAGGATATCACAGCTGTAAATATCTAGATTTAGTCAATACTATAGAATAGGAAAGTTTATATTTAGAATTAGAATTAGTAGCTAAATAGTAGCTAATCAGTCCTCAGAATCAGTAGCTAATCAGTCCCTTATTTTATGCCATGTATCTCCTATTAATAGAGGTGCTGTGTACATTGTTTAAATATGAGAAAAGGAAAACCAACAAATATCAACTATATTCAAAATAAAAAAATTCAGTTTTCCAACTAGTACCAAGCATATAGATTTTGAATTTTTGAACTCTTTTTAATTGAGGCATTTCGAAATGGCCTATTTGACTAGTTCAATAAATCAATGGAAGGAAAATAACAAGGTGCAGCTTTAATAGAGTAAGTAGAACTTCAATTGGTGAACAATAATGCTAGACCCCAAATGTTCTAGCAAACACTCACATGGGTGTTGGTCCCACAACACCCTGTGAGTGGTAGAATTTTTGGTAAATTTTTTGTATCCCTAGGCATTTTGCTCTTGGTGAAATGAGGCAAGAGACGAAAGTCACAAAAGAAAGACATGAAAAAGGAGCAGAATGTAACTACTAGGGAATCCGGAAAAACAAACTTACTTGGTAAGTCAACGAGAGATGGAAATAGCTGAACAAATGACCCAAGACACATCAATGCTGGAAACACACTTAGAAACAATTTTTCAAATCGCATCAAAAAAGAAAACAGAAAAAAAATATATGTATGAAAGTCAGTAATGCCCTTCACTGCAGATTGAGTCCACATATCTCCGAAAGCATTCTTTTAGATCCTCCTTTTTGAAATTAAACATATGTGTTTAGTTGTCAAAATTTCCGTTAGGCTCAATAGTTTCAATACGAAATTACTATACCATATTTTGTTCCAACAAGGTCGGGAAGGTGCATAATAACTTTAAACATACAAAATAAGAGGTGGCATCACATAAGCAACAAAATTTATTTCTGAAGTAGCATTGACAGGACAATAATAAAATAAAACTACAATTATGAATACCAATATATGAAGAGTCTTGTTAACAAGTGTCCCGGGACACGAGAAGTAGACCAAAATTTTGAAAACAAAGACACTTTTTATTAGATTCAATGCAGTTTTTATGGAAATTAATGCACTTCTTTTAACTGTTTGACCTATTTTCAAGACATTCCTTTATTTCAATCCCAATATCCACACTTTTGGCATTTGTCATATACAAATATCTCGAGGACACAACAATTGCACGAATTATAACTAAGATCATTCCAATAAAATAAATTAAATATTCTTTTAAGAACAGAACCAAAAAGATGACACGAGGAACTTAGCATTAATGGGAAAAACTACAAATGCAAGACTGATGTTAGAGGAGGATAAGTTACCAAAATATTTGATATACATGTTTCATATTCTTCTTTTCTACTTCTAAATCTGAAAATTCAGTCAAATAAAGAAACTAAATCCCAAGCAAAGAATCATGCCAATCTAAATCATACCTGAGAGAGAAATTAGGGAAATTAGTTAAAAGTTTTCTCTTGTTAAGATTCCGAAAGTCCAGTGTAGCTTCAGCAACAACAGGGTCTAAAATTCACTGCAATCAAACATTGGAAGAGTGATTTTCAAATACGATTTATCATATGATATGCCATCATAAATAGAGAATAATTGTTAGATGAAATCATAATTTCTTTTTTTCCCCATAAATAACTTATTGTGAAAGGACTACAAACATCTTTACCAGCTCAAACATGAATGAATGAATAGGGTCTTTTAATTCATGGACTCCTCTCCTCTTCAGGTGGGAAATTCTCCAAAACTGGTTTAAGACGTTGGCCAGTCACTTTAAAAACATTACCATTCTTGGGATTTTCAATCTGGGCCCCATGAGAAAAAACAGTTTTAACTATGAAACGCCCAGTCCATCTAGATCTCAATTTACCAGGGAACAAATGTAGTCTAGTTTTATACAAAAGAACCTTTTGTGAAGGATTAACAATTCCTTCGAGTACAAACAATATTAACATTAAAAACATATCATATACAATGACACGGGGAGGACTAGTCAATCAACTGGATGGCCCTTTTTTCTTTCAAAACAGCAAACCTTTTCTGCTCCCTTATCGACAAAAATATGCAATCCTGCCTTTAGGCAATAGAATATTATCCTTTATTCGATGAAAAGCTACAAACACAAGACCCTAGAGTAAAAAGGTATAATCTTATGTAGAGGGTAGAAAATTAAGATAAAAATTACCATTTGTTGCTGAATTCGAGCAGCCCGAGCACCCTTGACAACATTGCGTCAGATCTAGCGTTTTTGCTATTATCTAAGTCACCAAATATATATTTCATAAAAGGAACAAATAAAGAACAGAAGGCGGGTAGTAATTAAAAGGAAAAACAAATAAGTATTTGAAGACCAAAATCAAAATATTAAAGGACTGGAGGTACAATGAAATCTTGTCTAACCTTTGAGAGAAGTTTTGTGGATGTTATGAGAT
Organism: Camellia japonica; assembly: GCA_030407325.1. NCBI lineage: Eukaryota > Viridiplantae > Streptophyta > Magnoliopsida > Ericales > Theaceae > Camellia > Camellia japonica. The sequence goes on from JAPPVO010000029.1 coordinate 86,874,267, forward strand.
GATTTAGAAGCATACCGAGTCTTATGGGCCTTGTTGAGCAATTGATATTGTTGAAGGCTCAAATGTAGTTTTTCTACAAATTTAAATTAAATTCATTAAATCACAATTAAATACAAATTGAGAGAATGAATATAATATCCAAAATTCATAGAACAACTATGTAATTTTAAGCATTCATCACACCTCCCAACCAGCTTTATTGCTAGAACCTAGCAATTAGGGTGACTAAAATAAAATCAAAAAGTAAAATAAAAGCAACAACTCTAAACCACTTCTGCAAGAAATCACGATTGAATTTAGCACAGCAACAAGCCCTTAATCCAATAGGTTACCCCCGTGGACGAGTAAAAGTCTCGTGAGAGTTTCCAAAGATGTTACCCACAAACATCCAAAAATTTCTTTACTAAAAGGATTTCTTTCATTCTCATGCCAAGTTAAAGAACCAGCCATGAATTTCACAACCTTAACAAGATAATCAATCAAAGTTCAAGACAACTAGCAGCAAATAAAGATATCTCATGACATTCAAAATTTGGAGTGTGTGAAAAAAGTTTACCAACACAGACACAACCTTAGCCTTAAAGTGAAATATAACCCAAATCTCTTTCTGAAACATGCTTCGACTCAAATCTCACCAGTTATTGCACTCAACAAATAAATCACTCAGAATATGGTGCAAAATTGCTCTCAATATATGCGAGTAGAACAATGTAAATCAAAGGCAAAATATCCCGCATACTAATTTTTTGAAAAACGCTAATATGAAAGAATAAATAAATAGTCTCATGAATGAATATCAAATACTGAGAAATAAAATTTCTAGAAATGTTACCCACAAACGTCAAAAATTTTCTTTACTCGAAGGATTTCTTTTGTTCTCATGCTAAAGTTAAGAACAAGTCATGAATTTCACAACTTAACAAATAACAATCAAAGTTCAAGACACTAGCAACAAGTAAAGATATCTCATGACATTCAGAATTTTGAGGTGTGAAAAAGTTTAGCAACACAACACAACCTTAGCCTTAAAAGTGAAATATAACCCAAATCTCTTTTGAAACATGCTTCCACTCAAATCTCACCAGTATTGCATCAACAAATAAATCACTCAGAATATGGTGTAAAATTACTTCAATATATGCGAGTAGAATAATGTAAATCAAAGGCAAAATATCCCGCAACTAATTTTTGGAAACGCTATAATGAAAGAATAAATAAATAGTCTCATGAATGGAATACAAATACTGAGAATTTTTTTGTGTAGATGAAATACGCAAAGTGTTTGATAAAATAAACGATTCAGATTATCGAAATGTGGCATGTTGTAGGCCTCATGGGCCAAAATAATGCTCTCTAATCCAAATTTTGAAATGAAAGGGATCTTCCTCTTAATTCGATTCCCTACTCCCTATGAAACCTCTTAAATTAGAGAGAGAGAAAAAAAAAAATTCACTAATGTAGTTATTTTATATAAGGGAATTCTCTTTGATCCACTCTTAAATTAGAGAGAGAGAAAAAAACACAACCACTAATGTAGTTATTTTATATGAGGAAATTCTCTCCGGTCCATAATTTGAATTGAAGAGCGCTATTTAGTCTTATGAGGTCTGTCATAGATCTCGTTTTAATAATTCGAACTATTAAAGATGTTGGACATTTCATTTTTTATTTCGTGAACACAGAAAAATTATATCGATTTAATAATCATAACCTATTTAATTTATTGCATTTGTCACAACGAAAAAAAAGGACAATTGTAATATATTCAATTTAAATTAATTTTACAAACCTATATCTCAACTCTCCAAAAGCGAGCTATGCTCCTTCCTCATGCTTCAATGCGTAATATTAGAGTACATAACATTTTAATTATTAAAGTATTTGTAATAAGTGAAACATTGTTATATATTTTTATGTATGTTGGAACGTTATATTGGAGGACTTTTTAATACAATTTTATTTTATAAAAATTAGTTTGCTCACATTTAAAATATATACAATTTTATTTTTATATATATTTTATAAAAATTAGTTTCCTCGCATTTAAACCATCATCAGCAACAAGCATTCCAACAGAAAACCAACAACCAACCAACAACCGACCAACAACACAAGTGCACTAGAAAACCAACTGTAGTAGCCCAAGTTTACAATGGTTGTGATGGATTTAGTGTGTTGTTGGAGAGAAGGAAAGAGAGATTTTCAAAAGAGACGAAGAGAGAGTTGTCGCCATCTCCTCCCTACTCAAGGTTTTGCTCCCACTATGTAATGTGGTGGTGTTGCCAATGGAGAAGGAACGGAAGGAAGAGGAAGAAAATAGTCGAAGATAAGGGGGTGTTGTTGTTATGCTAATATTAGATTTTTGTTTGTTTGGTTCAGATGTTTGTTTTTTTTTTTTGGGGGTCAAAGATAGAATTTTAGCATGTTAGTAAAATTAGATTATAAATTTAAAGAACTGCCGTTGATCCATCAACTCGAACCTCAAACTTTCCACTCACCACGGTAACCCTAAGGCGCGGCTACATGCCAGTCGGCCACAAGGGCCTCAGCCGGATGGATTCAGTTGGGTGTTCAGTATTTAAGAAATAAAAGGTAATTTTGGCATCTAGTTGCCAAAATATACTAATATAAATAAGACATTTCCGTTGCTAAGAGAGAACAGTGTAATTTCATTTTAGAAACCACAGGGAAGTCCGTGTAATTAGCCCATAAATAAAACAAAACAACCAGATTCAAAATGACAGAAGACACAAAAAAGCACTGGAAGGGTAACGGTATAATGTGTCTACTTAATTCACAAAAAGACAAATTACACAAAATAATAGGTATAATAGACTATTAGCACAACTGTAACAACCAAAATATAGCTCTATTTGATGCAATTAAAGGTCACTCTCACAAACAGCATCACTAGTCTAAGCGTATAAAGGTGAAAAGGTTGTTACAAGGAATAACGGGTTGCGAAAGAAATTCTCATATCCTCAAACTCAACTAGCACAACAGTCTTCCCGGTCACAAATTATAAGGAATGGGATGGGATCCCTAATTTAGTTCTAGCTTACTTCTAGTTTTCTTCATTTTCGCTTTAAATCGAGATTTTGCCACTAGTGTCTGCACTGTGTTTGCAAAATTCCCAACTGCCATAACAATCAGTAGCACCTCACAGGTAACAACCTGACCAAAAGTAAATTAGATAATCCATTAAGTTTTATACCAGTATGAGAATGGTTATTAAAATCGCGATCCGGATCGTAGGATACGATCCTATATTGCTAAAAAGATCCATATCGTTGTAGGACGGGTGCTATAATAGGATCGCAAGTAGGATCATATGGGATTGTGTAGAATCGTATAAGATCATAGGTAGGATCATAAGTAGGATCGTTGATTTTTTGATTTTTCACCTTACGATCCTACCTAGGATCCCGATTTTAACAACCTTGAGTATGAGTCCAACTAAGATGTTAAATTACTCAAGCAAATACTGAAATAGAAATAAGAATTTAATCTTAAAAGCAAAGTAAATCACAAATATAAAACCCATGGCAATACTTCTCCAAGCATCCACATAACAATACTCAAAACATACTTCTTACCTGCCACTCAGAAACAACACCAGCCAGTGCAGCTTTAAGTAGCAAAATTCTGACATATGCTTCAAAACCCTGAAATCAAGAACTTACAAATAAAGGTCACTTCAATTTAGCTCAGATCTCTATGGTGACATATTGTTGCTTCATCTATTGGATTAGTAGCAACTAACAAATGAAAGTGAACAATTAATTTGCGAGACCTATTACTGAAGAAAATATGTAGTAGAACTATTAAGCAAATGAAAGGCCTTGAGAAGCTAAAAAGTCCATCACAAATACTGTAGGCATGCTCTAAGTAAATTTCTTTTGAAGTACTGGATCTTCTTTCATTATTTTTTTCACTGAAGGATTGGGCAATTAATGATCATCATGCAATGATGTACAAATTCTTTCCTTTTTTTGGTGAGCATGCCTCTTCCTAATATCTTCAAAGAAAAAAACGAAAAAAAAAAATCAAATAACTTCATGGTGACATCATGACATGTGAGCCAAAGAAGTTCAAAACAGAAAGAGAGAGCTGTGATGAAAGAGAAAGTTGCATTACATGTATAAAACTAGGATTGTTGGATGGCAAACTAGAAGAGAATGATAATATGACTTCAACTTCAGCAAGTAATGAAAGAAAACACTCAAGGAATGTGATGATGTTTGATAGTAACAAAAACTTCCCTTCCCTAGCTGTTATATATATTTAATTATTTATACATGTACATAACTTTTGGCAAGTTATGTAGGAAAAAAAATGAATATTTAACAACCTTAATTTAAATCGCTTTAGTGTTTGTTTGATTCAACATGACTTGGATGGCAAAGCATACATTAATATGATCTTTTGTGGGCATGGTCCCCAAAACAGGCATTTGTACAGCTTAAATCACCTGTAATATGAATAGAATGGGTGCCAACAACCATAGTTGACCGTCGACTCCAGCAGTTTCTCCCCAAACAACGTCCATTCTCCTAGCCTGCAATTAACAACGGGATCAAATGGTAAGAGTCATCCCAGACCTGCAGAGGAGAACAATTGCAATAAACATTATATGCCCACCAAAAAAAAGTTCTATCTGTATTTCGGTGAGCCATAAAAAACTAACACAGATCGGCTAGAAGACAAAAACATGGTTATTGCAACCAGCAGAAGCAAAAGAACTCATTGAAGTTCTGCAAACCATGCAGGACGACAAGGTTTCACAAAGAGAACACAACCAAGTGCAGACACACACGCAAAGTAGACTGCAGAAAGAACTGAAGATAATAAAGGCAAAAATGAAGCATGCACAGAAATTCGTTGGTGGAAGGAGTTTTTTTTTCTTTTTTTTTCTTTTCAATTACACCTTGCCGAGTGCAATATGTGTACAAAGCCTTTGCCGTTGATATCTATTTTGTAGAAGCATTGCAACTCCTTGCATGATAGCCCATTGAAGGAACAGTTGCACCCCTCTCTGCACAGTACATGTGCAGTCTCACTCATTTAAAAAAAAAACAAAAACAAAAACAAAATTTCAATATGCACTTAAGAAGGATAATAACCTGCTTCTGGGTCTCCCAAGTGAGACTGATAAGTGCCATGGCCATAGCGAAGTAGTGATGTTTTATCCACCTACATCAGCACAAGTGCAAGCATTAACATATTCTGTGGTTGTATGCATATTAATCTAGGAGGCAGATAAGAATCACAAAAAAAAATCCAATGCATTTTCACATTTTCATCCAAGTTCTGACCCAATTCAGAAAATAAAGAGAATGAGCCTGCTAGTTGAATAAAAAGCATGATAATATTGAACATGGCAGAAATTCGCTGGAATTAGAATGTAGCTGCTGCTGCTGCATATAAGAGAACAAGATACTGCCAGAAAAACTCAATTTAACAAAATCAAACATGTCTATTTGGAGTCAACTCAATGAATTCTTTTGCAACATGCAGCTCCATCTGGAGTAATATCCTCCTTTCATTATTGACAACCATTATTTTTCTCATATACGCTACCCTCTGTTCATTTTCTAATTCATTGCAATATGCAGTTTGACAACACACTGTATAAATTCATTTACTGAATATCATGCTATAATTTTAAGCATTGAAGTCAAAAGATTCTTCTGGCAACTCTATTTTATAGCATAAATTCATTGCCAGTAAAATTGCATATTCACTTTCCCTCCTGAAAGGCATGGGAGATGAAATTACTAATGTCTGACTATGAAAATATGTTTTAAAAAAATCTCAATCACAAATACACAAATAGTTTAAATGATGAAGAATAAAGGCAAGGCAATCTTAGCACAAAATTCAACCAAATGCATATAAGATCATATCAAATTACCATGGGCGAATATCACTTCCATTCACTCTAAGTATGTTCTCTCGCAAAGCCAAACCTGTGTAGAGAATTAACAACCATGCCTGAAAATAATATGCTCATTACGCTTAGAAACAAAAAAACAAAAGTATAGTAAACAAATCAAAAAGTTAAAATTTCCTTAAAATATCAATGAGTTACAAAACTTTTTCCCATACAAAAGTACCTGGTAAAGCTGAACAGACAATGCCAATAAGCATCCACCCCGTAACCACGACCTTAACACAAGTAGCAGTGATGGGAAAAAAAGAAACAGAAACGCAGTTCTATCCTGTCCATGATAGTGTTGCAAATTATGAATTAGAATCTCTAGTCTATTGTTCTAACAAGTAAAATAAGTTATTAATCAATGATTTAAGAATTGCATGAGTACACATTGAGAGTAGATAGAATCAAAATACACACAATGTAAAGATACAAGCCAGATCCTAAACGGATACAGGAATCCAGGAGGACCAACAAAAATCCTGTAGTCAACAACTTAACACAGAAGCCTCCTCCATGTATAAGAAACCTCCCTCCCACTTTGTCAATAGAACCCATACCTCCGGTTCCTTTCATACTAACCTAAGAATACCACCAAGTAGCAGTAGAAAGGTCAATTATATTTATCTTCTAACATCCAAGCCTTTTACCACCAGTAGCCAACAAAAAGAGCATAGATATATCTGAAAAACACCCATAGAAGTTTTTTATTTAAAAAAATTCTAACAACCTCAATCATTATTTCACAACACACAACAAAAAAAATAAAAAATAAAAATAAAAAATAAAAAATTCTATTTTCAAGGAGTAACATTTACAATCGCATTCAGCATGCTTATGGCCAAAGAGTGATAAGTATATATATTTTTTATAAGTAACATTATTAATAATCTGTAAAGTGAGTGCAAACTGAGTATGCATCTTCCAGTTGGTGATGAACACAATAATCAGGACTTAAAAAGGTCTGTTGAGTTAAGTCACCAATTTTCCCAAAAGCATGGTATTAGAGTTAAGGTTGAGAGAGGTCTTAGGTTCAAATCTCTCCATTGGCATTTGGTATTCAGACCCCATTTGGTTTCGTGTTCTCTGTTTGGTTGTTTGAATCTCCTTATGTTTGGTTCTTTGTCTCTCCACGTGCAAGATGGAGTTGCATGTGAAGGAGGGTGCTAGATAGCACAATATACATTGTTAGGCCAATTTCCTAACAGCTTTAAGCTTTTGGGAAATTGGTGAATTTTAGCATGTTGCTTTCCACACCACTCCTCTAGTCCTCTCCTCTTCACAACCAACCACCCTGTCCACCTATCAAATGCCTAGACCATCGATTCAACAATAAGATTCACGCCATACCAAAAAGGGCCAATAACAAAGAGACATAATAGCAGGGCCATATTCCCATTCAACTTCTTCAAAGCCTCTATTGCTTTCTCCTCCATGGATGGGCCCCTTCCCAATCAATCTTGTTTCTTTACCTAAACCAAAATTACTTCCGTCAAATTTGGCTACCACTCTTTAGTCTCAAAAAAACTAACGATGCATTGTCCTTAATGTAAAAAATAAAATCAAAAAGTTAAGGAGATTACCTTAAATGATTAACCATGTCTATATGTGCCATTGGCTGCAAGGGGTTAGCGCCAAAAACACAAAGGAAAAAAAAAATACAAACGAAAAACTAACAACTCCTAAAAGTAACATTATTTTGAATAACATGCACAAACCGGGTCATCAGAATGATTTTGATCAATTATCTTGAACAACTTTTTGAATGGAGTAAAGAAGTTGGAATCATTAATCTCTAATTATCTAAAAACTACGAAAATGGTGTTTTTGGTTTCTATAACACGTCACAGCAAATGAAATACAAAATTCCAACAAAATCTCCGCAAAAGAAAAGATAAAATTGCGTAAGATAATATATGTACTAGCAGTTCGCTCTTTGCATGTTTCTCCACATGAAACTATTAACAAAGTTTTTTTTTCCCACTCTTTTTTCCATTTCTTATTTCCTTCTCATACAAGATCCACAGGATGCTTATCATGAAATACAACCCAAATTATTAGAAAGGAATTTCCAAACCTCACACATATGTGGGAACACTGTAGCAATCAAAGTCAAATACTACATAGTATCAATATAAATAAATTATATATAACCACGTATATCAGTATAACCAATTGCCCTATTTTTGTTTCATCATAGAGTAACAGAAAAAGGCATCATTTCAATACATTATGTAAACAAAAACATAGACGAACTACTCAATTCTCAATTCAACATAACACCCAATTTTCAAACAACACAATTCAAATAATTTTGGTTGAAACTCAGTAAATTGTATGAGTCGAATTGTGCATCATACAATTCTAACGCCATACTAGTTGGAACATGTAGAAGTCATGTCAACAGAATAATTTTGATCTTTTACTCATGAAATACGATATCCATTTCCAAGGAATTGTAGCAATGTAAGTAAAATTATTCTTGAGTGATAACTGAGATTAGAAATTACCTGGTAATTGACTCTGCCAGCTGGTGTCGAAGGCAAGACGAGATCTGCTTCCAGATCAGGTTGAAGATATGCAGGCATGCCCATTACCTTCTATCTCCATGCCCATGTCATCACGCTCTGCAGCACAACATGGAAATGGACAAATGAAAAACATAAAAACCAAAAAAAACTTGCGCCCAATTTAGTCTCCATTTCCAAGCAATGGAAGCAATGTAAGTGAAGGAATTCTTGAGTCATAACTGAGATTACCTGGTTGTTGACTCAGTGCTCAGTTAAGGAATTCTTTAGTCTTCATCACTTGTGTTACTACTCGCTACTCGGTTGCCATTGAATAAAGAAAGGTCTACATTTATCTCCCAAAAAACACATGGATTTATTATATATAGCCCAACAGACATCAATTATGTAGCAACTACTACCAATAAACTACTAACTTAATCCTATTCTTTTTCCATTTTGTTTTTTGTTGTTGGTTAAGTAAGAAAGCCAATTTGTAGACATAAGTAATAACTCAAAAATAAAATACTACTCATGCCAATTAATTTCTCAATTTTCTCTTCACACCAGGCTCTAAGGATTTCCAAAGCACACAAATTTCTATCCTAAAATGCCAACTACTGAAGTTTAATTGTTCTGCAGGCTAGGCGTAAGCTCTCTTCTAGAGGGGGTATTGCCTTTGGCGTGTCTTGAGCTTCATTGTAAATCCCCTTTTATGGCAATAAAAACTTACCCCCGAAAAAGCATACCATGATGAACAATGCCTACGTGCCAGAGACGCTGAGAAAAGGAAAACCAACAAATATCAACTATATTCAAAATAAAAAAATTCAGTTTTCCAACTAGTACGAAGCATATAGATTTTGAATTTTTGAACTCTTTTTAATTGAGGCATTTCGAAATGGCCTATTTGACTAGTTCAATAAATCAATGGAAGGAAAATAACAAGGTGCAGCTATTAATAGAGTAAGTAGAACTTCAATTGGTGAACAATAATGCTAGACCCCAAATGTTCTAGCAAACACTCACATGGGTGTTGGTCCCACAACACCCCTGTGAGTGGTAGATTTTTTGGTAAATTTTTTTGTATCCCTAGGCATTTTGCTCGTTGGTGAAATGAGGCAAGAGACGAAAGTCACAAAAGAAAGACATGAAAAAGGAGCAGAATGTAACTACTAGGGAATCCGGAAAAACAAACTTACTTGGTAAGTCAACGAGAGATGGAAATAGCTGAACAAATGACCCAAGACACATCAATGCTGGAAACACACTTAGAAACAATTTTTCAAATCCGCATCAAAAAAGAAAACAGAAAAAAAATATATGTATGAAAGTCAGTAATGCCCTTCACTGCAGATTGAGTCCACAATATCTCCGAAAGCATTCTTTTAGATCCTCCTTTTTGAAATTAAACATATGTGTTTAGTTGTCAAAATTTCCGTTAGGCTCAATTAGTTTCAGTACGAAATTACTATACCATATTTTGTTCCAACAAGGTCGGGAAGGTGCATAATAACTTTAAACATACAAAATAAGAGGTGGCATCACATAAGCAACAAAATTTATTTCTGAAGTAGCATTGACAGGACAATAATAAAATAAAACTACAATTATGAATACCAATATATGAAGAGTCTTGTTAACAAGTGTCCCGGGGACACGAGAAGTAGACCCAAAATTTTTTTTTGAAAACAAAAGACACTTTTTATTAGATTCAATGCAGTTTTTATGGAAATTAATGCACTTCTTTTAACTGTTTGACCTATTTTCAAGACATTCCTTTATTTCAATCCCAATATCCACACTTTTGGCATTTGTCATATACAAATATCTCGAGGACACAACAATTGCACGAATTAATTAGGTGTTATCCCTGCTGGGCCGACTTAGCGAAATCATTCCAAACCACCTTCTTTCAAGAACTGGATTGGCTAATAATGAGTTTGCTCAGTTCATCACTTTAGTCAAATATCTGTAATAATTTCTGCAATTGTTAGGGTTAATTTTGAAAATTTTCAAACCCTTTTGTGGGTCAATAACAACATTTTTTTTTGTGGGTTTTTTTTTTTTTGCAGCCTAGCATGTGAATCCAAGATTTAAACTTTAAGAAGAACCATTGAAGTTAACATTGTTGGAAGAATTGTATAAAATGGAAACTGACAATCTATACCACTCCTCTAATTTTCTCACATTCCAAAGCATAATTGGTTTTTAGGGCGTTAACAACATAATCAATCATTAGATATTGACCATGCTTGTTCCGCTGAGCTCGATTATTCATTGTTATTTTATTTTATTTTTATTTTACTATGGATCTGTTTGATTCCCTTGAAAAATTTATACTTTCTAATAAAGATTGGTTTATTTTGTATGGGTATTGTTGTTCACCTGATGTTGATGGAGCAAAGCTTATATATGTTTATTTGTTTTTGTTTTTTTGGTAAGGTGGCCTTTCAAGTGAAGCCAAAAGGCCTTGCTTCGTCCTTTTATCTTGCTCTTCCTTTTTGGTTGAAATGTTTGAATATTCAATAGCATTAGTTTACATTATGTATTGTTTCTTTATGTTGAATTTCTTTCTTTTTGCTTTTGTACTTGGTTTGCTTAAGAAGCACATTGCTTTCCATAGCTTGTATGAGACACAAGATGCTTTTTGTTTTTTCTTTTCTGTTAATAATTGAAAATCAGGCAGATGATTGCCATATTATCTTTTTTGGTTAACCTTCAAACTAAATGATGGATCTATTGCAGCTCTTATTGTTCTTTATTGGAACAATAGCTAAGGTTGGACATGTTTTGGAAATTCTTTGAAAAACTAGATGTACAAGTATGTATGTATAATTGCTGTGTGCGAACTGTATGTATGTGTAAGTATTCAATTACTGAAGCTTGAACTCAACAGAATTGCAAGGAATTGCTTACAAGTTTCTAGGGTAGGTATGCTTTTATGATTTACCTACTTAAATCCATCGCCACAAGTTTGCGGCCAAGTATTTAAGTTGTTTATTATTACTCTTTAGTTTTCTAGCGTAAAATGGTGGGGCCATGCTATTTTAGCTTGATTTATAGGAAATTTCTTTAAGCTTATATGAATCTAACCCTAAAACACTACCTTCTTTTTCCCACCGTTGTTGTGAGCTCTTCGTGCCTCTCAATCTATATATTTTAGTTTATATCGATCTAACCCTAAAACCCTAACAATGACAATGATGAGAAGAAACAAAGACGAATTGTGAGGATTGATTGTCCAAAATCTTGCAACATTTGCTTCACAAAGTGCTGCCAACAGTGGCGGAGGGAAGTGAGGACCAGGGGGTCATGCCCCCCCTGGATCTTGGGCTTCTTTTTTTTTTTTTGTTGCAAATATAAAGAAAATATTTTAAATAAAAAAAATTACAAAAATATTATTAGAGTAAAATGTTAATGACATTTAAAAATTATGAGAATAATAATGATTATTTTGATTGAAAATGAAGAGACTATTATAAATCATATTATCTATGAAAATTTTATGAAATTTTTTGAATGTAACGATGAGTTCATTATTATTGACATGCAAGTATAAGTAATCTCACTATAAAGATATGAAATTTATTAGATTGTTAGTTACATTTGACATGTGAGGTTCACTCTTTATGTGTTTATTTACTATTAGTTGGTGATATCACATACTAATAATGACGTGGTATTACTATTATATTAAATTTTTAATCAAATCTTGTATAAAAAAATAATTTATCATTATATAATTTATTTTAAGACTTATATCTATATTTTTTTTATATTGTCCATGATACACTTGTTATAACTAACATTATTTTTTTGATGTTTCTTGAAATCAATCGTAAAAACTTGCATGAAATATTTTTGTAAAAATTTTCGATATTGTAATTAATAAGTGCCTCTAATTTAATTTTCTGGCTTCGTCACTGGCCGTCAAAGCCTTTTTAAGAAAGCTGTTGAACTCTCTCGTCTCCACATCGCCGACGTCGCTTTTTCTCCCGTCGGCACTCCTTCTGATTTGGCGACGACGCTCTGCAAATTGAATTACTCGCAAATTGAATATGCGAGTAATTTGGAGAAATAGCAGTCCTACTTATTGATGTCTCTTGAAGAGATGAAAAGAAAGAGAGACAATTCATGGAAAGGAGATGATGAGGAAGTTGAATTCACTTTTGAGGAGCTCATGTCAGATGATTTGGATGTTGTTGTTCAGTTGTCTGAAGCAACGAAAAATAATGAAGAATGTGAAGCGATGGTGAGAGAATTGCTAGTTCATGATCATGATTTGTTTACATTTCAGATGCACTTAAATGTATTTTTTAGATGCACTTAATTTAAATATATTTTGTTTGGATTTAAATTTTTTTGTGTAGATGAAATACGCAAAGTGCTTGATAAAATGAACGATTCAAATTATCAAAATGCGGCATGTTGTAGGCCTCATGGGCCAAAATAATGCTCTCTAATCCAAATTTTGAATTGAAAGGGATCTTCTTCTTAATTCGATTCCCTACTCCCTATGAAACCTCTTAAATTAGAGAGAGAAAAAAAAAGAATCACTAATATAATTATTTTATATGAGAGAATTCTCTCTGATCCACTGTTAAATTAGAGAGAAAAAAAAACACAACCACTATTGAAGTTATTTTATATGAGGAAATTCTCTCCGGTCCATAATTTGAATTGAAGAGCGCTATTTAATCTTATGAGGTCTGTCATAGATCTCGTTTTGATAATTCTAACTATTAAAGATGTTGGACATTTCATTTTTTATTTCGTGAACACAGAAAAATTATATCAATTTAATAATCATAACCTATTTAATTTATTGCATTTGTCACAACGAAAAAAAAAAGACAATTGTAATCAATTCAATTTAAATTAATTTTACAAACCTGTATCTTAGCTCTCCAAAAGCGAGCTATGCTCCTTCCTCATGCTTCAATGTGTAATATTAGAGTACATAATATTTTAATTATTAAAGTATTTGTAATAAGTGAAACATTGTTATATATTTTTATGTATGTTGGAACGTTATATTGGAGGACTTTTTAATACAATTTTATTTTATAAAAATTAGTTTGCTCACATTTAAAATATATACAATTTTATTTTTATATATATTTTATAAAAATTAGTTTCCTCGCATTTAAACCATCATCAGCAACAAGCATTCCAACAAAAAAACAACCAACCAACAACCGACCAACAACACAAGTGCACTAGAAAACCAACTGTAGTAGCCCAAGTTTACAATGGTTGTGATGGATTTAGTGTGTTGTTGGAGAGAAGGAAAGAGAGATTTTCAAAAGAGACGAAGAGAGAGTTGTCGCCATCTCCTCCCTACTCAAGGTTTTGCTCCCACTATGTAATGTGGTGGTGTTGCCAATGGAGAAGGAACGGAAGGAAGATGGAAGAAAATAGTCGAAGATAAGGGGGTGTTTGCTTGTTATGCTAATATTAATGTGGCTTGTTTGGTTGCAAGGATAGATTTAGTTTTTTTTTTTTTGGGGGTCAAAGATAGAATTTTAGCATGTTAGTAAAATTAGATTATAAATTTAAAGAACTGCCGTTGATCCATCAACTCGAACCTCAAACTTTCCACTCACCACGGTAACCCTAAGGCGCGGCTACATGCCAGTCGGCCACAAGGGCCTCAGCCGGATGGATTCAGTTGGGTGTTCAGTATTTAAGAAATAAAAGGTAATTTTGGCATCTAGTTGCCAAAATATACTAATATAAATAAGACATTTCCGTTGCTAAGAGAGAACAGTGTAATTTCATTTTAGAAACCACAGGGAAGTCCGTGTAATTAGCCCATAAATAAAACAAAACAACCAGATTCAAAATGACAAGACACACAAAAAAGCACTGGAAGGGTAACGGTATAATGTGTCTACTTAATTCACAAAAAGACAAATTACACAAAATAATAGGTATAATAGACTATTAGCACAACTGTAACAACCAAAATATAGCTCTATTTGATGCAATTAAAGGTCACTCTCACAAACAGCATCACTAGTCTAAGCGTATAAAGGTGAAAAGGTTGTTACAAGGAATAACGGGTTGCGAAAGAAATTCTCATATCCTCAAACTCAACTAGCACAACAGTCTTCCCGGTCACAAATTATAAGGAATGGGATGGGATCCCTAATTTAGTTCTAGCTTACTTCTAGTTTTCTTCATTTTCGCTTTAAATCGAGATTTTGCCACTAGTGTCTGCACTGTGTTTGCAAAATTCCCAACTGCCATAACAATCAGTAGCACCTCACAGGTAACAACCTGACCAAAAGTAAATTAGATAATCCATTAAGTTTTATACCAGTATGAGAATGGTTATTAAAATCGCGATCCGGATCGTAGGATACGATCCTATATTGCTAAAAAGATCCATATCGTTGTAGGACGGGTGCTATAATAGGATCGCAAGTAGGATCATATGGGATTGTGTAGAATCGTATAAGATCATAGGTAGGATCATAAGTAGGATCGTTGATTTTTTGATTTTTCACCTTACGATCCTACCTAGGATCCCGATTTTAACAACCTTGAGTATGAGTCCAACTAAGATGTTAAATTACTCAAGCAAATACTGAAATAGAAATAAGAATTTAATCTTAAAAGCAAAGTAAATCACAAATATAAAACCCATGGCAATACTTCTCCAAGCATCCACATAACAATACTCAAAACATACTTCTTACCTGCCACTCAGAAACAACACCAGCCAGTGCAGCTTTAAGTAGCAAAATTCTGACATATGCTTCAAAACCCTGAAATCAAGAACTTACAAATAAAGGTCACTTCAATTTAGCTCAGATCTCTATGGTGACATATTGTTGCTTCATCTATTGGATTAGTAGCAACTAACAAATGAAAGTGAACAATTAATTTGCGAGACCTATTACTGAAGAAAATATGTAGTAGAACTATTAAGCAAATGAAAGGCCTTGAGAAGCTAAAAAGTCCATCACAAATACTGTAGGCATGCTCTAAGTAAATTTCTTTTGAAGTACTGGATCTTCTTTCATTATTTTTTTCACTGAAGGATTGGGCAATTAATGATCATCATGCAATGATGTACAAATTCTTTCCTTTTTTTGGTGAGCATGCCTCTTCCTAATATCTTCAAAGAAAAAAACGAAAAAAAAAAATCAAATAACTTCATGGTGACATCATGACATGTGAGCCAAAGAAGTTCAAAACAGAAAGAGAGAGCTGTGATGAAAGAGAAAGTTGCATTACATGTATAAAACTAGGATTGTTGGATGGCAAACTAGAAGAGAATGATAATATGACTTCAACTTCAGCAAGTAATGAAAGAAAACACTCAAGGAATGTGATGATGTTTGATAGTAACAAAAACTTCCCTTCCCTAGCTGTTATATATATTAATTATTTATACATGTACATAACTTTTGGCAAGTTATGTAGGAAAAAAATGAATATTTAACAACCTTAATTTAAATCGCTTTAGTGTTTGTTTGATTCAACATGACTTGGATGGCAAAGCATACATTAATATGATCTTTTGTGGGCATGGTCCCCAAAACAGGCATTTGTACAGCTTAAATCACCTGTAATATGAATAGAATGGGTGCCAACAACCATAGTTGACCGTCGACTCCAGCAGTTTCTCCCCAAACAACGTCCATTCTCCTAGCCTGCAATTAACAACGGGATCAAATGGTAAGAGTCATCCCAGACCTGCAGAGGAGAACAATTGCAATAAACATTATATGCCCACCAAAAAAAAGTTCTATCTGTATTTCGGTGAGCCATAAAAAACTAACACAGATCGGCTAGAAGACAAAAACATGGTTATTGCAACCAGCAGAAGCAAAAGAACTCATTGAAGTTCTGCAAACCATGCAGGACGACAAGGTTTCACAAAGAGAACACAACCAAGTGCAGACACACACGCAAAGTAGACTGCAGAAAGAACTGAAGATAATAAAGGCAAAAATGAAGCATGCACAGAAATTCGTTGGTGGAAGGAGTTTTTTTTTTTTTTTTTTTTTCAATTACACCTTGCCGAGTGCAATATGTGTACAAAGCCTTTGCCGTTGATATCTATTTTGTAGAAGCATTGCAACTCCTTGCATGATAGCCCATTGAAGGAACAGTTGCACCCCTCTCTGCACAGTACATGTGCAGTCTCACTCATTTAAAAAAAAAACAAAAACAAAAACAAAATTTCAATATGCACTTAAGAAGGATAATAACCTGCTTCTGGGTCTCCCAAGTGAGACTGATAAGTGCCATGGCCATAGCGAAGTAGTGATGTTTTATCCACCTACATCAGCACAAGTGCAAGCATTAACATATTCTGTGGTTGTATGCATATTAATCTAGGAGGCAGATAAGAATCACAAAAAAAAATCCAATGCATTTTCACATTTTCATCCAAGTTCTGACCCAATTCAGAAAATAAAGAGAATGAGCCTGCTAGTTGAATAAAAAGCATGATAATATTGAACATGGCAGAAATTCGCTGGAATTAGAATGTAGCTGCTGCTGCTGCATATAAGAGAACAAGATACTGCCAGAAAAACTCAATTTAACAAAATCAAACATGTCTATTTGGAGTCAACTCAATGAATTCTTTTGCAACATGCAGCTCCATCTGGAGTAATATCCTCCTTTCATTATTGACAACCATTATTTTTCTCATATACGCTACCCTCTGTTCATTTTCTAATTCATTGCAATATGCAGTTTGACAACACACTGTATAAATTCATTTACTGAATATCATGCTATAATTTTAAGCATTGAAGTCAAAAGATTCTTCTGGCAACTCTATTTTATAGCATAAATTCATTGCCAGTAAAATTGCATATTCACTTTCCCTCCTGAAAGGCATGGGAGATGAAATTACTAATGTCTGACTATGAAAATATGTTTTAAAAAAATCTCAATCACAAATACACAAATAGTTTAAATGATGAAGAATAAAGGCAAGGCAATCTTAGCACAAAATTCAACCAAATGCATATAAGATCATATCAAATTACCATGGGCGAATATCACTTCCATTCACTCTAAGTATGTTCTCTCGCAAAGCCAAACCTGTGTAGAGAATTAACAACCATGCCTGAAAATAATATGCTCATTACGCTTAGAAACAAAAAAAACAAAAGTACAGTAAACAAATCAAAAAGTTAAAATTTCCTTAAAATATCAATGAGTTACAAAACTTTTTCCCATACAAAAGTACCTGGTAAAGCTGAACAGACAATGCCGATAAGCATCCACCCCAACCACGACCTTAACACAAGTAGCAGTGATGGGAAAAAAAAACAGAAACGCAGTTCTATCCTGTCCATGATAGTGTTGCAAATTATGAATTAGAATCTCTAGTCTATTGTTCTAACAAGTAAAATAAGTTATTAATCAATGATTTAAGAATTGCATGAGTACACATTGAGAGTTAGATAGAATCAAAATACACACAAAAAGATACAAGCCAGATCCTAAACGGATACAGGAATCCAGGAGGACCAACAAAAATCCTGTAGCCAACAACTTAACATAGAAGCCTCCTCCATGTATAAGAAACCTCCCTCCCACTTTGTCAATAGAACCCATACCTCCGGTTCCTTTCATACTAACCTAAGAATACCACCAAGTAGCAGTAGAAAGGTCAATTATATTTATCTTCTAACATCCAAGCCTTTTACCACCAGTAGCCAACTAAGAATACCACCAAGTAGCAGTAGAAAGGTCAATTATATTTATCTTCTAACATCCGAGCCTTTTACCACCAATAGCCAACAAAACAGCATAGATATATCTGAAAAACACCCATAGAGGTTTTTTATTTAAAAAAATTCTAACAACCTCAATCATTATTTCACAACACACACAACAAAAAATAAAAAATAAAAAAAATAAATAAAAAATTCTATTTTCAAGGAGTAACATTTACAATCGCATTCAGCATGCTTATGGCCAAAGAGTGATAAGTATATATATTTTTTATAAGTAACATTATTAATAATCTGTAAAGTGAGTGCAAACTGAGTATGCATCTTCCAGTTGGTGATGAACACAATAATCAGGACTTAAAAAGGTCTGTTGAGTTAAGTCACCAATTTTCCCAAAAGCATGGTATTAGAGTTAAGGTTGAGAGAGGTCTTAGGTTCAAATCTCTCCATTGGCATTTGGTATTCAGACCCCATTTGGTTTCGTGTTCTCTGTTTGGTTGTTTGAATCTCCTTATGTTTGGTTCTTTGTCTCTCCACGTGCAAGATGGAGTTGCATGTGAAGGAGGGTGCTAGATAGCACAATATACATTGTTAGGCCAATTTCCTAACAGCTTTAAGCTTTTGGGAAATTGGTGAATTTTAGCATGTTGCTTTCCACACCACTCCTCTAGTCCTCTCCTCTTCACAACCAACCACCCTGTCCACCTATCAAATGCCTAGACCATCGATTCAACAATAAGATTCACGCCATACCAAAAAGGGCCAATAACAAAGAGACATAATAGCAGGGCCATATTCCCATTCAACTTCTTCAAAGCCTCTATTGCTTTCTCCTCCATGGATGGGCCCCTTCCCAATCAATCTTGTTTCTTTACCTAAACCAAAATTACTTCCGTCAAATTTGGCTACCACTCTTTAGTCTCAAAAAAACTAACGATGCATTGTCCTTAATGTAAAAAATAAAATCAAAAAGTTAAGGAGATTACCTTAAATGATTAACCATGTCTATATGTGCCATTGGCTGCAAGGGGTTAGCGCCAAAAACACAAAGGAAAAAAAAAATACAAACGAAAAACTAACAACTCCTAAAAGTAACATTATTTTGAATAACATGCACAAACCGGGTCATCAGAATGATTTTGATCAATTATCTTGAACAACTTTTTGAATGGAGTAAAGAAGTTGGAATCATTAATCTCTAATTATCTAAAAACTACGAAAATGGTGTTTTTGGTTTCTATAACACGTCACAGCAAATGAAATACAAAATTCCAACAAAATCTCCGCAAAAGAAAAGATAAAATTGCGTAAGATAATATATGTACTAGCAGTTCGCTCTTTGCATGTTTCTCCACATGAAACTATTAACAAAGTTTTTTTTTCCCACTCTTTTTTCCATTTCTTATTTCCTTCTCATACAAGATCCACAGGATGCTTATCATGAAATACAACCCAAATTATTAGAAAGGAATTTCCAAACCTCACACATATGTGGGAACACTGTAGCAATCAAAGTCAAATACTACATAGTATCAATATAAATAAATTATATATAACCACGTATATCAGTATAACCAATTGCCCTATTTTTGTTTCATCATAGAGTAACAGAAAAAGGCATCATTTCAATACATTATGTAAACAAAAACATAGACGAACTACTCAATTCTCAATTCAACATAACACCCAATTTTCAAACAACACAATTCAAATAATTTTGGTTGAAACTCAGTAAATTGTATGAGTCGAATTGTGCATCATACAATTCTAACGCCATACTAGTTGGAACATGTAGAAGTCATGTCAACAGAATAATTTTGATCTTTTACTCATGAAATACGATATCCATTTCCAAGGAATTGTAGCAATGTAAGTAAAATTATTCTTGAGTGATAACTGAGATTAGAAATTACCTGGTAATTGACTCTGCCAGCTGGTGTCGAAGGCAAGACGAGATCTGCTTCCAGATCAGGTTGAAGATATGCAGGCATGCCCATTACCTTCTATCTCCATGCCCATGTCATCACGCTCTGCAGCACAACATGGAAATGGAAATGAAAAACATAAAAACCAAAAAAACTTGCGCCCAATTTAGTCTCCATTTCCAAGCAATGGAAGCAATGTAAGTGAAGGAATTCTTGAGTGATAACTGAGATTACCTGGTTGTTGACTCAATGCTCAGTTGAGGAATTCTTTAGTCTTCATCGCTTGTGTTACTACTCACTACTCAGTTGCCGTTGAATAAAAAAAGGTCTACATTTATCTCCCAAAAAACACATGGATTTATTATATATAGCCCAACAGACATCAATTATGTAGCAACTACTACCAATAAACTACTAACTTAATCCTATTCTTTTTCCATTTTGTTTTTTGTTGTTGGTTAAGTAAGAAAGCCAATTTGTAGACATAAGTAATAACTCAAAAATAAAATACTATTCATGCCAATTAATTTCTCAATTTTCTTTTCACACCAGGCTCTAAGGATTTGCAAAGCACACAAATTTCTACCCTAAAATGCCAACTACTGAAGTTTAATTGTTCAGCAGGCAAGGCGTAAGCTCTCTTCTAGAGGGGGTATTGCCTTTGGCATGTCTTGAGCTTCATTGTAAATCCCCTTTTATGGCAATAAAAACGTACCCCCGGATAAGCATACCATGACGAACAATGCCTACGTGCCAGAGAAGCCGAGAAAAGGAAAACCAACAAATATCAACTATATTCAAAATAAAAAAATTCAGTTTTCCAACTAGTACCAAGCATATAGATTTTGAATTTTTGAACTCTTTTTAATTGAGGCATTTCGAAATGGCCTATTTGACTAGTTCAATAAATCAATGGAAGGAAAATAACAAGGTGCAGCTGTCAATAAAGTAGAACTTCAATTGGTGAACAATAATGCTCGACCCCAAATGTTCTAGAAAACACTCACATGTGTGTTGGTCCCATAACACCCATGTGAGTGGTAGATTTTTTTGTATCCCTAGGCATTTTGCTCGTTGGTGAAATGAGGCAAGAGACGAAAGTCACAAAAGAAAGACATGAAAAAGGAGCACAATGTAACTACTAGGAAATCTAGAAAAACAAACTTACTTGGTAAGTCAACGAGAGATGGAAATAGTTGAACAAATGACCCAAGAGACATCAATGCTGGAAACACACTTAGAAACGATTTTTCAAATCTGCATCAAAAAAGAAAACAGAAAAAAAATATATGTATGAAAGTCAGTAATGCCCTTCACTGCAGATTGAGTCCACAGTATCCCGAAAGCATTCATTTAGATCCTCCTTTTTGAAATTAAACATATGTGTTTAGTTGTCAAAATTTCCGTTAGGCTCAATTAGTTTCAGTATGAAATTACTATAACATATTTTGTTCCAACAAGGTCGGGAAGGTGCATAATAGCTTTAAACATACAAAATAAGATGTGGCATCACATAAGCAACAAAATTTATTTCTGAAGTAGCATTGACAAGACAAAAATAAAATAAAACTACAATTATGAATACGAATATATGAAGGGTCTTGTTAACAAGCGTCTCGGGGACACGAAAAGTAGACCCAAATTTTTTTTTTGAAAACACAAGACACTTTTTATTAAATTCAATGCAGTTTTTATGGAAATTAATGCACTTCTTTTTACTGTTTGACCTATTTTCAAGACACTCCTTTATTTCAATCCCAATATCCAGCACTTTTGGAATTTGTCATATACAAATATCTCGAGGACACAACAATTGCACGAATTATAACTAAGATCATTCCAATAAAATAAATTAAATATATCTTTTAAGAACAGAACCAAAAAGATGACATGAGGAACTTAGCATTAATGGGAAAAACTACAAATGCAAGACTGATGTTAGAGGAGGATAAGTTACCAAAATATTTGATATACATGTTTCATACTTCTTCTTTTCTACTTCTAAATCTGAAAATTCAGTCAAATAAAGAAACTAAATCCCAAGCAAAGAATCATGCCAATCTCAAATCATACTTGACGGAGAAATGTAGGGAAATTAGTTAAAAGTTTTCTCTTGTTAAGATTCCGAAAGTCCAGTGTAGCTTCAGCAACAACAGGGTCTAAAAGTTCACTGCAATCAAACATTGGAAGAGTGATTTTCAAATACGATTTATCATATGATATGCCATCATAAATAGAGAATAATTGTTAGATGAAATCATAATTTCTTTTTTTTCCCATAAATAACTTATTGTGAAAGAAGGACTACAAACATCTTTACCAGCTCAAACATGAATGAATGAATAGGGTCTTTTAATTCAATGGACTCCTCTCCTCTTCAGGTGGGAAATTCTCCAAAACTGGTTTAAGACGTTGGCCAGTCACTTTAAAAACATTACCATTCCTGGGATTTTCAATCTGGGCCCCATGAGAAAAAACAGTTTTAACTATGAAACGGCCCAGTCCATCTAGATCTCAATTTACCAGGAAAATGTAGTCTAGTTTTATACAAAAGAACTTTTTGTGAAGGATTAACAATTCCTTTGAGTACAAACAATATTAACATTAAAAACATATCATATACAATGACACGGGGAGGACTAGTCAATCAACTAGATGCCCTTTTTTCTTCCAAAACAGCACACCTTTTCTGCTCCCTTATCGACAAAAATATGCAATCCTGCCTTTAGGCAATAGAAATATTATCCTTTATTCGATGAAAAGCTACAAACACAAGACCCTTGTGAGTAAAAAGGTATACATCTTATGTAGAGGGGTAGAAAATTAAGATAAAAATTACCATTTGTTTTGCTGAATTCGAGCAGCCCGAGCACCCTTGACAACATTGCGGTCAGATCTAGCGTTTCTGCTATTATCTAAGTCACCAAATATATATTTCATAAAAGGAACAAATAAAGAACAGAAGACGGGTAGTAATTAAAAGGAAAAAAATAAATTTTGAAGACCAAAATCAAAATATTAAAGGATGGAGGTACAATGAAATCTTGTCGAACCTTTGAGAGAGTTTTGTGGATGTTATGAGATGATTTAGAAGCATACCGAGTCTTATGGGCCTTGTTGAGCAATTGATATTGTTGAAGGCTCAAATGTAGTTTTTCTACAAATTTAAATTAAATTCATTAAATCACAATTAATACAAATTGAAAGAATGAATATAATATCCAAAATTCATAGAACAACTATGTAATTTTAAGCATTCATCACACCTCCCAACCAGCTTTATGCTAGAACCTAGCAATTAGGGTGACTAAAATAAAATCAAAAAGTAAAATAAAAGCAACAACTCTAAACCACTTCTGCAAGAAATCATGATTGAATTTAGCACATGCAACAAGCCCTTAATCCAATAGGTTACCCCTCATGGACGAGTAAAAGTCTCGTGAGGGTTTCCAAAGATGTTACCCACAAACATCCAAAAATTTCTCTACTAAAAGGATTTCTTTCATTCTCATGCCAAAGTTAAAGAACCAGCCATGAATTTCACAACCTTAACAAGATAATCAATCAAAGTTCAAGACACTAGCAGCAAATAAAGATATCTCATGACAATCAAAATTTGGAGAGTGTGAAAAAAGTTTAGCAAACACAGACACAACCTTAGCCTTAAAGTGAAATATAACCCAAATCTCTTTCTAAAACATGCTTCGACTCAAATCTCACCAGTTATTGCACTCAACAAATAAATCACTCAGAATATGGTGCAAAAATTGCTCTCAATATATGCGAGTAGAACAACGTAAATCAAAGGCAAAATATCCCGCATACTAATTTTTTTGAAAAACGCTAATATGAAAGAATAAATAAATAGTCTAATGAATGGAATATCAAATACTGAGAATTAAAATTTCTAGAGATATTACCCACAAACATCAAAAAATTTCTTTACTCAACGGATTTCTTTCATTCTCATGCTAATGTTAAAGAACAAGTCATGAATTTCACAATCTTAACAAAATAATCAATCAAAGTTCAAGACACTAGCAGCAAGTAAAGATATCTCATGACATTCAGAATTTGGAGTGTGTGAAAAAGTTCAGCCAACACAGACACAATCTTAGCCTTAAAGTGAAATATAACCCAAATCTCTTTCTGAAACATGCTTCGACTCCAATCTCACCAGTTATTGCATTCAACAAATAAATCACTCAGAATATGTTGTGAAAATTACTCTCAATATATGCGAGTAGAATAATGTAAATCAAAGGCAAAATATCCCGCATACTAATTTTTTGGAAAAACGCTATAATGAAAGAATAAATAAATAGACTCATGAATGGAATACCAAATATTGAGAATTAAAATTACCATACCATCACCCCTATCCATCATGTCCACTTGTAAACTATACCACTCTCAAGATCAAATAGGACTTTTATTTGGTTGTAATGTTTGGGTCGAGGAATTACGAAAAAAAAATAAAAACGCAAAATTGAATAAAAAAATGGATGTCTGACACATTATTGGCATAAAAATAAGCTCTAATCTGAGAGATTATTGGTATAAAAATAAACACAATTAGAGCATTATTAACTTCTCTTTTTTTTTTTGTCTTTTCAACTTCCACCTGTTTTTTTTTTCTTTTCGTTTTGTTCCCCTCCCCCCTCTCATTGAACACAATTTATTTCTTCTTCTTTTTTTCCATCTTCTCTCCTTTTTTTACTTTTTTTTTTTTCAAACAAATTTGCCATTGCCAAACTCAAATTACCCAACATATTTACAAAATTGAAAAGAAAGTATGAGTTGTGGGGTTAAACAAAGAAAGGCTAACATAAAGGCTCAAATTGGTTTCTAATGAAGTAATAATAAAGGAAAGAAAAATAAATAAAAGGCTCAATGAAACAAAGATGGCCTAAAATCATCTCTCAATTCATGATCTCAAGGGAATAAAAGTATGGTAACAAATTGATTTATCCTCAACATTCAACCAAAATTAAGAAATAATGAGACTAAACAACAAATTAATGCGCTTCCAAAGAAAATTAAGAGTAGATGTATCACAACCCTCCAATAAAAGATTAGCACAAAACTCGTAGGCTCAAAAGTCTCCACTATCATTCTTCAAGATTTTCAAGTCATATCCACTTATCAACTAAAAATCATATTCATGTGGCAGAAGTGTAATGCAATCATTTCCAAATGTGAACACATGGAATGCTTTAACAAAGTAGCTAGCATATCAAACTTCAACACAATTCTTGAGTTAAAGCAATAAAATACCACAAGTATGCCCAATCACCCAATGCATAGAACAAAAGATTATCATGAGCACTAACTTTTTTTTAAAAAAAACAAAACAACTCATAGTAGCAAGCAAATATATAAATTCTTCTCAAAATAAATATTTTCTGCCCCCAACCTAAACGATGCATTGTCCTGAATGAAAAAAATAAAATCAAAAAGTATAGGAGATTACCTTAAATGATTAACCATGTCTATATGTGTCATTGCCTGCAAGGGGTTAGCGCCAACAACGCAAAGGAAAAAAAAAATACAAACGAAAAACTAACTGCTCCTAAAAGTAAAATTATTTTGAATAATATGCACAAACCGGTTCCTCAAAATAATTTTGATCAATTATTCTGAACAACTTTTTGAATGAAGTAAAGGAAGTTGGAATTGTCAATCTCTAATTATCTAAAAACTATGAAAAGTGAGTTTTTGGTATCTATAACACGTCACAACAAATGAAATACAAAATTCCAACAAAATTTCCACAAAAGAAAAGATAAAATTGCATAAGATAATACATATATTAACAGTTCGCACTTTGCATGTTTTTTCCACATGAAACTATAAACAAAGTTTTTTTTTTTTCCATTTCTTATTTCCTTCTCATACAAGATCCGCAAGATGCTTATCAAATATAGCCCGAATTATTGGAAAGGAATTTCCAAACCTCACACATGTGGGAACACTGTAGCAATCAAAGTCAAATACTACATAGTATCAATATAAATAAATTATATATAACCACGTATATCAGTATAACCAATTGCCCTATTTTTGTTTCATCGTAGAGTAACCAAAAAAGGCGTCATTTCAATACATTATGTAAACAAAAACATAAACGAACTACTCAATTCTCAATTCAATAGCACACCCAATTTTCAAACAACACAATTCAAAATAATTTTGGTTGAAACTCATATTAAATTGTATGAATCGAATCGTGCATCATACAATTCTAACACCATACTAATTGGAACATGTAGAAGCCGTGTCAACAGAATAATTTTGATCTTTTACTCATGAAATACGATATCCATTTCCAAGAAATTGTAGCAATGTAAGTGAATTTATTCTTGAGTGACAACTGAGATTAGAAATTACCTGGTTGTCGACTCTGCCAGCTGGTGCAGGAAGCAAGACGAGATCTGCTTCCAGATCGAGTTGAAGATATGCGGGCACGCCCATCACCTTCTATCTCCATGCCCATGTCAGCTTCCAAAGAATGACGCTTTGCATCACAACATCGAAAAGGATAAATGAAAAAAATAAAAACCAAAAAAAACCTGCGCCCAATTTAGTCTCCATTTCCAAGCAATGGCAGCAATGTAAGTGAAGGAATTCTTGAGTGATAACTGAGATTACCTGGTTGTTGACTCACTGCTCAGTTGAGGAATTCTTTAGTCTTCATCACTTGTGTTACTACTCGCTGCTCAGTTGCCAGTGAATAAAAAAAGGTCTACATTTATCTCCCAAAAAACACGTGGATTTATTATATATAGCCCAACAGACATCAATTATGTAGCAACTACCACCAATAAACTACTAACTTAACCCTATTCTTGTTTTTTCTTTTTTTTTTTTTTTTTTTGTGGTTAAGTATGAAAGCCAATTTGTAGACATAAGCAGTAACTCAAAAATAAAATACTACTCATGCCAATTAGTTTCTCAATTTTCTCTTGACCCCAGGCTCTAAGGATTTGCAAAGCACACAAATTTCTATCCTAAAATGCCAATTGCTGAGGTTTAATTGTTTTGCAGGCTAGGCGTAAGCTCTCTTTTAGAGGGGGTATTGCCTTTGGCATGTCATGAGCTTCATTGTAAATTCCCTTTTATGGCAATAAAACACTTACCCCTGAAAAAGCATAGCATGACGAACAATGCCTATGTGCCATAGAAGCCGAGAAAAAGGAAAACTAACAAATATCAACTATATTCAATGTTGGAAATGGAAAGATAATAATTCTTCCAGGATATGGCTGAATTCTTTTGGATGTCACAATTGTAAACATTTAGATTTAGTCAATACTATAGAATAGGAAAGTTTGTTAGGATCAAAATTAGTAGCTAAATAGTAGCTAATCAGTCCTCAGAATCAGTAGCTAATTAGTAGCTAATCAATTCCTAATTTTATGCCTTGTATCTCCTATAAATAGAGGTGCTATGTACATTGTTTAAATATGAGAATAAGAAATATTGTTCTTTCTAGCTTTCATGGTATCAAAGCTAAGGACTTATTCTCTGACCCTTATGAGGTAATCCTAGAACCAGCAAGCTGTCCTTCACCATATCAGAAACCACATCTGAATCCACTGTTACCGTTTCACCGAAAAACATTGAGAAACATGTCTCCAACACTGATTCTCACTCGGTGCAAATCACCAGCATTAAACTCAATGGTGATAATTTCTTGCGTTGGTTTCAGTCCATCCAGATGTACATTCGGGGCCGAGGAAAGATCGGATACTTAACAGGAGAGAAGAAGGCACCAGCAAAAGAGGACTCGGCATATGCTACCAGGGATGCTGAAAACTCCATGGTCATGACATGGTTAGTGAATTCCATGGAGGAAGACATCAGCTCCAACTATATGTGTTATCCAATAGCCAAAGAACTCTGGGATAATATCACCCAGATGTATTCGGATTTGGGAAATCAGTCCCAAATATTTGAGTTGACAACTAAACTTGGTGACATTCGTAAAGGAGAGGACAGTATCACTAAGTACTTCAATTCTCTGAAAAGGTTGTGGTGAGATTTGGACATGTTCAATGGTTATGAGTGGAAGTCAACCGAGGACTGCAATCACAACAGAAAGATGGTGGAGGATCACCGTATCTACAAATTCCTTGCCGGCTTAAACATCGAATTTGATGAAGTCGGAGGGAGAATAATTGGCCGCCAACCTCTGCCTCCTATTGGTGATGTCTTTGCTGAAGCTAGGAAAGAAGAAAGCCGTAGGAATGCGATGCTTGGGAAAAAGGGAGTTGCTACACTTGTGGAAAACTCAGCCAAGATTGCATCAGATGCAAGTGCAAACAAGGTTTTTAAACCATGGAAGAATGAAAAATCTCGAGTATGGTGTGATTATTGCAATAAACCACGCCATACTCGAGAAAACTGCTAGAAGATCCATAGGAAGCCTGCAACTTGGAAGAGCTGCAAATCAAGTGACAGACCAATTCATGCATCCTCCTATCCCAATGAGGTTGAAGTAAGTCTGTTCAATAAGGAGTAGATGGATTATCTTCTTAAACTGCTAAAATCCAATTCTTTATCCAGCACTCCAAGTGGTTCTCTTGCACAGACAGGTAGCAATCCTTATGGCTCTATCTTGTAGTCAAAATTCTGTCCCTTGGATCATTGATTCGGGGGCATTTGATCACATCACATCTTTCTCTTCTTTATTCAATACTTATTTATTTTATTCTGAAAGTGAAAGAGTTAGGATTGCTGATGGCAATTTCTCACCCATTGTAGGAAAAGTTCAAATAAAATTTTTAGAAAATATTACTCTTCTCTGTCCTTCATGTTCCTAAACTGGCCTGCAAGTTGTTGTCTGCCAGTAAATTATCCAAAAACTCTCACTTTCGTGTTGTTTTCTTTGACTCTCATTGTGAATTTCAGCACCGAAACTTGGGGAGGTTGATTGGCAGTGCTAGAATGGTCAATGGTCTTTACTACTTTAATGATGACATATCCAGCAATAAAACAATATTAGTTCACTTTCGGCTCGCGAGCAAATAATGCTTTGGCATTTTAGACTAGGACATCCTAGTTTTTCATATCTTAAACATTTGTTTCCTAACTTGTTTAAAAATTTGGATTGTTCGTCTTTTCAATGTGAAAGTTGTTATTTATCTAAAAGTCATCGAACTACTTATCTTACAAAACCCTACTGTGCCTCTAAACCATTCTACTTAATTCATAGTGATGCGGGGTTTCTCCAAGGTTACCACCATGACTGGGGTAAAGTTGTTTGTAACTTTTATAGATGATCACACTCAACTTTGCTAGGTTTATTTGATGAAAGACAAATCTGAAGTAAAAAACGTGTTTCAAGATTTTTACAAAATGGTTGACAATCAATTTCATTCAAAAATTAGTATTTTTCGAGCTGATAATGGAAAAGAGTACTTCAATGAATATCTAGGGAATTTTTTTAGGGAAAAAGGTATTTTTCATCAATCTATATGTCGTGACACTCCTCAACAAAATGGTATTGCCGAAAGAAAAAATAAGCATTTACTGGAAGTAGCCTGAGCCATAATGTTCTCTATGTATGTTCCCAAATATCTATGGGGAGATGCCATTTTGACAGCCTCTTATTTAATTAACAGAATGCCTACCCGGGTTTTGCAATATGTCACACCCCTAGAATATTTCAAAAAAACCTTTCTTGATTGCAGAATTAATTCAGATTTGCCTTTAAAAATTTTTTGCTATACTATTTTCGTTCACATACCCAGCCAAATTCGATCCACACTTGATCTTAGAGCAGAAAAATGTGTTTTCATCGGGTATGCTCCAAACAAAAGAGGCTACAAGTGCTATAATCCTCAAACAAAAAACATTCGGGTGATTATGGATGTCTCCTTTCTTGAAACTCAATCCTATTTTACCAAAAATTCTCTTCAAGGGGAGAAAAAGAGAAAGGAAGAAATTTTTTGGCAAACAACTTCAGATCCCTTACTAAATCCTATTCGATCTCCATCCCATGTTTTCTGAAAAACAAGAACACCAACAGGGTATTCAAGATATAAAGAACGAAGGAAATCCCAGTCCAACTTCTCCAAACATAGAAGGCTCACAAGCAGGGGGAGAAATACTACAATTGGAACAAACTGTTCCCAAATCTGAGTTTTTGGTTTATGCTCGGAAAAATACTCAAAGAAAAAGTAAAGACTAGTCAACCACTCTACCACAAAGCCAATCAGAATCTCTTAAAAAATGTCCCTCAAGTAGTTCAGGTATTCCTAATTTGGTTCCTCCATCATCTGTCTCTACTTCATCTCCATTTCCTTCAGCGGTTTTACCTAATGTCATACCCACAGATTGTGATCTTCCTCTAGCCATTAGGAAAGGAATTCGAAAATGTACACAACATTCCATTGCGAAATATTTATCTTATGATAAACTTTCCAAAAGTCATAGAGCATTTACTTCAAAAATATCTAACCTGTTTGTTCCTAGAATTATTAAGGAAGCCTTGGATGATCCTAATTGGAAATCAACAGTTATGGAAGAGATGAATGCTCTAGAAAAGAACGGTACTTGGATGTTAGTGAACCTGCCTAAGGACAAAAAGACAGTAGGGTGCCAATGGATATTTACAGTGAAGTGCAAAGCTGATGGTAGCATGGAAAAATATAAGGTGAGACTCGTGGCAAAAAGGTTTACACAAACCCTCGGGATTGACTACCAAGAAACCTTTGCTCCAGTTGCCAAGATGAACTCAATTCGGGTTTCACTGTCACTAGCAGTTAATTCCAACTGGCCTCTACATCAATTAAATGTAAAAAATGCCTTCTTAAATGGAAATCTAGAAGAAGTCTATATGAACCTACCTCCAGGTTTTGAAAAGAAGTTTGGTATAGATAAAGTCTGCAAATTAAACAAGTCTCTATACGGCCTCAAACAATCCCCAAGGGCGTGGTTTGAACGCTTTGGGAAGGTTGTAAAAAACCTTGGATACAGTTAAAGCCAAGCAGACCATACTATGTTCTATAAACACTCAAGAGAAGGTAAAGTAGCTATCTTGATTGTTTATGTAGATGACATAATTCTAACAGGTAATGATAGTGCCGAATCGAAAAAGTTAAAGAAGGGACTTGCTAAAGATTTCGAGATAAAGGTCCTGGAGCACTAAGATACTTTCTTGGAATGTAGTTTGCTAGATCTAAGGAGGGCATTTTTGTCACTAAGCACAAGTACACAATTGACTTGCTCAAAGAAACAAGCTTGCTCGGATGTAAAGCTGCTGAAACACCAACCAACTTGAAGCTACAGCATGCTAGAATTGAAGATGTGGTGAATATAGACCAGTTTCAAAGACCTGTTGGAAGACTGATATACTAATCTCACACACGTCCCGACATAGCATTCGCAGTAAGCAGAGTAAGCCAATTCATGCATTCACTAGGAAAGGAGCACTTTGAAGAAGCATACAGGATCCTAAGGTATCTAAAGGGAACTCCTAATAAAGGCTTGATATTTAAAAAACAAGGACATCTTCAAGTGGAAGTACATACAGATGCAGATTGGGCTGGAAGCATCACAAACCGGAAATCACATTCCTAGGACTTCTTACATTTACTTTGGTAATCACATAACCTTTTTTCTTTTCAGGGCCCCCCGGCCATACCACCGGCCCCGGAGGTTCTTCTACTGCCATCGGAATTTCCTCAAATTCAGACGACGACAACGACGACGACCTTCCCATTGCTACAAGGGTCACAAGGTTCAGGACCGGCAGGGCAGTACTTCCTGATGTTGAAGAAGAACCAAGTGCTGGGGCCGTACCAACTACTGAGGCTGAGCCAGTTGTGGAGGCTGCAGAAAATGAAGTTCCCCCTGCTGTGGAAGTTGTTGCGGGCAGCCTAGTTGGAGGGTGCGGAGCCACTAAACCCCGCTGATTCTGTGCACTCCGACTGTTCCTCTGTCGGCAGTACTTCCAGATGTTGAAGAAGAACGAAGTGCTGGGGCCGCACAAACTACTGAGGCTGAGCCAGTTGTGGAGGCAGCAGAAAATTAAGTTCCCCCTGCTGTCGAAGTTGTTGCGGGCGGCCTAGTTGGAGGGTGTAGAGCCTCCAAACCTCGCTAATTCTGTGCACTCTGACCGTTCCTTTGTCGGCGGAGAGGATTTTTTCCCTAAGACCCCAAGGGAAGATAGCGGCATGAGAGAGCCGCTGGAAGTTGCACCACCTCCCTTTGGAGCTGCATCTGGTGGTTCCTCCCAGTCCACTGAGCCTCCATTGGTTCAGCAGACCCCACTTCCGAACGCCCAAGTGGCTGAGAAGAGTGCAAGTGTAGCGGCTGCTTCCACTGTTCCTGCTATGGCCCCTCTAAATTTGGACCGACTTGCAGAAGTAACTGTCACTTTAGCCACCCACACTGTTATTGCTGTCACTGGGACCTCTGACCCAGTTGCTTCGGCAACCTCTAAATAGCTGGCAGACTTGTACCCCACTCACTTTCCGGAAGTGCCAGCTGACCTTGGGGTATCCCAAGATTTTTATACTAGAATGGATACCACTGCTATTCCAGATCTAAACGATGGAGACTACTAGATGGATGACCTCTTTTCGGAGCGACATGACGGTGCAAGCAGCTTTAGTCTTTCTCGCGAGGCTAGTTCACCCGGTCGCCTACGCAGCATCTATCCATTCCAATGCCGTTGGGCAATCATCTTCAGGGAAAGTGCGTCGTCCTCAGACCTTTAGTCGCTCCACCAATCTCCCTCCAGTGATTGAAGCTGGCAGGGGTGTGAGGGAGTCCCTCAGCCCTCAGAGAAAGTTTCTTTTCTAAGTTACTGGGTCTCCTCCGCAGCTGCTCCCACTCTCGCCCCGCATCCAGGCGCTGCACCCCGGCACCTTTCCTGCTTTTAACGTTCCTGGATCTATGGTGCAGACAACACTGTTGGAGTCACTCGCCAGCTCCATTCGCGACCTTGCTACTAAGAAGATTCTAACCACCACTAGCAAGTTCGTGGAAAGTGCCGAGGCAAACCTGAGCTGCTTTGAGAGGAACGGTTTGGATCTATCATGGATGAGAGATAAGCTTCAGGCAGTCGATGGTTTCCTCGAGCATGCAGACAACGTGGCGATGATAGGGCCAGTTTTAAACCCATCATCTACTCTTGTCAACTTGTAGTACCCGCTGCTGCTTGCCTCAACAACTTTGTACGAGCCATCCCATCTTGTTGAGAACTTGGGAATTAGTTTCCCCCGCATGATTTCGTTCACTGTCTTCCATACCAAGTCCCCTTTATTGAACTTCTTGTGCTGAACAGATTGATTATAGGCACGAGCTATGGATTGATGACACTTTTCCACTGCCCGCGAGGCCTGATCTCTTTTTTCTTCAGTTGCCTCTATGTCATTCTTTCTGTTGTCTGGAACTAAGCACATAGCCATTCTTGCTGAGGGTACTGCCAACTTAACTAGTAACACAGCTTCGGACCCGTACACTAGGGAAAATGGGATTGCCTGAGTTGGCATTCTCTTTGACGTTCTATACACCCAGAGTGCTACGGGGAGTCGTTCAGACCATGTGCCCCTGTTTCATCCATCATTTTACTCAATATTTGGATGATGGTTTTGTTGGTCGCCTCAGCTTGTCCATTCCCTTGGGGGTAGTATGGACTAGACTTGTGCTGCTTGATCCGGTAGGCGTTCAGTAGGGATGGCAATATCAACCCGGCCTAACGGGGACCCGGACCGCCCCGTCCAGATAAATCGAGTTTTCCCTGAAAATTATTCACCATAGGGCCGGGGCTGGTATTGAAAAATACATCCCAGATACATTTCGGGCCGGGGACGGGGATAGGCTCATCGGCCCCGCCCCGCCCCGAAATTTCCCCGATTCATCCCCGCCTCTGTTCCTCTTAGTTGTATTATATAAATATCTATTTCACTTTTGATCTTATCTTCTCTCTCAC
Organism: Camellia japonica; assembly: GCA_030407325.1. Taxonomy (NCBI): domain Eukaryota; kingdom Viridiplantae; phylum Streptophyta; class Magnoliopsida; order Ericales; family Theaceae; genus Camellia; species Camellia japonica. The sequence goes on from JAPPVO010000029.1 coordinate 86,908,292, forward strand.
TGACTCTCAACTATCTCACTCTCTCTGACTTTTATCTTCTCTCTCTCGTTCTCTCTGACTCTCAACTATCTCACTCTCTCTGACTTTTATCTTCTCTCTCTCAACTCTCTCGTTCTTCTCTCTCTCTCAACTAAACTCTCTCACAGTCACGACACAGCGACATCACCACCACCACCGCTGGCCCCGACCCCCCTCTCTCTCTCTTCTCCTCGCCTCAGTTTCTCTCTCTCTCTCTCTCTCCACTTCGCCTCTTTATTCTTGAGCAGAAGGTCCATCTCTCTCTCACCACCACCAAACCCCACCACCACAGCCACCGTCGATCTCGCCATAGAGCCTAGTCATTGGCGTCGCTCAGATCTGTGCTAGACGATGGAGGTGTACTCAGATCTGTACTCAAATCTGTTAACTCTCTCTCTCTTTCTCTCTCTCTCTCTCTCTCTGATCTGATGGTGTTGATTTGTGTTGTTCAGAATAATTTTTTTTGATGTGTTAGTTATATATTGAACAAAATTAATCTGTTAGATTTGTTATATATTGATCTGTTAATTTTTTTTTTTGATTTGTGATATATATTGATTATTCAGTGACTTGTTGAACAAAATTCAAAAAAAAAAAAAAAAGCTCGGGGATATTTTGGGGTCAGGGAAACCCGATCCCCGTTAGGGGACGAGGATGGGGACGGGAGGGTGATGGGCTTCCCTGGCGGGGATCGGGGGCAGAGGCGGGGATTTTTTAATCTTTGGGGATCGGGGACGGGGAGGGCAGTCCCTACCCCCGCCCAGCCCCGCCCCGTTGCCATTCCTAGCGTTGAGTAGTCTTCCCACATGACGATTTACAAAGGGAGTTCCATTGTTGGACAACATTACTTTTGGTATGCCAAACCTACAAATTATGCTTTCTCTGATGAAGTTGGCTACTCCTGCCTCGTCTGCCTTCCTCATCGGTATAGCCTCCACCCAATTGGTACTAACTTCAGTCACTGCAATCTGTGGCCTTTCGATTGCTGCGCTGTAAAATGCCCAAGTATGGAACAGGCAAAGGGTCTTGATGTTGTGCAGCTCAACCGCCGGTGCATGTATTAAGTTCCCAAACTTCTGGCAGGATTGGCATCTCCTTACAAAGTTTTTAGCATCTTCTTCCATTGTCGGCCAGTAGTAGCCGAGGTGAATGAGATGTCCATATAATCGCTGCCCTCCTTGATGTTCTGTCCTATGGGTTCCTTTAGTACCTCATTTGCCTCATCCTTTGGTCAAGGAAGAAGCAGAGGGCCTGCATCTTAACTCTGATTGCATCGGCTTTGTTCTCAGGCAGTGTGCCATTTCCAAGGTAGTTGACATATGGCTGCCTCCATTCTTCACTGCTTAAGAAATGGGCGCTTCCTCTTCCTTAGGATGGGATTGAAATTTTGCACATTGCCTCTGCAACTCAGTACTTTCCTTTCCCATCTCTGCCCAGTAATATCCTTGCCTCTGTATCCGTCGGTATAGACTGATATCTTCATCTCCACAAGACTTCAGCATGGATCTGCTTAAGTCAAAAAGTTGCTTCTTGTCTACCGACGCACCTTGCCAGCAAGTTGTTGGCACCGCAAAAATACAACTCTCCTTTGAGGAGAAGAAATTATGCAAGTCTTGCTGGTCTGATTGTTCCCTGGCCTGTTTTCAACTGTTCTGTTGGATTATATCTGCTTTCCATCCCTCAGCATCTTGCTCTGTATGTTCTTCGGCTAACACTGCTGGTGTTGTTCTTTTCTCGATGACGATGGCGATACTATCATCTGGTATATCCACCTTTGCCCCCAGTGTAGCCAAGGCATCGAGGAAACGGTTGTGTGTTCGAGGGGTATGCTGGATTTGGACATCATCAAATTGAGTGAGCAACCCTTGAACCACGGTGCGATACGGGCCCAACAGAGGCTCCTTTAAGGCGAAATCACCCATTGTTTGCCTGACAACTAACTCGGAGTCGCCCCAAATTTTCAACTTGCGGAGGCCCTTCTTTTGGACAGTGATTAGACCCAGTATCAACGCCTTATATTCAGCCTCGTTGTTTGAACATTCAAAATCAAGCTTATATGATAGATGAAACTTCTCTCCTTCTTCACTGGTTAGTGTTATGCCAGCTCCACCTTTCCCAGCTCCCGAAGCTCCATCAAATTTTAAGTCCCAATAAGCCTCAACTGCAGCTATTGAGACATGGACCTCACCTGGTAGAGATACCTCTGCAGGTTCATGTTCACCAAATAGGAATTGGGCCAGTAAGTCTGCAAGTGCTTGGCTCTTAATAGCCTTGGGAGTAACACAAGTGATGTCATATTCGGCTAGAGCCAAAAGCCATCTTGCCATTCTTCCAGTCAAAGCGGGTTTGCTTAGCAAGTAGCGGACCGGATCACTCCGGGGTCACAACATGGATCGGGTGTGCCAAAAAATATTGGCGCAACTTCCGCGCTGTGAAGATTAAGGCTAAACAATGCCTCTCAATTAAGGTATATCGCGACTCGACACCATTGACTTTGCGACTGATGTAATAGACTGGCTTCTCAATGCCATCTATGTCTTGGACAAGTAGAGCCCCAATAGACCGAGGTGTAGACGTCAAGTACAGTAGCAGAGGCTTGTTGGGTTGTAGGGCAACCATTGTAAGTGCTTTCTTCACCACATCAAATGCCTACCGGTGTTCTTATAACCATTCAAACTTGTGATTCCCTTTCAGCAGTGTCCCAAAGGAAAAGGTTATCTCAGCAAGGGCTGGAATGAACCTCCTGAGGTATGACACTTTGCCTAGGAATTTCTTCAAAGCCTTTTGAGAGTGTGGTGGTGGCATCTCCATGATTGATTTAATCTTATCCCCATCTACTTCAATCCCCCGCCGGTGTACAAAAAAGCCAAGGAACTTGCCGGCGGTAACTCCGAAGGCACACTTGAGAGGGTTCATCTTTAGGCAGAATTTGCGGCACCACTGAAAAACTTTTTCCAAGTCGCAGAGGTGTCGGCTTGCCTTGGTAGACTTGACCACCAAATCATCCACATATACTTCCACATCATGATGCAACATGTCATGGAACACTGCAGTCACAGCCCTTTGGTAGGCTGCCCCCGCGTTTTTCAAACCGAAGGGCATCACCGTATAGAAAAAATTTCCCAAGGGTGTTCTAAATGCCATTTTTTCTGCATCTTCTGATGCCATTTTGATCTAGTTATAACCACTGAACCCATCCATAAAGGAGAACATATTATGGCCCGCAGTAGAATCGACAAGTGTGTCAACAAAGGTCCATGGAAACTCATCTTTCGGGCAGGCCTCATTCATTCAGGTCGGGAAAGTCTACACAGACCCTGATCTAGCCGTTCTTCTTCTCCACAGGCAAGATATTTGCTAGCCAAGTTAGGTACTGTATAGGCTCAATGAACTTGGCCCTCGACAACTTTTCTACCTCTTCCTCAATCTTTGCTTCAAAGGTCAGGGTGATACTTTCGAGCATGCTGCTTTATTGGCTTAGAGTTGGGAAAAGTATCCAGGTGATGGGCGACAAGAGATGGGTCAAGAGCAGGCATCTCATCATATGTCCAAGCAAAGACGTCACTGTACCGCTTCAATAGTGTTATCAATTCTGCCTTAGCTGTTGAAGCCATTGTGTCGCTGATGAACACGGGGCTTGCTCTGCCCTGGTAAGTCGCTGAAGTTGACCTCAGCAAGTACCTCCTGCTACGGTTTGGGTCTATCTTGCACGCATTCAGGGGCGGGCTCAGGCCTCTCCACCAACTCTTCTTGGGACTCGTCATCGTCACAATTATTTGTCTCGGGGCCATCCTCCCAAGGTATGAAGCCTGCCCTTCAAGACCCGTCATAGGCAGTAAACTGTCTTACCGCCCTCCCGCACCTTAACAATCTTGGGCGGAGGACTTGTGGACTTGCTGCTCCTCTTCTGCCCACTACTTTCTGGAGCAGCCCCTGCATCCCGAATGCCTTCCGATTTTGGCAATTTTACTCCTGTAACTTTACCGGTCTTTGGAGTTTCACCCGTTGACAAGTCAGTAAAGAAAACTGCATCCGAATAGTGTGCCTCCTCAACCCCAAATGGCTGTTCAGACGCATTTATATGGTTACTGTGCGCTTTCCCAACTTTGTCTTCACGCATTAGTGATAACTCAACGTGATAGCTCCATATCGGTGCATCCAAGCTCTGCCAAGTATCATGTGGCAATTTGTGTCAGCTTCAATCACATGAAACTTGGTTGCGCAACGGATCTCACCAACTGCTAAGTCCACGACCACATGGCCCTTGGTATCTTTTTTCTCACCGCCAAAACCTGTCACAGTGATGGGTTGGCGAACCATCCTGGACTCTAGGATACCAGCCTTTGCAAAGGTGTCAGTAGTGATGATGTTTATGGACGCCCCCGCCATCAAGGAAAGCACGCTTGAACTCTACATCATTGATGTATGCTGTGACAAAAAGAGGACGATTATGGGGAAATGGGTATGCTCTGTCTGCCTCTGAAAAAGTAATGGCCCCATAAGCTTCCTGGATGCGCCGAGGCACATACTCCTTAGCCTCAGCAACTTTATCATGGTGCACTTCAAAGATATTAATAAGGGCTTTTGTTGCTTCCAACCTGGCGGCTTGGCTCAGCCCCAACTGGTCAAAGAAGGCGCGAAACTTAACAGAGTTTTGCAAGGCCTGGGCATTAACATCCTCTGTAAATTTTACCTCTGCAGGTACTGTCTCAGGGAGCTAGCCGGTTGCAATTTCTTCTAACTCATCATAGTAAGACGCTATATGCACTTGATCACGCACAGGCCCGAGATAGCCAATCATATATGTACATTCTTCCCCTTCTCCTTGTGGTTAGGATAAGGTCCTTCCGCACATCACAGTTACCACCATCTTTGAACTTCAGCTCATTTGCGTCAACCTTCTTCTTGAAGATACTTTTCAAAGTCCAACAGTCCCTAGTAGGGTGTTTGGTGGTTCTGTGATAGACACAATAATCCGGGCTTTCTTTGTCCTTCTTGGTTGGAGGGACATCAACTGGAGGCAAGGTAAGTTCACCATCAGCTACCCATTCTTTAACCAGAGCCTTAACATTCTCAAGGCTGCAAGGACATGGATTTCTGTCCTCATAACTCTCTCTCTTCCGAGAGGACGTCGCCTTCCCTTGCGAGCGGCTCCCTCCTGCAGAGATTACCGCAGTAACTCTGCTACTGCGAAGGCGGCTGTCACGAGATCTGTGCAAAGGACCAGTGGTACTAAGGTTCCTAGCTGCCTCAATCAAGGCTGAAATGGTAAGCAGAATATGATTCACCAAGAAAATTTTGTAGTCACGTATGGCCTCCCTCCACACATATGCTGACTAAATAGGCCTCATCCACTGGTTCATGACAGTCAATAGCCTTATCTTGGAACCGCTTACCATAGTCTAGTATATCTTCGCCCTCCTTTTGGACATCTCGCCCAAGGGTGACGGTTGTAACTTTCTCTTGGACTTGGAAGAACTCCGTGTGGAACTTGTTCACCATCTCCTTCCAACTCTTGATCGACTTGGGAGCCAAGTTCACATACCAGCTGCAAGCCCTTTCAGTAAGTGGACTTGGAGAACTCCCGAAGGCGCAAAGATCGGTCACTGCCATGGACACCAAGAGTTTCAATGAACCTCACCACCTGTTCTCTGGCATTGCCTTGTTTCGCATCAAACTTAATAAACTTGGGCACTGTATACCTAGTTGGGTATGGCATGGTCAATATCTCCTGAGAGTATGGGGCCCTCACATCTGAGTCGGGGAGAGATGGGAGTTGCTTCTTGCTACGCTCTTGCTCGAGCATAGCTTGTACATCGGATAGAGTAAAAAAGTGAGTGGGCTAGAATAGTCCAGTCTGCTCCTGGGTAGCTAAACCAGCGGCCGCACCGTTCGCCTGAAGTACCACCGGAGGCACCTGGATCGGAGCCCGAACCTCAGGGAACAGGTTAGGCACTGGGTTTGGGACTGCTAGGGGCGGAGATGCTTGCGCTGGAGCTGGTCAAGAAGCCATGGCCATAATAGCCTCAGTGAGAGTTTGCAAACCTGCCAGGATCTCCCTCTGCATATCCTGGAGTGACTAAACTGCCTCAATCACAACACTGTGGTCACGATCCTCCGCATGTGCCGCTCCGCCATTTGAAGAGCCTTGCTGAACTTCATCCTCTGCCAGTTTTTTCCAGTGAGGTGCGTAAACCACTGCGGGTATGAACCATCAACAAAGCAGCCTCCCCACCGGAGTCGCCAGAAATGTAAAGGGGTTTGAGGTTAGAGAAGGTGATTAGAGTGGCAAAACTATGCTAATGGTCCAAGAATAGTGGAAGTGGCTTGAGAATGAGCAGCAGCAACTGTCTGGAAGTTGGAGAGTGTGCAGCTGGATGAGGGTGAAGCAAGTAGCTCAAGAAGAAATGTATGGCAGTGCCAAAATGGGCAGCATCTCCCCCAAATCCCCAAAATTCCTCTTGTTGAACCTTGGGAAATGGGTCCTATTTATATAGGCTTTTCCTTGGCACCAAGAGGACACCAAGTGGCCAAATAGAGAGAGGACATGTGTCCTAGAGGATCACATGGAATATTCTGCCTTGAGCCACCAGGCTGAAGGTGCCACGTGTCCTTCTGCATGTACTGTGTACTATCTGTTTGCCTCCACAACTACCTTTTTGTGCCTCAGCAAGTGTAGTTGCGACGGGAGTGTTTGGCGCTACAACTCCCTCTTGAGCCTCAGCAAGTGCACTTGCAGCGGTAAACCTTGCTGCTGCACTTGCCTTCTCAGTTCTACTTGGCCACTGCATGTATTCTCAGGACCCCATTAGTCTGCTATCGACTATGTTCATGCTCACTACAGCGAAGCCTTCACTCTTAGCCACCTAACCACAAACTCCCCAGCTTCCCAGGGCGAAGGCCACAGCCAAGCCTGCTATCAGCCGTGCTGTTCCTTAGTACCAAGCCCAAGGGGCTTCCTTAGTCCTGCCTGTGCGACCAAGGCAGGTCTATGACCTGGGTAATGAAAAGGGAGTCCCTTATGCTCGGGCTACCCTGCTCCCATCTTCGCGGGATCGCCGCGGTAAACTGGTACCCTGGGCCTGCTATCAGCTCCAACCAGTAAGTCTTGGGGCCTGCTATCAATGCCAAGTTAAATGAATTTTGGGGCCTGCTATCAGCCCTGGGCTAGTAATGCGTTGGGGCTTGCTACCAGCTTCAGGCATTACCCTCTACTTGCAGAGGGAAAGCTTTTCCCACAGGCTGCTATCACCTTGGCGGGATGTTCCCTCCGCAAGTTGGTTGCGGCGGCAATAGTTGCTGCGGTAGTCATTTCCCGTGGCAAGTTCAAATGGCATAACCGACAATATTGGAGATGGCAGCGCCGACAAAGTGCATATGCAACTTGGGCGCCTCTGCAACTTGGTTGCTTCGGTTCTCTCCTTCCCTCAACAACTCCAGGTGGCAACGAAACCGAGAATACTTGAAATGGCGGCGCTAAGACAAAGTGCCTCCGCAACTTGGTCGTCGCAATTGTCGCCTCTGCAACTTAGTTGCTTCGGCTTTCTCTTTCCCTCGTCAACTTTGGATGGCAGCGGAGCCAAAGATATTAGGAATAGCGGCGCTGAGGAAAGTACCTCAGCAACTTCCCCGTTGCATGTATTCCCTCTACAACTTGACTTTGTCATTTTCCTTCGTGGAGTCTGTTTGGACCCTTGGCGGGTCGGACCTACTCCGGCCCACTGTTGGCCCACTTCCCTTGGACTTTAGCCCATGCTCCTTTTTCATTCCTGGTCGCCTCTTTGGGCGACCTCAGTACTTAGGCCCATACTTAATTGGGGGTTTAATTTCTGACCCTCTACATTTGCCCCCTGCCCCAGTGGAGGACACGTTCCTGGTTTCCCGTGCGTGCATGACGCCAGCAAGTAACCCAAGGGTTGCGTCGAATGGGTCAGAAGTCGTGTCGGCTCTGAAAAGGATTACCCTCTTGACTGACGGGTCATAATGGTCCTAAAGAAGCATGTCGGCGCCCTTTTGCTACTTTCTTTATAAATAGCGCCTTGGGTCCACTGGTCCCCCACTTCCGCCCAAACACACTTTCTGTCTCCTTGTCTTCTTCTCTTCCTTGTCCCCACTTTCCAAAGTCTTTTTTACTTTTCTTTATACTTCCTTATGGCCAGCACAAGGTTTTTACCCGACAGGGCAGACCCACCCCCTACTGAGTGGAGGAGGGACTCACACTTCGGAGGGCTAGCTGACCCTTTCTGGAAGGCCATGGACTCCTTCGTTCCTGATGCCCTTCCTTCAGAGGAGCCTCTGCTTCCTTTTGGTGAGGCAGCTTTGGATGATGCTAACATAGTGAACCCAGTCTCTGTGTTGCGGTTTTGCATGGAGCATGGTAACTTTCCCCATTCATACAACTACTATCTCACTCACTCGGGCCGTTCAACAGGCTGGTCCTTCTGGGTTGATGACATCATTGCAGATAGCGGGTTCGAGCAGCAATTGCGGGATATTCGTCTCTACAATGCCGTTTCGATTTCGAGGGAGTTATCAGTGCGCAAAGTACAGACCAACACTGATATGGTTGTCTCCTGCTAGAGCCGCAACACTCACACTTTTTCTTTGGCATGGGGGGAGATAACTCCAACCCTCAAAGATGTTGCCGTCCTTCTGCGCTTGAGCACTCGTGGAGATCACCCCTTCGATCCAGCGTCCCTGACTCCTGCAGAACAAGCTGCTGTTACTGCCCTCCAAGGAGCCTTTGGAGAGGCACAGAAGTATGGCTCTTGGTCTGATCTTAGGAGTGGGGAACTACTCCAGGAGAGGCCTAAGAGGGACAAAACCACTTATCTTTCTGGCTGAAGCATTTCTTCAACGACCTGCAACCAGTTGTGGGCAACATCACAGAGGAGAGTCGCAACTCCGTAGTTGGGCCGGGCTACCGCGGCGACTTGTACTTGGCCGCCTTCGTCAGTTACTTCATTTTTTTTTTGTTCTCCCCAACAACCATGCTGAGAGTATTAACCCTCTGGTGTTCCCTTTGGCTCTCAAACTTTGCAGCGGCAGCCAGATCCCTCTGGCCCCCCTCTTCTTGGGGAACTTATACTTCCGCCTTGACCTCATCCAATCGGACATGGAGCGATCCACGGCCCGCTATGATGTGTAGAGCTTTGTACACACTCAGTTCCTAACCGCTTTCTTCTATAAGAGATTCCCTGCCACAGGCCCCGTCCCTAAAGAACATGAGCGTTTCTTCACAGACGAAGTCCTTAATGCAGAGGGTCGTCCTGTTCTAGAAGCAAAGGGTCGACCTGTCACGAGGCAAGTGCGCCACTCCCTCCCTCCCTCCCTCCCTCGCATCTCTCGGTGGTCTGGTCTTGGCACCAACAGACCCTTTGCAGATTATGTAGACCGCATGGAGGGGTGTGTGTTTCGCCCTTTCACTTAGCTTCTTCCAGGCATTTCTGTGGTTCCATTCTATTTTTCCGAGGCTCGCCATGTTGATTTCTCCCTCAACAGTGTCCAGGCCAACTCCGTTCTTATTGCTGCCATGATACGCCCCGAATTTCTACCCGTGTGGAACGAGGAGGGCATGTCCATCGCCATCTATCGACCGGACAGGGTCCCTGAGCCGTTCGGCATGGATTAGGGCGTCCCACATGCCCCTCCGCTTCAGACTGATTACCACCAGAGTTTCAGCGATTTGCCCGTGATTATACCATTTTACTTGTGGAGGGCTTAGGCTTCATGAAGCTTCCCTCACTTAGAAGAGAGGGCATTTTTACTCCGAGTAAAAGGTTGTTCTGGCACCGCATCCTCAACTCTTTCTTCCACTTTTGCAACAGTGCTCCCGTAGTCCCTGCGATGGACCCCATCCCGCAGCCAGACTTATCTCTTCGTCTGCCCTCTGGCGGAGGGAAACAAACCATTATATTCTGTCGCTTCAAGCTTCTATCCCTGCCCACCATGGAGAAGCCTCACCCGTCTGAGGCAAATTGCTCCCCCTCAAGTCGGCACGACAGTTACGAACGACCCGCTTCAGACTAAGGACAGCCCAAGAGGCAGCGGCATCAGTTGTCGAGGCACGTGCCTCACCAAGTAGGAAGAGACTCTGAAAGGTACCCATACTTAGAAAATATTTTGCATTGCTTCCTTGGACTTCTTACATTTACTTTGGTAATCACATAACCTTTTTTCTTTTCAAGGCCCACCAGCCATACCACCAGCCCCAGAGGTTCTTCTACTGCCATCGGAATTTCCTCAGATTCAAATGACGACAACGACGACGACCTTCCCATTGCTACAAAGGTCACAAGGTTCAGGACCCGTAGGGCAGTACTTCCAAATGTTGAAGAAGAACCAAGTGCTGGGGCCACACCAACGACTGAGGCTGAGCCAGTTGTGGAGGCTGCAGAAAATGAAGTTCCCCCTGCTATGGAAGTTGTTGCGGGCGGCCTAGTTGCTGAGGGTGCAGAGCCTCCAAACCCTGCTGATTCTGTGCACTCCGACCGTTCCTCTGTCGGCGGAGATGATTTTTTCCCTGAGACCCCAAGGGAAGATAGCGGCATGAGAGAGCCACTGGAAGTTGCACCACCTCCCATTGGAACTGCATCTGGTGGTTCCTCCCAATCCACTGAGTCTCCATTGGTTCAGCAGACCCCACTTCTGAACGCCCAAGTGGCTGAGGAGAGTGCAAGTGTAGCGGCTGCTTCCATTGTTCCTGCTGTGACCCCTCTAAATTTGGACCGACTTGCAGAGGTAACCGTCACTTTAGCCACCCACACTGTTACTGCTGTCGCTGGGACCTCTGACCCATTTGCTTCGAGAACCTCTGAACAGCTGGCAGACTTGTACCCCACTACCTTTTCGAAAGTGCCAACTGACCTTTGGGTATCCCAAGATTTTTATACAGGGATGAAAACCACTACTGTTCCAGATCTGAACAATGGAGACTACCAGATGGATAACCTCTTTTCGGAGCAACATGACAGTGCAGACAGCTTCAGTCTTTCTCGCGAGGCTAGTTCACCCAGTCGCATCTACCATTCCAATGCTGCTGGACAATCATCTTCAGGGGAAGTGCGTCATCCTCAGACCTTTGGTCGCTCCACCAGTCTCCCTCCAGTGATTGAAGCTGGCGAGGGTGTGAGGGAGTCCCCTCAGCCCTCAGAGAAAGTTTCTTTTCTAAGTTACTGAATCTCCTCCGTAGCTGCTCCCACTCTCACCCCGCATCCAGGCGCTGCACCCCGGCACCTTTACTGCTTTTAACGTTCCTGGATCTATGGTGCAGACAGCACTGCTGGAGTCACTCGCCAGCTTCATTCGCGACCTTGCTACTAAGAAGATTCTGACAACCCCTAACAAGTTCGTGGAAAGTGCCGAGGCAAACCTAAGCTGCTTTGAGAGGAACGGTTTGGACCCATCGTGGATGAGAGATAGGCTTCAGGCAGTCGATGGTTTCCTCGAGCATGCAGACAACGTGGCGATGATAGGGCCAGTTTTGAACCCATCATCGACTCTTGTCAACTTGTAGTACCCGCTGCTGCTTGCCTCAGCAACTTTGTAGGGGCCTTCCCATCTCGGTGAGAACTTGGGAATTGGTTGCCACCGCATGATTGCGTCCACTGTCTTCCATACCAAGTTCCCTTTATTGAACTTCTTGTGCTGAACAGATTGATTGTAGGCACGAGCTATGGATTGATGATACTTTTTCATTGCCCGCGAGGCCCGATCTCTTCATTCTTCAACTGCCTCTTTGTCATTCTTTCTGCTGTCTGGAACTAAGTGTGCTGACATGGCCATTCTTGCTGAGGGTACTGCCAACTCAACTGGTAACACAGCTTCGGACCCATACACTAGGGAAAATGGGGTTGCCTGAGTTGGCTTTCTCTTTGACGTTCTATACGCCCGGAGTGCTACGGGGAGGCGTTCAGACCATGTGCCCCCTGCTTCATCCATCATTTTACTCAATATTTGGAGAATGGTTTTGTTGGTCGCCTCAGCTTGTCCATTCCCTTGGGGGTAGTATGGACTAGACTTGTGCTGCTTGATCTGGAAGGCATTCAGCAGTCTTCCCACATGACGATTTACAAAGGGAGTTCCATTGTCGGACAGCATTACTTTTGGTATGCCAAAACCTACAGATTATGCTTTCTCTGATGAAGTTGGCTACTCCTGCCTCGTCTGCCTTCCTCATTGGTATAGCCTCCACCCCCACTTGGCACTAACTTCAGTCGCTACAATCTGTGGCCTTTCGATTGCTGCGCTGTAAAATGCCCAAGTATGGAACAAGTAAGGCGTCTTGATGTTGTGCAGCTCAACCACCGGTGCATGTATCAAGTTCCCAAACTTCTAGCAGGATTGGCATCTCCTTACAAAGTTTTTAGCATCTTCTTCCATTGTCGGCCAGTAGTAGCCGAGGCGAATGAGATGTCCATATAAACGCTGCCCTCCTTGACGTTCTGTCTTGTGGGCTTCCCTCAGCACCTCATTTGCCTCATCCTTTGGTCAAGGCAGAAGCGGAGGGCCCGCCTCATAACTTTGATTGCATCGGCTTTGTTCTCAGGCAGTGTGTCATTTCCCAAGGTAGTCAACATATGGCTGTCTCCATTCTTCACTGCTTAAGAAATGGGCTTCCTCTTCCTTAGGATGGGATTGGCATTTTGCACATTGCCTCTGCAACTCAGTACTTTCCTTTTCCATCTCTGGCTAGGAATACCCTTGCCTCTGTATCCGTCGGTATAGACTGATATCTCTATCTCCACAAGACTTAGCATGGATCTGCTTAAGTCTGTAAGTTTTTTCTTGTCTACCGACGCACCTTGCCAGCAAGTTATTGGCACCGCGAAAATACAACTCTCCTCTGAGGAGCAAAAATTATACAAATTCTGCTGGTCTGATTGTTCCCTGGCTCGTTTTCAACTGTTCTGTTGGATTATATTGGCTTTCCATCCCTTGGCATCTTGCTCGGTATGTTCTTCAGCTAACACTGTAGGTGCTGTTCTTTTCTCGATGACGATGGCTATACTATCATCTGGTATATCCACCTTTGCCCCCAGTGTAGCCAAGGCATCGAGGAAACGGTTGTGTGTTCGAGGGGTATGCTGGATTTGGACATCATCAAATTGAGTGAGCAACCCTTGAACCACGGTGCGATATAGGCCCAACAGAGGCTCTTAATAGCCTTGGGATTAACACAAGTGATGTCATATTCTGCTAGAGCCAAAAGCCATCTTGCCATTCTTCCAGTCAAAGCGGGTTTGCTTAGCAAGTAGCGGACCGGATCACTCCGGGGTCACAACATGAATCGGGTGTGCCAAAAAATAGTGGCGCAACTTCCGCGTTGTGAAGATTAAGGCTAAACAATGCCTCTCAATTGAGGTATATCGTGACTTGACACCATTGACTTTGCGACTGATGCAATAGACTGACTTCTCAATGCCATCTATGTCTTGGACAAGTAGAGCCCCAATAGACCGAGGTGTAGACATCAGGTACAGTAGCAGAGGCTTGTTAGGTTGTAGGGCAATCATTGTATGTGCTTTCTTCACCATATCAAATGCCTGCTGGTGTTCTTGCAACCATTCAAACTTGCGATTCCCTTTCAGCAGTGTCCCAAAGGAAAAGGTTATCTCAACAAGGACTGGAATGAACCTCCTGAGGTATGACACTTTGCCTAGGAATTTCTTCAAAGCCTTTTGAGAGTGTTGTGGTGGCATCTCCATGATTGATTTAATCATATCCCCATCTACTTCAATCCCCCGCCGGTGTACAAAAAAGCCAAGGAACTTGCCGGCGATAACTCCGAAGGCACACTTGAGAGGGTTCATCTTTAGGCAGAATTTGCGGCACCACTGAAAAAAAATTTCCAAGTCGTAGAGGTGTCGGTTTGCCTCAGTAGGCTTGACCACCAGATCATCCACATATACTTCCACTTCATGATGCAACATGTCATGGAACACTGCAGTCATAGCCCGTTGGTAGGCTGCCCCCTCGTTTTTCAAACCGAAGGGCATCACCGTATAGAAAAAATTTCCTAAGGGTGTTCTAACTGTCGTTTTTTCTGCATCTTCTGATGCCATTTTGATCTGGTTATAACCACTGAACCCATCCATAAAGGAGAACATCTTATGGCCCGCAATAGAATCGACAAGTGTGTCAACATGGGGCAATGGAAACTCATCTTTCGGGCAGGCCTCATTCATTCAGGTCGAGAAAGTCTACGCAGACCCTGATCTGGCCGTTCTTCTCCACAGGCACAATATTTGCTAGCCAAGTTAGGCACTGTATAGGCTCAACGAACTTGGCCCTCAGCAACTTTTCTACCTCTTCCTTAATCTTTGCCTCAAGGTCAGGGTGATACTTTCGAGCATGCTGATTTATTGGCTCAGAGTTGGGAAAAGTATCCCGGTGATGGGTGACAAGAGATGAGTCAAGACCAGACATCTCATCATATGTCCAAGCAAAGACGTCACTGTACCGCTTCAGTAGTGTTATCAATTCTGCCTGAGCTGTTGGAGCCATTGTGTCGCTGATGAACACGGGGCTTGCTCTGCCCTGGTAAGTCGCTGAGGTTGACCTCAACAAGTACCTCATGCTGCGGTTTGGGTCTATCTTGCATACATTCAGGGGCGGGCTCAGGCCTCTCCACCAACTCTTCTTGGGACTCGTCATCGTCACATTTATTTGTCTCGAGGCCATCCTCCCAAGGTATGAAGCCTGCTCCAAGACGCGTCATAGGTAGTAAACTGTCTTACCGACCTCCTGCACCTTAACAATCTTAGGCGAAGAACTTGTGGACTTGCTGCTCCTCTTCTGCCCACTACTTTCTGGAGCAGCCTCTGCATCCCAAATGCCTTCCCATTTTGGCAATTTTACTCCTGCAACTTTACCGGTCCTTGGAGTTTCACCCGTTGACAACTCAGTAAAGAAAACTGCATCCGAATAGTGTGCCTCCTCAACCCCAAATGGTTGTTCAGACGCATTTATATGGTTACTGTGCGTCCTTAACCCCAACTTTGCCTTCACGCATTGGTGATAACTCGACGGGATAGCTCCATATCGGTGCGTCCAAGCTCTGCCAAGTATCATGTGGCAATTTGTGTCAACTTCAATCACATGAAACTTGGTTGCGGAACAGATCTCACCAACTGCTAAGTCAATGACCACATGGCCCTTGGTATCTTTTTTCTCGCCGCCAAAACCCGTCAAAGTGATGGGTTGGCGAACCATCCCGAACTCTGGGACATCAGCCTTTGCAAAGTTGTCAGTAGTGATGATGTTTATGGACGCCCCCGCCATCAAGGAAATCATGCTTTAACTCTACACCGTTGATGTATGCTGTGACAAAAAGAGGACGATTATGGGGAAATGGGTATGCTCTGTCTGCCTCTGAAAAAGTAATGGCCCCATAAGCTTCCTAGATGTGCCGAGGCGCATACTCCTTAGCCTCAACAACTTCATCATGGTGCACTTCAAAGATATTAATGAGGGCTTTTGTTGCTGCCAACCTGACGGCTTGGCTCAGCCTCAACTGGTTAAAGAAGGCGCAGAGTTTTGCAAGGCATGGGCATTAGCATCCTCTGCGAATCTTGCCTCTGCAGGTACTGTCTCAGGGAGCTGGCCGGTTGTAATTTCTTCTAACTCATCATAGTAAGACGCCATATGCACTTGATCACGCACAAGCCCGAGATAGCCAATCATATATGTACATTCTTCCCCTTCTCCTTGTGGTTAGGATAAGGGTCCTTCCGCACATCACAGTTACTGGCATCTTTGAACTTCAACTCATTTGTGTCAACTTTCTTCTTAAAGATACTTTTCAAAGTCCAACAGTCCCTAGTAAGGTGTCTGGTGCTTCTGTGATAGACACAATAATCCGAGCTTTCTTTGTCCTTCTTGGTTGAAGGGACATCAACTGGAGGCAAGGTAAGTTCACCATGAGCTACCCATTCTTTAACCAGAGCCTTAACATTCTCAAGGTTGCAAGGACATGGATTTCTGTCCTCATAACTCTTTCTCTTCCGAGAGGGCGTCGCCTCCCCTTGCGAGCGGCTCCCTCCTGTAGAGGTTACCGCAGCAACTCTGTTACTGCAAGGGTAGCGATGGCTGTCACGAGATCTGTGCAAGGGACCAGTGGTACTGAGGTTCCTAGCTACCTCAATCAAGGCTGAAATGGTAGGCAGATTATGATTCACCAAGAAAATTTTGTAGTCGCGTATGGCCCCCCTCCACACATATGCTGACTAAATAGGCCTTATCCACTGGTTCATGACAGTCAATAGCCTTATCTTGGAACCGCTTAACATAGTCCACTATATCTTCGCCCTCCTTTTGGACATCTCGCCCAAGGGTGAGGGTTGTAACTTTCTCTTGGACTTGGAAGAACTTCGTGTGGAACTTGTTCACCATCTCCTCCCAACTCTTGATCGAGTTGGGAGCCAAGTTCACACACCAACTGCAAGCCCTTTCAGTAAGTGGACTTGGAGAACTCCCGAAGGCGCAGAGAGTGGTCACTGCCATGGACACCAAGAGTTTTAATGAACCTCACCACCTGTTCTCTGGCATTGCCTTGTTTCCCATCAAACTTAATAAACTTGGGCACTGTATACCTAGTTGGGTATGGCATGGTCAATATCTCCTGAGAGTATGGGGCCTTCACATCTGAGTCGGGGAGAGATGGGAGTTGCTTCTTGCTACGCTCTTGCTCGAGCATAGCTTGTACATCGGCTAGAGTAACAAAGTGAGTGGGCTGGAATGGTCCAGTCTCCTCCTGGGTAGCTGAACTAGCGGCCGCACCGTTCACCTGAAGTACCGCCAGAGGCACCTGGATCGGAGCCTGAACCTCAGGGAACAAGTTAGGCACTAGGTTTGGGACTGCTACGGCGGAGGTGCTTGCGCTGGAGCTGGTCCAGAAGCTATGGCCATAATAGGCTCAGTGAGAGTTTGCAAAGCTGCCAGGATCTCCCTCTGCGTATCCTGGATTGACTGAACTGCCTCAATCACAACACTGTGGTCACGTTCCTCCGCATGTGCCGCTCCGCCATTTGAAGAGCCTTGCTGAACTTCATCCTCTGCCATTTTTTTCCAATGAGGTGTGTAAACCACTGCGGGTATGAACCATCAACAAAGCAGCCTCCCCAGCGGAGTCGCCAGAAATGTAAGGGGGTTCAAGGTTAGAGAAGGTGATTAGAGAAGCAAAACTATGCTAATGGTCCAAGAATGGTGGAAATGGCTTGAGAATGAGCAGCAGCAACTGTTTGGAAGTTGGAGACTGCAGCTGGGTGAGGGTGAAGCAAGTAGCTCAAGAAGAAATGTATGGCAGTGCCAAAATGGGCTACATCTCCCCCAAATCCCCAAAATTCCTCTTGTTGAACCATGGGAAATAGGTCCTATTTATATAGGCTTTTCCTTGGCACCAAGAGGACACCAAGTAGCCAAATAGAGAGAGGACATGTGTCCTAGAGGATCACATGGAATATTCTGCCTTGAGCCACCAAGCTGAAAGTGCCACGTGTCCTTCTGCATGTACTGTGTACTATCTGTTTGCCTTCGCAACTACCTTTTTGAGCCTTAGCAAGTGTAGTTGCGATGGGAGTGTTTGGCGCTGCAACTCCCTCTTCAACCTCAGCAAGTGCAGTTGCGACGGGAGCGTTTGCCACTGCACTTGCCTTCTCAGCTCGAACCTCAGCAAGTGTCATTGCAGCGGTAAACTTTGCTACTGCACTTGCCTTCTCAGTAGGAATGGCAACGGGGCGGGGCGGGGCGGGGCGGGGCCGGGGATCACCCTCCCCGTCCCAGATCCCCGATGGTAGAAATCCCCCCGACCCCGGCCCCGATCCCCGACGGGGAACCTATATCCGCCCCCACCCCCGCCCCCTAACGGGGATCGGGTTTCCCCGACCCCGAAAAATCCCCGGCCAAAAAAAAAAAAAATAGATATAACAGATTGGTTCTTCATCATCAACAACAACAACAACAACAACATAGAGAGAGAGAGATTTGTTCATCACCATTAACAGATTTGCTCAAATGTAAATAAAAAAAATGTAAATAAATTAGATACAACAGATTTGCTCAAATGTAAATAAAAAAAAAAATTCAGATCTAACAGATCTGTTCATCACCATTAACAGATCTCAAAAAAAAAAATTTCAGATCTAACATTTATACCATTAACAGATCTGATGAGCTCAAAAAAAATAAAAGAAATTCAGATCTAAAAGAAAAGGAGAGAGATCTGAAAACAGTGGTAGAGTTGTGGTGGCTCAATCAACGGAGGAGGGAGATCGGCAAAGGACTAAGATCGGCGGAGGACTGAGATCGGCGGGCTAGGGAGATCGGCGGAGGGAGTGAAGAGATAAGAGAGAGGAGACAGTTTCAAATTCAGAGAATCTGAAACGAGAGTGAGAGATAATGAGAATGAGAGAGAGTGCACTGATATAGATTAGAGTGATATATAATATTAATATAACTTAAAGACATAGATAGATATAATATTAATATAATATAATCAAATATAATATTCATATAACCTAAACACATGTATATACAAGCGGGGAAATTTCGGGGGAAATTCGGGGCGGGGCCGGGTTTAGAAAATCAATCACCGTCCCCGGCCCGAAATTAATCGGGGATTTGATTTTAAATACCATCCCCGTCCCCACGGGGGTATTTTTCGGGGAATAACCATTCTAATCGGGATCGGGGGGTCGGGTCCCCATCGGGCCGGGTTCCAATTGCCATCCCTACTTCTCAGTTCTACTTAGCCACTATATGCATTCTCAGGACTCCATTAGTCTGCTGTCGACAATGTTCGTGCTCACTGCAGCGAAGCCTTCACCCTTAACCACCTAACCACAAACTCCCCAGCTTCCCTAGGCGAAGGCCACAACCAAGCCTACTATCAGCCGTGTTGTGCCTTGGTACCAAGCCCAAGGGGCTTCCTTAGTCCTACCGGTGCGACTAAGGCAGGTCTATGACCTGGGTAATGGAAAGTGAGTCGCTTATGCTAGGGCTACCCTGCTCCCATCTCCGCGTGATCGTCGCGGTAAATTGGTACCCTGGGCCTACTATCAGCTCCAACCAATAAGTCTTGCGGCCTGCTATCAATCCTGGGCTAGTAATGCCTTGAAGCCTGCTATCAGCACCAAGCATTACCCTCTCCTTGCAGAAGGGAATCTTTTCCCAAAAGCTGCTATCACCTTGGCGGGATGTTCCCTCCGCAAGTTGGTTGCGGCGGCAGTAGTTGCTGCGGTAGTCATTACCCTTAACTTATATCTATATTTTTTTATATTGTCCATGATACACTTGTTATAAATAACATTATTTTTTTGATATTTCTCGAAATCAATCGTAAAAACTTGCATGAAATATTTTTGTAAAAATTTTCGATATTGTAATTAATAAGTGCCTCTAATTTAATTTTCTAGCTTCGTCACTGGCCGTCAAAGCCTTTTTAAGAAAGCTGTGGAACCCTCTCGTCTCCACATTGCCGGCGTCGCTTTTTCTCCCGTCGGCACTCCTTCCAATTTGGCAGCAGCGCTCTGCAAATTGAATTGGCATCCTGTGGATGGTTCGAAGTTTAACTTGTCGGATCTGAAAGAATATGCGAGTAATTTGGAGAAATAGCAATCCTATTTATTGATGTCTCTTGAAGAGATGAAGAGTAAGAGAGACAATTCATGGAAAGAAGATGATGAGGAAGTTGAATTCACTTTTAAAGAGCTCATGTCAGATGATTTGGATGTTGTTGTTCAGTTGTCTGAAGCAACGAAAAATAATGAAGAATGTGAAGCGATGGTGAGAGAATTACTCGTTCATGATCATGATTTGTTTACATTTCAGATGCACTTAAATGTATTTTTTAGATGCACTTAATTTAAATATATTTTGTTTGGATTTTAATTTTTGTGTAGATGAAATACGCAAAGTGCTTGATAAAATGAACGATTCAGATTATCGAAACGCGGCATGTTGTAGGCCTCATGGGCCAAAATAATGCTCTCTAATCCAAATTTTGAAATGAAAGGGATCTTGCGCTTAATTCGATTCCCTACTCCCTATGAAACCTCTTAAATTAGAGAGAGAGAAAAAAAAAAGAATCACTAATGTAGTTATTTTATATGAGGGAATTCTCTCCGATCCACTCTTAAATTAGAGAGAGAAAAAAAAAACACAACCACTAATGTAGTTATTTTATATGAGGAAATTCTCTCCGGTCCATAATTTGAATTGAAGAGCGCTATTTAGTCTTATGAGGTCTGTCATAGATGTCGTTTTGATAATTCGAACTATTAAAGATGTTGGAGCTGAATTTAGATCAGTGGCTCATGGAATTTGTAAAGCTTTGTGGATCAAGAGATTATTGGAAGACTTAAAAATTCCAAGAACATCAACAATGGAAGTTTACTGTAACAAGAAGGCAGCAAATGCAATTGCTCATAATCTTGTTCTTCACAACAGAACTAAGCATGTGGAAGTCAACAAGCACTTTATCAAAGAAAAGATTGAGAAGGGATTGATCTACATGTCTTATATACCCACTGCGGAGCAGATTGCCGATGTTCGTACGAAGGGACTACACAAGAGGCAGTTCGACCACCTAATCTACAAGCTGGCCATGGAAGACATATTCAAGCCAGCTTGAGAGGGAGTGTTGGAAATGGGAAGAAAATAATTCTGCCAGGATATGGCTGAATTCTTTAGGATATCACAACTGTAAATATCTAGATTTAGTCAATACTATAGAATTAGAATTAGTAGCTAAATAGTAGCTAATCAGTCCTCAGAATCAGTAGCTAATCAGTCCCTTATTTTATGCCATGTATCTCCTATTAATAGAGGTGTTGTGTGTACATTGTTTAACTATGAGAATAAGAAATATTATTCTTTCTAGCTTTCATTCAAAATAATAAAATCCAGTTTTCCAACTAGTACCAAGCATGTAGATTTTGAATTTCTGAACAAATTTTATTAAGGCATTTCAAAATGGCCTATTTGACTAATCAATAAATTAATGGAAGGAAAATAACACGGTGCAGCTGTTAATAAAGTAGAACTTCAATGGGCGAACAATAATGCAAGACCCCAAATGTTCTAGCAAACACTCACATGGGTGTTGGTCCCACACCCATGTGAGTGGTAGATTTTTTGGTAAATTTTTTCGTATCCCTAGGCATTTTGCTCATTGGTGAAATATGGCAAGAGACGAAAACCACAAAAGAAAGACACGAAAAGGAGCATAATGCAACTACTAGGGAATCCTGAAAAACAAACTCACTTGGTAAGTCAACAAGAGATGGACATAAGATGAACAAATGATCCAAGAGACATCAATGCTGGAAACACACTTAGAAACGATTTTTATGATCTGCATCAAAAAATAAACAGAAAAAAAATATATGTACGAAAGTCAGTAATGCCCTTCAATGCAGATTAAGTCCACAGTATCTCTGAAAGCATTCTTTTAGATCCTCCTTTTTGAAATTAAACGTGTTTAGTTGTCAAAATTTCCATTAAGCTCAATCCGTTTCAATACGAAATTACTATACCATATTTTGTTCCAACAAGGTCGGGAAGGTGCATAATAACTTTAAACATACAAAATAAGGTGTGGTTCACATAAGGAACAAAATTTATTTCTGAAGTAGCATTGACAAGACAAAAATAAAATAAAACTACAATTATGAATACCAATATAAATGAAGGGTCTTGCTAAAACGTGCCCTAGGACACGAAAAGTAGACCAAAAAATAAATTTGAAAACACAAGACACTTCTTATTAAATTCAATGCAGTTTTTATTGAAATTAATGCATTTCTTTTAACTATTTGACCTATTTTCAAGACACTCCGTTATTTTAATCCCAATATCCAGCACTTTTGGCATTTGTCATATACAAATATCTCGAGGACACAACAATTGCACGAATTATAACTAAGATCATTCCAATAAAATAACTTAAATATATCTTTTAAGAACGGAACCAAAAAGATGACACAAGGAACTTACTTCTCTACATTTCATGAGCTTTAGCATTAATGGGAAAAACTACAAATGCAAGACTGATGTTAGAGGAGGATAAGTTACCTAAATATTTGATATACATGTTTCATATTTCTTCTTTTCTACTTCTAAATCTGAAAATTCAGTCAAATAAAGAAACTAAATCCTATGCAAAGAATCATGCCAATCTCAAATCATACCTAAGGGAGTAATGTAGGGAAATTAGTTAGAAGTTTTCTCTTGTTAAGATTTCGAAAGTCAGTGTAGCAGCAACAACAGGGTCTAAAAATTCACTGCAATCAAACATTGGAAGAGTGATTTTCAAATATGATTTATCATATGATATGCATAAATAGAGAATAATTGTTAGATGAAATCATAATGAATGAATGAAGGTCCTCCTACTGGGATCAGCATCATGCAGAACCACCTCTTCAAAATAAAGAAAAAATAGACGAATTTCCTGAGTAAAACTGTAGAATAAAAGAACAATGCTTACATTAGCACATATGTAAGCATAATGATGAGGGGAAGAACTAGGAGAGAGGCAAATATCAAGCACCAAAAATACTTCAACATTCCAAATAAATAGTAACTGCAAGTTAATAACACCTGCAATAAATTTATGGTCATTTTTTTCCATGTTTTGTTTGGTTCTGTTTTGAATGAGAACCATCATGGCTCGAGCTTTGACAGCTTCTTAAGCTAGACAAGGTCTCTTCTTTTTTTTTTATAACAAAACAACTAACTCATTGCAGCAAGCAAACATATAAATTCTTTTCAAATAAAGTATTTTCTCCCCCCAACCTAAACGATGCATTGTCCTCAATGTAAAAAACAAAATCACAAAGGTTAGGAGATTACCTTAAATAATGAACCATGTCTGTATATATATATATATATATTTTTTTTTGAGCGTCAACAAAAATTTTATTAAAAAAGAAAAGATGAACCATGAACCTGCAAGGGATTATTGCCAAGAAATTACAAACGAAAAACTAACAACTCCTAAAAGTAACATTGCTTTTATTATTATGTTTATGGGTCTCGATAAATAGGGTCTTTTAATTCAATGGACTCCTCTCCTCTTCAGGTGGGAAATTCTCCAAAACTGGTTTAAGACGTTGGCCAGTCACTTTAAAAACATTACCATTCCTGGGATTTTCAATCTCAACGGCCCCATGAGAAAAAACAGTTTTAACTATGAAAGGGCCGGTCCATCTAGATCTCAATTTACGGGGAAACAAATGTAGTCTAGTTTTATACAAAAGAACCTTTTTGTGAAGGCACAACAATTCATTTGAGTACAAACAATATTAACATTAAAAACATATCATATACAATGACACGGGGAGGACAAGTCAATCAACTGGGGGCCCTTTTTTCTTTCAAAACAGCACCCCTTTTCTGCTCCCTTATCTAAAAAAATATGAAATCTTGCCTTTAGGCAATAGCAATATTATCTTTTATTCAATGAAAAGTAACAAACACAAGACCGTTGTGAGTAAAAAGGTATATATATTATGTAGAGGGCTAGAAAATTAAGATAAAAATTACCATCTTGTTGCGCTGAATTCGAGCAGCCCAAGCACCCTTGACAACATTGCAGTCAGATCTAGTGTTCTTGCTATTATCAACATCACCCAATATATATTACATAAAAGGAACAAAAGATGGGTAGTAATTAAAAGGAAAAACAAATAAATATTTGAAGAGCAAAATCAAAATATAAAAGGACTGGAGGTACAATGAAATCTTGTCTAACCTTTGAGAGAGGTTTTGTGGATGTTATGAGATGATTTCAAAGCAAACCGAGTCTTATGGGCCTAGTTGAGCAATTTATGTTGTTGATGGCTCAAATGTAGTTTTTCTAAAAATTTAAATTAAATACATTAAATCACAATTAAATATAAATTGAGAGAATGAATATAATATCCAAAATTCCTAGAATAACTACGTAATTTTAAGCATTCATCACACCTCCCAACCACCTTTAATTTTAGAACCTAGCAATTAAGGTGACTAAAATAAAATCAAAAAGAAAAATAAAAGCAACTACTCTAAACCACTTCCGCAAGAAATCACAATTGAATTTAGCACATGCAACAAGCCCTTAATCCAATAGATTACCCCTCATGGACGAGTTAAAGTCTTGTGTTTCCAAAGATGTTACCCACAAACATCCAAAAATTTCTTTACTAAAACGACCTGTTTCATTCTCATGCCAAGGTTAAAGAACCAGTCATGAATTTCACAACCTTTACAAGATAATCAATCAAAGTTCAAAAGACTAGCAACAAGTAAAGATATTGCATGACATTCAAAATTTGGAGTGCGTGAAAAAAGTTCAACCAACACAGACACAACCTTAGCCTTAAAGTGAAATATAACCCAAATCTCTTTCTAAAACATGCTTCGACTCAAATCTCACCAGTTATTGCACTCAACAAATAAATCACTCAAAATATGGTGCAAAAATTGCTCTCAATATATGCCAGTAGAACAATGTAAATCAAAGGCAAAATATCCCGCCTACTAATTTTTTTGAAAAACGCTAATATGAAAGAATAAATAAATAGTCTCATGAATGGAATATCAAATACTGAGAAATAAAATTTCTAGAAATGTTACCCACAAACGTCAAAAATTTCCTTTACTCGAAGGATTTCTTTCGTTCTCATGCTAAAGTTCAAGAACAAGTCATGATTTCACAACCTTAACAAGATAACCAATCAAAGTTCAAGACACTAGCAGCAAGTAAAGATATCTCATGACATTCAGAATTTGGCGTGTGTGAAAAAGTTTAGCCAACACATACACAACCTTAGCCTTAAAGTGAAATATAACCCAAATCTCTTTCTGAAACATGCTTCGACTCAAATTTCACCAGTTATTGCACTCAACAAATAAATCACTCAGAATGTAAATCAAAGGCAAAATATCCCGCATACTAATTTTTTGGAAAAACGCTATAATGAAAGAATAAGTAAATAGTCTCATGAATGGAATATCAAATACTGAGAATGAAAATTACCACACCATCACCCCAATCCGTCATGTCCACTTGTAAACTATACCACACTCAAGATCAAATAGGACTTTTATTTGGTGGTAATGCTTGGGTTGAGGAATTACGAAAAAATAATAAAAAGCCAAAGGTGAATAAAAAAAAGGACGTCTGAGAGACCATTGGCATAAAAATAAACACAATTAGAGCATTATTCCAAATGCCTTGCTCTTTCTATTACTTTTCTTTTTGTCTTTTTCAACTTCCTCCTTCTGTTTTTTTTTTTTTCGTTTTGTTTTTTTTTTCCCTTCGTTGAACACAATTTATTTCTTCTTATTTTTTTCAGCTTTTCTCCTTTTTTTTTTTTCTTTTTTTTTTTTTTCAAACAAATTTGCCACTGTCAAACTCAAATAATCCCAACATATCTACAAAAGTAAAAAGAAAGTATGGGTTGTGGAGTTAAACAAAGAAAGGCTAACATAAAGGCTCAAATTGGTTTCTAATGGTTCATGAAGTAATAATAAAAGAAAGAAAAATAAATAAAAGGCTCAAAGAAACAAAGATGGCCTAAAATCATCTCTCAAGAATTAGTATGGTCCTTCAACTTTCACGATCTCAAGGGAATAACAGTGTCATAACAAATTGATTTATTCTCGGCATTCAACCAAAATAAAGAAATAATGAGACTAAACAACAAATTAATGTCCTTCCAAAGAAAATTAAGAGTAGATGTATAGTAACCCTCCAATAAATGATTGGCACAAAACTCACAGGGTTAAAAGTCTTCACTATCATTCTTCAAGATTTTCAAGTCATATCCACTTATCAACTAAAAATCATATTCATGTGGCTAAAGTGCAGTGCAATTATTTCCAAATACGAACACATGAAATACTTTAACAAAGTAGCTAGCATATCAAACTTCAACACAATTTCTCAAGTTAAAGCAATAAAATACTACAAGTATGCCAAATCACTCAATGCATAGAACAATACATTACCATGCACAACTTTTTTTTCTTTTTTTAAACAAAACAACTAACTCATTGTAGCAAGCAAACATATAAATTCATCCCAAAATAAGTATTTTCTCCCCCCAACCTAAACGATGCATCATCCTCGAGGGAGTAAAAAGTGTGATAACAAATTGATTTGTTCTCAGCATTCAACCAAAAATGAAAAAATAATGAGACTAAACAACAAATTAATGCGCTTCCAAAGAAAAATTAAGAGTAGATGTATAATAACCCTCCAATAAATGATTGGCACAAAACTCACAGGGTTAAAAGTCTCCACTATCATTCCTCAAGATTTTCAAGTCATACCCACTTATCAACTAAAAATCATATTCATGTGGCTGAAGGGCAGTGCAATGATTTCCAAATATGAACACACGGAATACTTTAACAAAGTAGCTAGCATATCAAACTTCAAAACAATTCTCGAGTTAAAGCAATTAAATACCACAAGTATGCCCAATCACTCAATGTATAGAACAAAAGAATACCATGAGCACTAATTTTATTTTTTTTTTAACAAAATAACTAACTCATAGCTACAAGCAAATATATAAATTCTTCTCAAAATAAGTATTTTCTCCCCCCAAACTAAACAATGCATTGTCCTGAATGTAAAAAATAAAATCAAAAAGTTAAGGAGATTACCTTAAATGATTAACCATGTGTATATGTACCATTACCTGCAAGGGGTTAGCGCCAAAAACACAAAGGAAAAAAAATACAAACGAAAAACTAACAACTCCTAAAAGTAACATTATTTTGAATAACGTGCACAAACCGGATCATTGGAAATTTTGATCAATTATTTTGAACAACTTTTTGAATGGAGTAAAGGAAGTTGGAATCGTCAATCTCTAATTATCTAAAAACTACGAAAAGGGTGTTTTTGGTTTCTATAACGCGCCACAACAAATGAAACACAAAATTCCAACAAAATCTCCACAAAAGAAGAGATAAAATTGCATAAGATAATACATGTATTAGCAGTTCACTCTTTGCATGTTTTTTCCACATGAAACTATTAACAAAGTTTTTTTTTCCCACTTTTCCTTCCATTTCTTTTTCCCTTCTCATACAAGATCCACCGGATGCTTATCATGAAATATAGCCCAAATTATTGGAAAGGAATTTCCAAACCTCACACATATGTTGGAACACTATAGCAATCGCAATCAAATACTTCACAGGATCAATATAAATAAATTATATATTACATATATATATAACACCACGTATATTAGTATAACCAATTGCCCCATTTTTGTTTCATCACAGAGTAGTTGAAAAAGGCGCCATTTCAATACATTATGTAAACAAAAACCTATGAACTACTCAATTCTCAATTCAACAACACACCCAATTTTCAAACAACACAATTCAAATAATTTTGGTTGAAACTCATATTAAATTGTATGAATCGAATCGTGCATCATACAATTCTAACACCATACTAGTTGGAACCTGTAAAAGCCGTGTCAATAGAATTATTTTGATCAATTACTCATGAAATACAATATCCATTTCCAAGGAATTGTAGCAATGTAAGTGAATTTATTCTTCAGTGATAACTGAGATTAGAAATTACATGGTTGTCGACTCTGCTAGCTAGTGCCGGAGGCAAGACATCTGCTTCCAGATCAGGTTGAAGATATGCAGGCACCCCCATCACCTTCTATCTCCATGCCCATGTTAGCTTCCCAAGAATCACGCTCTGCATCACAACATCAAAAAGGATAAATGAAAAAAATAAAAACTAAAAAAAACTAGGGCCCAATTTAGTCTCCATTTCCAAGCAATGGCAGCAACATAAGCGAAGGAATTCTTGAGTGATAACTGAGATTACCTGGTTGTTGACTCACTGCTCAGTTGAGGAATTCTTTAGTCTTCATCATTTGTGTTACTAATCGCTGCTCAGTTGCCATTGAATAAAAAAAGGTCTACATTAATCGCCCAAAAAACACATGGATTTATTATATATAGCCCAACAGACATTAATTATGTAGCAACTACCACCAATAAACTACTAAGTGAATTTTTAGACCATGCTGTTGTAGAAGCTACACTGAAATTTCGAAATCTTAACAAGAGAAAACTTCTAACTAATTTCCCTACATTACTCCCTCAGGTATGATTTGAGATTGGCATGATTCTTTGCTTAGGATTTAGTTTCTTTATTTGACTAAATTTTCAGATTTAGAAGTAGAAAAGAAGAAATATGAAACATGGGTATCAAATATTTTGGTAACTTATCCTCCTGTAACATCAGTCTTGCATTTGTAGTTTTCTCCATTATTGCTAAAGCTCCTGAAATGTAGAGAAGCAAGTTCCTCATGTCATCTTTTTGTTCTATTCTTAATAGATATACGTAATTTATTTTATTGGAATGGTCTTAGTTATAATTCGTGTAATTGTTGTGTCCTCAAGATATTTGTATATGACAAATGCTAAAAGTGCTGGATATTGGGATTGAAATAAAGAAGTGTCTTGAAAATAGGTCAAACAGTTAAAAGAAGTGCATTAATTTCAATAAAAACTGCATTAAATTTAATAAAAAGTGTCTTGTGTTTTCAAATTTATTTTTTGGTCTACTTTTCGTGTCCTCGAGGCACTTGTTAACAAGACCCTTCATATATTGGTATTCATAATTGTAGTTTTATTTTATTTTCGTCCTGTCAATGCTACTTCAGAAATAAATTTTGTTCCTTATGTGATGCCACATCTTATTTTGTATGTTTAAAGTTATTATGCACCTTCCCGACCTTGTTGGAACAAAATATGGTATAGTAATTTCATACTGAAACTAATTGAACTTAATGGAGATTTTGACAACTAAACACATATGTTTAATTTCAAAAAGGAGGATCTAAAAGAATCCTTAGAGCCTGGTGTCAAGAGAAAACTGAGAAACTAATTGGCATGAGTAGTATTTTATTTTTGAGTTACGACTTATGTCTACAAATTGGCTTTCCTACTTAACAAAAAAAATAAAAATAGAATCATCTTTACCGACTCAAACATGAATGAATGAAGGTCCTCATACTAGGATCAGCATCATGTAGTGCCACCTCTCGAAAATAAAGAAAAAATAGACGAATTTCCTAAGTAAAACTATAGAATAGAAGAACAATGGTTACATCATCACATATGTAAGCATAATGATGAGGGGAAGAACTAGGAGAGAGGCAAATATCAAGCACCAAAAATACTTCAACATTCCAAATAAATAATAACTACAAGTTAATAACACCTGCAATCAATTCATGGTCATTTTTTTCCAAGTTTTGTTTGTTTCTTGTTTGGTTGAAGGGCTATTTTTTATAAAATTAAACTTCTAAATAACTGAAAATCTCGGTGGTTGCCTCACCCTCAATCTCCATCAACATCTCCAAATTACATGGACTACACTAACAGGAATTGCAATGTATGTAGAACTCTGAACGTGAAGTAAAAGCAAAATTAAATAAGATGAGACAAAAACAATACACATTTTTTAACAATGGAAAAGTGGGGACATGCATATAGGAGTCACCCAAAAAAAAAAAAGAAGCAACAACATTATTCAATGGGAACTGCATTTTTATAACTAAAATCTATGGCGGTAGTGATGGAAAATTATTTGTACATCCACAAGCAAAGATGTAGGCAAGTTGCACCCTGCCATGACACAATATACATTGAATGCTTTGATTTTCAAGCTTTTCCAATAGAAGCCTCAGAGTAATACCAAAACAAAACTTGTCTCAATTCTACTAAAATAACTTTTTTACCTCATAAGAGAAAATTTGGTCTATAAATAGAGTAGAAGTTTTCACTGTAAGCAGGGGAACCAATGCATATATTAAAGCTGAAACACATATTAAAGCTAAAACAGAACATGAATTTCAAAATTACTATACAGAGTGAAAATATTGTGGCATGCATCAAGAATAGAGTCAAAGTGAAAATATTGACATCATGCAATGCCATAGCAAAATACACATCAAGAGAGAGAGGAGAGATAGTGACAGTGGTGATTAAGAGTTTGATGAGGGTGTGTGGTCATAAAGCAATCAATGGATAGAGAAATCAATACCAGTAAAAGAAGACCACTAGAGGTTTGAGATTGAGAAATCGAAGCCACCAAGCATTGAAAAATCTTGTTAAGTTGCAGATAAACCCTAGCTATGAAATCTTCAACACACTTCATGAAGTTTGTTCACCTGATCATATTGAAATCACATAAACAAAAATAATCACAAGAATAATCAAGCAATTTTATACAGATTTCAATTAATCTCAAGCAATTCTCAGCAAAATTTAAGCAATTCTCCATCATCAGAAAGACGATTTCAGAAAAATAAATAACTAGATTTCAAGATGCGTGATGGATTTCAGACGATCTCACGCTTCTTCTTCGTCTTAGGGTTTGAGTGTGGTTTAGGGGGTTTCTGTTGCTTCGTCTAAGGGTTTTTTTGTGCTTCGTCTTCATGTTCTCCATCAGAAAGACGATTTGAATGAATCAATTTCAAAGGTTTTTGGGTTTCTCAGATGGATAGAAGCAGAGAGATCGAAAGGGGTTTAGGTCTATGGAGAGAGAGAGCAGCGATGGAAGATAATCAGAGAGAGAGAGAGAGAGGAGAGAGGCGTCAATAACAAAGGAGTGAAAAGAGAGGAGACCGTTATAGAACCCTAATTTTGAAGCGGTGGAAAATTAGCGAGAGAGAGGGTCTAGGAAACAAAGAGGAGAGAGTGAGAGAGAGAGTGAAAGTTGTGAAACCCTAATTTTTAACACGTTACCTGGGGGTAGGGGGTAAGTGGAAGCAAGCTTCAACCAACCAAGCTACCTTAAAATGTTGATAGGGAACTGAAATTAATAATTATATATATTATATACTAGTGTATGTCTCTGGCTAAAGGCACAATATAAATATTGTTGAGATTAAAATGCAGTTATAATTTATACGTATCATGCTAAATTTTGTAAAATCTGTAACTTTTTTTGATAAAAATACTAAAAAAATATAAAGAAATATTCATCTTATGGATTAAAATATAATTTATCTAATTTGTTGAGAAAAAAAAATTTTTGAGGTCAAAATATAAATAGATGGTCCGTTTGGTTTGGATTTTCAAATAATTTTATAATTAGAGTTTGATTGTATATTTTGAAAATAATTTTTACAAATTTGAAATTCAAAACTTATTTGGTTTACAGCTTTCAAAAATAATTTTTAAAATTTTCAATCTGTATTTTATTACTTTTAGTAAACTTTTTAAATATTTTAATCAACATTTTTTACTTTTTCAGATCCATTCAATCTGAATACACTTAAAAAATTATAAAATTTAAAGTAATGTTATAAAATTTAAACTCAAAAATTTTTAAAATATTTTTTACAAATTTAAAATAAATTTTATAATTTTGCATGATTTATGTATTTTCATGTATTTTAAGTATTTGAACTCAAATTATAGTAAATAATACATTTTAATTATTTTTTTATATTTTGTATAAAATAAATACTAACAAAAACAAAAACATAATTTGTTCCCAAGACAGTGAGGCGACGAAGGCCGTGGCCGCGACGGACAACAAAACACACTTTGTGTCCAAGAGCCACAACAGCCCAAAAAAACAAAAAACAAAAAAAAAACTCTTCACCCCCACCCACCCCATCCATCCTTTCTCGCTCATCTCACTTTTTCAAATTTCAAATTTTAAAACACTCTCTCTCTCTCTCTCTCTCTCTCTCTCTCTTTCTCACGTCTCAAAACACACTTTGCTACCCCAAGAAGAAGAGGCCAAATCTATAAAGGCCAAAAAAATAATCCTGCCATATTAAGTGTTTGAGACCCCAAGAAGAAGAGGCCAAATCTATAAAGGCCAAAAAAATAATCCTGCCATATTAAGTGTTTGAGACGTGAGAAAGAGAGAGAGAGAGAGAGAGAGAAATGAGTATTTGGGCGGGAATCAAGTGTTTGGTATATTTGAAAGGATTGATCTTAACCATTGATAGACACTTAGAATTAATTTAGACCATTAAAAATCATTTTGGACATTTTTAAAAATCATCCTGCCATATTATATAAATTTACCTTTGCCATTGTCATAGGCACAATGCCTTGGGTCTCAAATCCCCAAAAATGGCTCTCAGTGTGAGAAAACCCAGATTGAACCTCATCGGCAATACAAAGTCCTCCTGCTTTCTTAATACTGATGTATACAGCAGGGAAGTAACATAGGGCCAATTCAATAATTCCACCCACTCCCTGCCAGTTTAGAGAGTAGTTCAAATTAGACAGTAACTCGGAAGAGGTTGTATTAATAGGAAAATGATATTCTCACACAATTTTCGTACAGAATTTAAGACAAAAATAATGTGGCAATGACACTCTTGCAATTATGAACCATAGTGATGGGCATTTGACTATCAATGCAGGGATATAAATGCGACACATCATTTTGCATAAATTTTTTTGTGTTAAATCCTGTGTGTACATCATTACCCTAATCAATATAGCCACAAAAAGAAACAATAAAAACAAATTTACATAGACGATGCTTACCTGTATGGCTTCAGAAATAAAACCAGCTACATGCCTTGAAGTTCCAAAGGTAATGAGATCTTCAACATCTCTTGCATACTTCTCCCTGTCTGAACCAAAGACTCCACTGTATGGATCTGGGTTAAGGGCATGGTGAACTCTGCTCTGTTGACCGATCCAAAAAGAATGCCAGGATTAGGGAACTAGATTATCTTTAATAATAATTTGGTTGCATTGCATTTGTGAATGCTAATTTATGATTACTTGGTTCTTTATTTAAGGATAAATGCAGTATAAGGTAAGATTGGAAGCTTCACAAAATAATTATTCTTCAATATGTTTAGTATCTTCAGCAATATCAACTGCAAAGTGTAAATGTTAACATAAAGCTACCAATGGTAAAATAAGAAAGTAAACAACACGATAATCATGCAAATAACAAACTAAATTAGGATATCCTCTGAGTTAACCTGTAAGTCTGTATTGGCCACCGAATTCTAATAAAAACAGGAAATCAAACCCCAAATTACATATGTATTAATGAAATGAAGAAGAAGAACAAAGAGAGAAGGGGGAAAAAATAACAAATAAACAACTCTAAAAATGTATGTATTCATGAAACAAAGGAGAAGAACAGGGAGAGAAGGGAAAAAATATCAAACCCACATCACACCAATCAACAAAATGTACATAACCTTGAAGCGAATGTACAATAAAGAGTTGCAGGAAGCCCAAAATTGGGGTAAAATACCTCTGTTCTGTTCTTGAAGACGGCAGTGGGGTTTGAGCTGTAGCAAGCCAAATCAGTCAAAAACAAAAACAGAGAGAGAAGGGGAGAGGCAGAAATCGAGTGAAAAGACTCAATCTTACCTTGCGATTGCACCGTCGGTAGCGAAGGGCGCCGAATTGAGCAACGCAGCGAAGAGCCTGCAGAAGATTGTCTGTTCGACACCGAAACAACGGCACCATCGAGCGGTGAACACGGAAGATCATCCTTCATGTCTGAACGCGATAAAGTACCTTCAAAATCGATACAATACGCGGGGCATTTCCCTAAATAAGCCAAAATAATAAGGGAATTCCCAAACTAAGCCTAGTTTTGAAAGAATTCCCAAAGTAAGCTAACTCGCGGTTCACAATCGCGAGTTCAACACTTTTCCACCCCTCTCGCCTGAAAGCTGCTAAAATTGAAACTCGCTATTACGAAAAGCGAGTTTAATTAAGAACTCGCTGTTAGAAAACGCGAGTTTGATTAATTTTTTTTCTTTTGAACTCGCTTTTCACAAGCACGATTTCATGAACTCGCTTTTTGAAAGCACGAGTTTAGCAGAAAGGATTTTTGTTCTGAACTCGCTGTTTGTAAGCACGAGTTTATCAAAAAAAAATTTATAATGAACTCGCTCTTTGTAACCACGAGTTCATCAAAACCCACGTTTTATGAAAAAAAAAATCTTTTCTAACCTCACTCTTTAGAACCACGGTTTTTTGCCAAATTTTTTTATGAACCGCGCTTTTAGCGTAATTTTTTTTTTTAATTTCAATTTTACTGAACTTTAAAGAAAAAAATTTCGTTCTTTTGTTTATGTTGTCATTGTTTTGGTGATAATATATTTCAGAATATTTTTTTTGGTTAAAATTCTTTTACTAAAACCGTTCTCATATTAATTTTTTTTTCTTTCCTTTTGTCTTTATTTTGGGTTAGAATGTGTAATTCAGCATTTGTTTATTTTGTTTGACTAAAGTAAATTTATTTTGTTTTTTCTTGTGTTTGTTTTGGGTTAGAAGGTAATAATGTAATTCATAAATTTTTTGAGCTTTAGTAAAGCCGTTTTCATGTCAATTTTTTTTTAATTATTATTTCTTTATTTTGCGTTAGAAGGTGTTATTCAGTAATTTGTTTGGGCTTTAATAAATCCGTTTTCATTTAAATATATATATTTTTTCTTTTGTCTTTATTTTCGGTTAGAATGTGATAATGTAATTCATAAATTTCTTTTCAATTTACTAAAGCTATTTTCATGTAAAGTTTTTTATTTTTTATTTTTTATTTTTTTTCTCTTGTCTTTGTTTTGGATTAGAATGTGTTATTCAGAATTTTGTTTTTACCTTACTAAAGCCGTTTTCATATAAATAATATATTTTTTTTTCTGTTGTCTTTGTTTTGGGTTAGAAGCTGATAATGTAATTCATAAATTTCTTCTCGCTTTACTAAAGTCGTTTTCATGTAAAGTTTGTTATTTTTTATTTTTTTCTCTTGTCTTTGTTTTGGGTTAGAATGTGTTATTCAGAAATTGGTTTTGGCTTTACTAAAGCCGTTTTCATTTAAATAATATATTTTTTTTTCTGTTGTCTTTGTTTTGGGTTAGAAGCTGATAATGTAATTCATAAATTTCTTCTCGCTTTATTAAAGCCGTTTTCATGTAAACTTTGTTATTTTTTATTTTTTTCTCTTCTCTTTGTTTTGGGTTAGAATGTGTTATTCAGAAATTAGTTTTGGCTTTACTAAAGCCGTTTTCATTTAAATAATATATTTTTTTCCTGTTGTCTTTGTTTTGGGTTAGAAGTTGATAATGTAATTCATAAAACCTTGACGAAAAAACACATAAGTCTCCCACAAAAATACATAAGTAGTACAAATATAAGTCTCGAACAACAATACATTGTGGACACCATGAACTAAACACACAATACATAGATAAACATAACAGTTAGACAGACAAGTATTAGCCAGACAATCTGACCAACTCATTACGGAAACACTTACTCTAACACAGACATTACATATTAATGCATGACCTAATCTTGCCGAAGTGTAGACATTAACACCTAATTCGCGCTTAAATCGGTAGGTGGCTCAGAGTCTGAACAATCCGAAAGCTC
Source organism: Camellia japonica (assembly GCA_030407325.1). Lineage (NCBI taxonomy): Eukaryota > Viridiplantae > Streptophyta > Magnoliopsida > Ericales > Theaceae > Camellia > Camellia japonica. The sequence goes on from JAPPVO010000029.1 coordinate 86,943,728, forward strand.
AGCATCAGAGACAAGCTGAGGATCCTCCATGATACCCTTGATAGCCGCATCATTTGGTTCTGTTTTGTTCTTCTGGGCATCCTTCTTAACTATGTATAGCTGCATATCGCGGGCTAACCTACGGTTCATTTGAGAAATCTCACGTTGTAGTCTTTCACATAGTCGATCAACATTATCAGGATCTTCCTTTTGGATCTCAACAGAACGTGCTTTTGGCACCTTCAATCGATTTTCCCGACATAATCTTTCCATTTGGACTCGCTCTATAAATAGTGCGGGCCACTTTAGAAGTCTAGCGTTTGCTAAACCATATCCTGTTTGATTATCTGATGGTTCCTCCACCAAACCACATGGATCTCGATAGTACTTGGGCATGACAAAATGTCGCTTCCCAAACCTATCATGATAAGCACAAGAGGCATCTAACGAAGCAAATGGTGTTTCATCTTCAGCATCGCCACTTCCCCTTCCCCCTCCTCGTCGTGAACTGTCACCCCTTTGCAAGTTCCTACCACCTCTGCGATTCCCACTCCCTCCCATGAACCATGTAGCCATGCTAATTTTTTAAAACAAATGAATGATAATTTCGTAGGGCGAAATGAGTTGTAAGGTTGTGTCTTCACCTTTAGTCGTTTATATAGTTGGTTATGAACAGCTTTAGAAATATGGCCCTGCATGACAATCCCACATAAACGAACAAGGTATGAGTTGTCAGTAGAATGAAAAACCAGAAAAAAGGAAATATTGTGCACCAAGTCACATGACTTAACAATCCATCTGCATATACCGACAAAATAAGGGCATGCTCACTGTAAGGTAAATCAGTGAATTCACTGTTGCCATGTGACTTTTTGAATTGAGAATCGCATATATATTAATAAGAAATGAGTTGTCATTGTAATAAAAAAGTTGAGCAAAAAATTGAGAAAACCAAAGTCTGTGCACCAAGTCACATGACTTGACAATCCATCTGCATATACTGATAAAATAAGGGCATGCTCACTGTAAAGTAAATCAATGAATTCACTGTTGCCATGTGACTTTCTGAATTGAGAATCGCACATACATTAATAAGAAATGAGTTGTCATTGTAATAAAAAAGTCGAGCAAAAAATTGAGAAAACCAAAGTCTGTGCACCAAATCACATGACTTGACAATCCATCTGCATATACCCACAAAATAAGGGCATGGTCACTGTAAGGTGAAGCAGTGAATTCACTGTTGCCATGTGACTTTCTGAATTGAGAATCCCACATATATCAAGTACAGATGAGTTATCACTGTAATAAAAAAATCAAGCAAAAAATCGAGAAAACCAAAGCCTGTGCACCAATTCACATGACTTGACAATCCATCTGCATATACCCACAAAATAAGGGCATGCTCACTGTAAGGTAAAGCAGTGAATTCACTGTTGCCATGTGACTTGCTGAATTGAGAATCGCACATATATTAATAAGAAATGAGTTGTCATTGTAATAAAAAAGTCGAGCAAAATATTGAGAAAACCAAAGTCTGTGCACCAAGTCACATGACTTGACAATCCATCTGCATATACTGACAAAATAAGGGCATGCTCACTGTAAAGTAAATCAGTGAATTCACTGTTGCCATGTGACTTTCTGAATTGAGAATCGCACATACATTAATAATAAATGAGTTGTCATTGTAATAAAAAAGTCGAGCAAAAAATTGAGAAAACCAAAGTGTGTGCACCGAGTCACATGACCTGACAGTCCATCTGCATATACCCACAAAATAAGGGCATGCTCACTGTAGGGTAAATCAGTGAATTCACTGTTGCCATGTGACTTTCTGAATTGAGAATCACACATATATCAAATTGGTGTGGAGGTAAACCAATTGGGTTTTAAATTGCTTACTAGAGTCATCATTTTGACTGGACTTCTAGGAATTGGAAGGCGACTCTTTCTTCTTTCCCGATAGAGATTGAAATTCTTTACGTACAGGATCCCTATTTCACGAGCCCCAGTTAAGGGAAGCTTTTCACCGAGCTACCTGTTCTGTTTTATGTGTTTTAAGTATTCACATAATTCAACATACATTAATCCATTTGTTAATCCAGAACATTCATTAACTCATTGCAATTCAATAAAGAAAGTCATGAACTAATAAATGTGCTGTCATAAATGTTGTTATTTCATAAACTTCAGGTTCATTAAACAAATACTTCAAATACATCCGTACGTTAGATAACAACAACATTGTCTTACACTCCAGACAACATACAATATATATGAAAGATAAAGGTGTTTGATTTCTCATTCCTCATCTGACATGTAGTAGTCAGAGAGATATTTTTCATTGTTTAAGACATTATTTCGCTCAATCACTTTCAAATCTCTGTTGCTTGCTTCTGCCATTTCGGTGGCTAGCTGAAGCATGAAATGTCGACATCTTCGCATCAACATTCTGTTGTTCTCCTTCTTAATTCTACTAACTGCTTTTTCATAGTCATTGACATTTCGTCTAGCCATGGTTAATGAACGACGATGAGGTACCGGTGCCCCAAAGTTATGTAGATCATTAAACAATCCTTCTTGCTCCGTTACCCTGAACGCCCATTCTGCTCGGATACCAGCATAATAATCCTTCGGACTCGAGTACTTTTCGCTCTTGTAGTCATAACTAAATGGAGGTAGCAGCCACACTTTCGGATTTCTTTGTTGGCGTGAACTTCCTGCTAGGGGTGTGCGCGGTGCGGGTCGGTGCGGTTTGAGAGAAAAATAGAAACCGTATGGCGGGTGGCGGATTGATAAAAGTGTCATTAGAATTTGCCATTTTCCTTATCAAAAACCGACGGTTCGGTTGGAAAATAATGGCGGATTTGCCTTAGCGGTTCGGGCGGATTGGCGGTTTATAAAAAATATAATTCAAATTACAAAACTTAAATCAAAGAGTAAAAAAAAGACGAGAGATACCGTGATGTTAAGCATCTTGAATTGGAATCCAACTTTATTTTGGATTACTGACATCTTGAATTCTCTTCGAGTAGTAATGTAATACTATATTCTAAGGTATAGAACAACAAGCAAACTTAAGTAAAAAAGAATTTTTAGAATCTTATAAAACATGATTTAATAGCGGTGCGGGTCGGTGCGGTTTGGAAGAAAAATAGAAACGGCGGATTGATAAAAGTGGCACTAGAATTTGCCATTTTTCTTATCAAAAACTGGCGGTTCGATTGGCAAATAATAATGAATTTGCCTTGGCGGTGCGGTTCGGTGCGATTTTGGCGGTTTCGACGGTTTTGGCGGTATTATGCACACCCCTACTTCCTGCACCTCTTGAAGACATTGTTCCTAAAATAAACAAACAAATAATAATAGTAATTGTAGATATATTACTATTGTTATGACTTGAACAAACATCATACTGGGGTTGTCGCTTTTTATAGACATCATACTGAGGGTTAACTAGAGATGATCTAGTGACGATAATGCAGGCTGGGGCACTATGGAAGAAGTGATACCCGTGATATTATTTTTTTGCTTTTCATTTCATACAATCCTGAGTACCCGTGACTTTGTGTACCTGTGATGTAGTCACGGACGTGGTTGTTAGATAAAGTCATCATTGTAGGACAGAGGATGACACTGCAATCCCTTCATAATGGAGCAGTGAGTTGTCAAAAAAACAATATGCAGTGAGTTGTCACATCGCCCCATGAAACTATTTTTTCATGCTTACTTTTTTAATACAGTAAGTAGTGAATTGGAATTGACGATTTCAGTACAAATTGGTATTTTCAAAAAATTATAAAAGAAATTAAATCCTTAAATTTTCTTTTTTTAAACTAATATTCTTCATAAACAACCTATATTTTATTTTATTTTCACTTAATGAACTTCACAGTCATCCTATTTTCTCCTGTTTGCATTTTTTGCTTCTTTTTGTATATTCTGCAATGTGATAAAAAAAATAAAGCATTTACTTGCGCTGCAAAAAGTCACATGCATCACGTAATGTGAGGAAAAAAGTGACAAACTATATAAGCATGGCAAAGTCAGAAAGTCACATGCATTACTGCATCACTGCATACAGTGACATGCATCACTGCATCACTGCACAAAGTCACATGCATCGCTGCACAAAGTCACATGTATCACTGCATCGCTGCACAAAGTCACATAGCATCTGAGTAAAAAACAAAGCATCCAAATTATTACACCGGTTCAAGTAATTGGTGAGCATCACTGACAAATGTCCACTGCGTATCACCGCGCCGAGCTACAATTTATTATCGTACCATACCTACTGTGCCCTTGTGAATTATGCAATCTATTAAAATTTTGAGGGGGTATCATAACAAAATAACAATAACTTAATAAATATGTCAATACACCTAAAAAGTAAAACAAATTTCTGAATAAATATTTCAAAGAATTTAAAAATATTTTAAAGATTTTGAAATTGTGATTTCACATTTATTTTTTAAAAAAAATTTCAGGCAGAGAAATTTGACTACTTCAGACGTTTAGTGATGCATGATCAGTTTGGTTTTTATTTTATTATTTTTTTTTTTATGTTTTTACTTTTTGTTTTGGAATAACAATAAATTATGCAATTCATAAAAGTCGAAGTGACAACTCCTATCAAGTTGATGCATAGTTGTTCAGGTCATAAAAGTTGACGTGACAACTCTGATGCATAGTCGATTACAATAATTTCATACATACAGCTACCATGTGTATATATGGTATAAATATCGCATCATACCATAACAAAAGTTTTATAGCTATTTCGAGCGATATCATCATGAGATATACGGTGGTTGATCTATATTCAGCAATGGGTCGCTATTGAGTTGCAGATGGAGATGAATTTGAATACCCAATGAATCCAAATCTGCGTTACTCACGTGCCACCGTCAATACCATGAGAGCTGAGTGGGAATTTCGCAAAACTCGAGCAAACGTTCTCGTTGAGCTATGTCGTGAAGTTAATCTTAAATTTCCTCGCCGGTTAGCCATGCGTATGCCAACTGACACTCCACAGTTGTTGCAAAGGGCATTGCATCGTATCCGCGACGAGGTTAATCGCATGACCCAACGTTTGCAAAGGTCCGGACTAATGAAGACTGCAAATGAGCGTGCCGAAGATGGGTTAATGGATGATGCACACCAGTACTACGCCTGGAGCATGGATGTTATGTATGAATCTGATATTGAGATGTCAGATGATGATGATAATGAGTGAAATTGTTTGGATGAACGCCCAAACCATTTTTGTAATGCATGCAATTTGTAATGCTTATCCACGACTTATCAATGAAGGGAGATATTTCAATTGTTTTCGAATATTTATTGTAATTCTACCTTTACTTATCTCCGTTATTGTTATTTTGAAAACGCTACTTGAACTAGACTTTCATGATTTCATGCATTATTGATGTGGAATATAATAATGATACTTAATGAACAAGGTATGAGTTCATGTCGATTGATAGTTGAAATACTTGTGTTTGTTTAGATATTGATTTTGTTTCCTTTTTGTTCATATTGCTCCCCACAACTATCCATTATGCAATGTTCACATTTTTTTCCCGGATTTTTGTTGTATAAAATTTTTACAAACCTGTAGCAACACAAGTGGTCCTCCAATCTCATTTAATCATAAAATCCTATCAATTCTTATCATTTTTTTCCTGTTTTCGTTTTCATTTTTATGGAAATCATCAAAACAAGTAAGAATAAAAAATTGTGAAATTATATTTTTCTAAGAAATAAGTATGACACATTTACATCATTTGTACAAGTTTGATATACAAAAACTATAACAAAAACTATAAATAAAATAAACTATACACTCCACATCACACCCGCTAATGCCCTAACCTGCCCCCAGTCCCACAACCCCGACCGTGGACCTCCCTCCTCGGTCTCCTGCGGTAGACTCTCTGAATATCTGGCTCCTGTGGAGCCTGTGACTGTGACTCCCCCTCTACTGCATGTGCTGCCCCTGATCCTGGCTGTGGCGGAAGATCAGATACTGCCGTGAGCTGTGAAACTCCATCATCTACTGCAACTGTATCAGGATCTGCAGCTGGAGCTCGACCTCTGCCTCTGCCCGCACCCCGACCTCTGCCGCGACTCCGCCACGACCAAAACCTCGGCCTCTCCCGCGCGCTCTGGGGGGTGCTCAATATGGCCCTCAGCGTCAACGTGGAAGATGTCAGTGAGAACTGCATCATGTGTACTCATGGTCGCGGTCGAACTGTCTGGTGGTGGTAACTGGGTGGGTGGGGTAACAACGTCATGCATGTATCGGGGCGGTGTCCAATCAGGGTCAGGCACATAAGGTGTGCCAGTATGCTGCGTAAGAAGTACGTCGAGGGAATCTGTAGATATGTATGGGGTAGTATGTGGTGGGTCGAAGGCAGTGTCGAAGGAGCTGATGTGGCAGGCGCTGAAGTGGAAGACGCTGACGTGGACGGCGCTGATGTGTCTGGAGCAGCTGCTGAAGTGTGTACATCGTAGTGGCCGAAATGCAAACGATCTCCCCGATGGGCAAGCTGGAATGCCTGGTACAATAACTCCCGATCTCTGCAACGGCGTCCAAGGCATGCTGTGCATCACGTCTCAAATGGGCGTCCTCAGCCAAGTGAAACGACCTCCCAGCTCAGCCACCTGAACAAACATTCAGACGTATTATTAGGCTACAGTTCACTTAAAGTAAATCAAGTATGATTTTAATAATTATCTGACACATAATATGATACTTACCAATGCCTCAAGATAAGGGCCAACTCCCTGATATCCAGACTCAGACACGTGGCTCGGATTCCCGACTAGTAGGTGTGTATGTCGCCGATACCACATCATGTAAGGGTCGGAAGAGGGGATCACCTCATCGCTGTAGTCAGCCTGTACAATACTGTCCCGGCGAGCATCCCACAACTGTATATATCGCATATGGCACAGACGCCAGTCAGTGCCAGCTCGGCCATGCCTATCAGTGACGTGCAACTGCCACTCAGTGTCGAACCGATCCGGCATGGACTGCACCCGACCAAACTGTCGGAGGACACGATGGGGGAGATGCCACTCAACTACGTCAAAACAAATAAGTGGCACTCTCGCCATCCATATCTCCTGACCCAGTCGGCAGTAGTCGGGGAGCGTATCGAGAACCCCAGCGTAAGGCTGCCAGATAAACTACAATGACGACAAATAATTTAAATTTTGCTCCTGAACTCAAAACATATACAATGAAGAAGACAACTAAAACGCAATCAAAAAAGTTCATACCTCGCTCTCGATCATTCGGTCCAGCTGGTCTCTATAAACTACCACTACGTGGGTCGAGACGACCTCGTGGCCCATGTCAACCCTCCACCGGCTACCTCGTGGTCCGGTGGGCAACTGCATGTCCCCCTCACCCATAGGAACCTCACCAGCACCAACCGGTTGCCACCTAGACGGGGCAATGCGAATCAATCTCTCCCATGCCCAAATCTGCAATAGTTTGAACACAATTACAATACTGATATATGGCTATAAATATGAATTGACATGTAATAAAATTGTTACTAACCTGTAGCAACACAAGTGGTCTTCCAATCTCCCTCGTACCCACCTGAGCTGCTCGACATAGTATCCTATACAACCATGCCAGAGCCGCGCTACCCCAGCTGTACTGCCCAATCTCCTCAATGTCTCTCAGCAATGGCAAGTACATCAGCTTGACCAGGTTCTGTGACTTATCAGGGAGAAGTACCCCCCCAATAAGCCACAGAAATATATGCTCGGGTATGCTGCTGTACCAACTCATGGAGCATGATCTGGAAGATGAGCAAAGTGCTCGGCCAGCCACCTCACCCTCACTCTACCTGGCTGTAAATCTGCTGGTGTAGGTGCTACTTCCAATAGCTCAGCACATAGGGCTATCCACTGCCCCGTCGCGACAGAAGAGTCAACTCCAGTAACTGCTCGGCTATCAATCCGAAAACCATATAGGACGGATACGTCCTGCAACGTGACGGTGGCCTCTCCGATCGGGAAATGGAATGTATGAGTCTCTGTACGCCACCTCTCAACGAGAGCAGTGATGAGTACGTGGTCCAGTCGAATGTGCCCGATACGATACACACCATAGAATCCCGCGCGTAATAGATACTGCAAGACTCTATGGTCCAACGGATGCTCCCACAATCCAGAATCTGCCCGACGGCATGTCAACACGGTGCGTGCCTCATCCTGCACAACAGAATTACCAGTTCAAATAATAACATTATCCGAAATATACAACAAAATGCAATGTATTTTAATTGTAGCCGTAAAGTGCAACAAACGTTATTCATACCGGACGGTCCCATATACTGTCAGCCCGATGTGCCTGTCTCAACAGTGGAACCTCCTCAGGTACATGTGCCATGAAGCCTGTACAACTAAACTATTAGATCATCCATATCAAAAGCTCATTTAATCATAAATAATAACAGAGAAAACTATAATTATTGATTTTGTACTGAACGATGTAAAATACAATGAAGTAAATGTTATGGGTTCGAGAAAAAGACAAATTTATGTGCCACTTACACGGAAGCAATTCGAAATTAATGATTACATTTATGGCATATTTGACAAAACTGAAATATTTATTTTGTAATGCTAAAAGTTTGAATAAATTATAAATTTTGCAAAATACATATAAAATTTTGTAATTGTGAACAATGACCGCAACATTCCAATTTTGAAAATTTTAATTTATAATAGGTTAATTTTTTAAAAATTTGTAAATTTTATAAATTATAAAATGTGAACAATGATTGCAGCATTCGATATTTAATTTATTTAAAAATATGAAATTTTGAAATGGTAGAAGAACTACGTGATTAAGTATAGAATATTGTAATATACATTTCGAATCAAGTACTTCGTGAAAAACTAGTACACATTTTCAATAAATTATAAAAGTTTGAATAAATTGTACACATTTTCAATTTTGCATTACACATTTTTGACTCAAGTACACATTTTGTAATACACACTTCAAATGTACGACCCCGTTTACAAATAAAGAATTTAAAAATACATAATTAAATGATCTATTACAAATGAAGAATTTCAAAATTGATATATTACAATATGTAAGTATTACATAGTCTTCATCGACCAAGTCGCGCTGGACATGTTCGCCTGTCATGACCTGTCTGGTGGCACTCACTGCAACGAGTTGTCAAACGTCTGTCTGATATATCCATCTCATTCGGAATACGAGCCATAGATGTACGACCCCGTTTTACTTCTCGCAGACGAAGGTCATTAGGCATTAAGGTCCATTGCGGATCATCCCAATAATCTCCATGCGGTATTGGGTTGAATTTAGTTTCTCAAACCCTCATGTATACAGGAAGCCTGTATACTGGATCAACGTACTGGAATGGATTGTCACCGTATTCAGACATTACAGCGAGCATATGAGAACATGGATAGTGTCTTATCTCATATTTCCCACAACTGTACGTGGGTTGATTCATCCGCACAATCTGTCTATTGCGACCTCGTCCACGGCGAAAAGATGTTTGCACCTCAAATACACGGCGGGGCCTATAAGATAATATTGAAACAAACTAATGAAGTTCATGTTTTTAGATGTAATTAACTTAACAACATAATAATAACAATTTGTTCACATTACAAACTAACCTGTCATACGATATCAACTTGAAAGTATTTCCCCTTGCGATACCCTCCTCCATAGTTCTTTGCATCTCTCTAGGGTATTGGAAGTCATTGCGTACATCTGTTTCAGCTTGGGCTCCTATCTCGTCAAAATATTTGACGAGTCGTCGAAATGTGAATTCAACCATAGCTGAAATAGGTAAGTTCCTTGCACCTTTCAAGACGCTGTTGAAGCACTCTGCATCATTACTGGTCAATACCCTCCAGCGATATCCACCGTCATATGCAAGGGCCCAGTCCTCAGGATTCATCTTGTGGACCCAATCGATGGCTTCTTGGTTAATAGCCTGTATCTGATCTAAGTAACCATTACACTTTCGTCATTGATCAGCACTCTCTGCTTTCCACAGAAGTTGTTTGAGCTCCTTATTTCTGAAATGTGTGTTAAAGTTACTGCAAACATGTCGAAGGCAGTGCCGATGATATCCAACAAATTGGAGCGAGGGATTCAGCCAATGCCGCCTCACAGCAGCTAAAATACTCTCAGCTCGATCAGATATCAAAGTCACTTCCTGTCGGTCCATGACAATATGTTCCTTGATATTTTGAATAAAGAACGACCAAGACTCCAAACTCTCCCTGTCGACAACAGCGAATGCAAGCGGTAATATCTTGCCATTGGCAGTGACAATCGTTGCTACAAGCAACACACCAGTGTATTTACCGTATAAGAATGTACCATCTATAGTTATAACAGGCCTACAATATCTAAAGCCATCGATGACGGGTTTGAAAGACCAGAAACAGTGGAAGACGGGTATAATGGTTGCATGCCCGGTATATCTATGCTTCCATGTCACGATGGTGCCAGGATTAGATGTCTGTAATGCATGCATGAATTTAGGCAATTGCCTGTATGATTCATCCCAATCACCGAATACCATTTTAATTGCCTTTGCCCTTGCATGCCACGCCTTCTTATATGATATACTATAGTTCATGGTCTTTTTTATATCTTCGATGACATTCTTAATTGGCATATCAGGTTTATTCTGCATACGACAATCAAATATAAGTTGGATTATCTAGATGTGAACACTATAAACAAACAAATATGTATGTATATGTAAACATTTATTTTTTATACTAACCGCAACTTGTCCCAAAATATGAGAAGCAATGTAACTGGAGCTAATATTAGTGTGGTCCCTGTTCATTCGTGGGTATAAACAATGGTGAGGACCCATGTACTGCTTTATTTCAAAAAGACCATGTTTCCTACTAAGAGATGCACGCAACCACCAACTACAGTCGTGCTTGCAAGCAGACACCCAAAGGTCTCGCTTGGAGGTTACGACCTTATACTCTCGATTATTTGTTGCATGGTACAATTTCACAGCATATAGAAGTTGCTTCTTATCAACAAAAACCATTCCTCTGTCCAACTCTGGATTTTCAGCACTCCAGATCCGGTTACGGAGAACGACATCACGGGTACTAATGTCAAAATCACCACCCATGTGAATGTTGTCATAGAAAGGGATTTCAACTCTAGGTGGAATGGGGGCATTTTCTGGTTCAACGGGAGCCTGGGCATCATATTCTTCATCATCATCATCATCTGATCCGCCTAATAAATTTTCTTCCTCACACATTTCATTGTCATCATCGTTTAGGGCGACATCAGGACCGTACATGTCACTGTCAGCAAACTGCACCTCGTTCACTGTTTCAGCCATATTACCAGCAACTTCAACCGGAGTGGTATGATGGCTGCATGTCGGCACATCTTGTGTGTTACTGTCAAATTCATAACCATATCCACCACGTGAACTTGATTCTACACCATGGCCCTGAAATGACTGTTGTGTGTAGCCCAGTGGATAGCATTGATCTGATTCATACATAGGAGACTGAAACGCTGTTGTGTCAATCCCATGCGTCAGCAATGTAGTGAACGGACGAGAATCCATATGTGTCATGTTCGGGATATTGTGTACAATCTCTTTATCAATGTAGATTTCCAAACAATTTGGTGCTTGAAAACTTGCACCGATATTTAATACGGTGTTCAACGCCTCATCGTCATTGATCCGTAATATCTTGTATTTGCTGTGTGCTTGCCACTGGCGATAAGGATATCTACATTTGAAGGTCAATCGGACACTTTCCCCGTAACTTGCCACCTTTGACGTAAACATCTCCTCCAAATTGCTAAGCGTGGTGCCAATTTGCACTGCATATATCCCTTTCGGCTTAGCATCATATGCTACGCCTTCATCAGGATCCCGAATTATGTTTCCCCCCCAGTAGAAAATAATTGGAACAGTCTCCATATACTTGCTTCAATTAAGACAAAAAACATTAAAATATCAACAATATACTTATATCTCCTTGTACTTGTAAAAGAATTATATGAAATTATACTCATTCAATTACAATTACTTGTGATGCAAAAACTTTATTTAAGTAATCATCAATTATAATCTAACATTCATTATTGATTTTTTAATTAAGATATGAGTTAAAATAATGATAATGGTTTAGATTTTTTAGCTTTTTAAGAAAAACATCTTACAACTTATGAAAAAATTAACATCATCCTCTTATGCTATGTTTTTTACATTACTTATTATGATTAAGATCATGCTCTTGTGCACATTAAATGTAATTCAGCTAAATTTTAGGTAAAAAAACAGCTTTATTAATTTTGGATTAATTTTGTATAAATTAGAAAGTAACAACATTTGTAATCATTAAATAAATATAATTTTATTTGTGTGATGAACATCTTAATTTTATAAGGACTTGTTATTTTACTTCTTAAGTTGTAATTTAAAATTTATCAAAAATGTCTGTGTTACATGGATTCTTGAAAACAAATCAAGTAACCATATCAGACACTTGACACCTAGATAAGTGTATCATATGTATGGTCGATACTTCTCATCAGGTATGCACATATCCACGATTTTAGCCAAAAAAAATTTTGTTCTCAACTCGCTGTTATAAACCACGATTTAAGCCAAAAAAATTTTTCTTCTGAACTCGCTGTTATAAACCACGATTTTATCCAAAAAAAAAAGGACTTGTGTACTCAAAACATATATATTCAAATGTGATCAGAACATCACTTATGTTGTTGGTAGCTCAAGTGGTAGTGCAATGGTGATGCCCAGGCAGAGGCGTGGGTTCAAACCATGCCAACTCCTTCTCAATTTTCAAAAAACTCAATTTTCAAACAACTATCTCGGCATCACCATTGCACTACCACTTCAGCTATCAACAACATAAGTGATGCTTTGTTCACATTTTAATATATATGTTTTGAGTACACAAGTCATTTTTTTTTTTTTTTGGATAAAGTCATGGTTTATGACAGCGAGTTCAGAATAAAAATATTTTTGGCTAAAATCGTGGTTTATAACAGCAAGTTCAGAACAAAATTATTTTGGACTAAAATCGTGGTTTATAACAGCGAGTTCAGAAGAAATTTTTTTTTGGTTAAAATCGTGGTTCAGAACAGCGAGTTCAGAATAAATTTTTCTTAATTAAAAGCGCGTTTTGTAACCGCGATTTCTTAATCAAAATCGCGTTTTGTAACCACGATTTTAAGATTTTCCAAATTCCACGCGGGACAGGCCCAGAAATGTTGAAATCGTGGTTGTGAACCGCGAGTTAGCTTATTTTGGGAATTCTTTCAAAACTAGGCTTAGTTTGGGAATTGAATTAGTATTTTGACTTATTTTGGGAAATGGCCCTAGGTTGTGACCTTATATAAATTATAAAGTGTTGGTAAACTTGATTTATACATAAAGAAATTTGATTTATACATATTCGTGACCACGCTTGTAAGTAAAATATGTAAAACGTGTTTTCAAAACACATTTTGAACAAAAATTCAAAACCAGCACTCCCTCTTATTTGTCACAGACACTGACACTCACTGTCTCTATCTCTCTGTCTGACACACACACCAACAACACTTGCACTCACATGAAACATATATAATTTTGAATATATATAAATTTTATTTTATAAAATTCAGAACAATTAATTTTTTTTAATTTAATTTATCTTCTTAAATAATTTATTTTTCAAATTATTTTTATTTTTTTCCAATGAATTTTTTTTTTTTCAAATAAACCTTAGGGTTGTCAGTGTAATTTACCTAAAAAAAAAATTTACATTTTAAGAATTAAAGTAAAAAATAATCATTTTATATAGTTGATTATTATTTGCTATTATCAATTATTATTATTATATAATATAATAATAATAATAAATTTGGTATGAATTTTACAAAATAAAATTTATATATAATAAAAAGCCTATATGTTTGATGTGAGTGTGAGTGTTGTGGGTGTGTGTCAGAGAGAGGGATAGAGAGAGTTTTTGTGAGTGTCTGTGACAAACAAGAATGAGTGCTGATTTTGAATTCTTTGTTGAATTTTTACATTTTGCTTAGAAGTGATTATTATCCACGAGTCAACAGTAAAACCGTGGTTTGCAACCACGTTTTCTGAAGATAGAAAGAATTACTTAACCACAGCATGGTTATGTATAAATCAAATTTTCTTAATCAGATTTACTTTAAAAAAATAATTACTTCAAAATTTTTGTATAAATAAAATTTCCTTAAAAGCGTGATTTGTAACCTAGACAGATATATCAATAATTTTGAATATGAAGACATTACGAAGATTCTTCTTTTATTTTTCTATTCATATCATTTTATACTATAATTTGTATGAAGTATTGTATTTATTCAGTGCGATTGGACAAAACTGGACAAGTCATACAAAAATCTTAAATCATAGTGTAACTTTTTCTATGAAATTATTATTTCGAAAAAGCATTATACCCCCACTGGGGGTCGACCCCCAGTGAGGTGGAGGCCCGTGATTGGGCGAACAAAACTATTTTTTTTTTTTTTTGGACTGTCAGCCAGTGGGGGTGAGCCACCTCACTGGGGGTGCGACCCCCACTGGGGGTATAAGGCACTGCTCTTATTATTTTTTTCATTGAGTTCAAATAACTCGACTGATTTTGTATGACTTGTACTTAATTTTAATTTCAAACATTGTTCACGTCATTTTTTATAACTGATGGTCAAATTAGTGAGATTTATGGACAATTAAAGAGAAGTTACTTTTATTGACATTATTCGCTCTGCCAATTTAATGACAAAGTTATTTGATAGGTTATTTCCTATGACATCATTTAATAAGAAAACGAAAGCAGGCCTACACCGACATAAAATTCAATTATCTGACTTTTCTATTTTGCCATATCCCTATCTCCAAAATATATATATATATATATATTTTTTTGTTCCTGGCCAAAATGATGAGAAAACTTTCAAAGCAATTTCTTATCACAAATTTTGTTCCTTACTTTTCAATTTCTTATTCGTACTTAAAAAATTGAAAGTTAGAACAAAATTATTTTTGTTACTTTATTAATTTTAAGTTATTACTACTCCACATCACCTAATTAACAATAATTTTTACAGCCAAATTAACGTTTCTCTTTCTTATGTAATTATTATTATTATAGATAATTATCTATTCATTACGTAAAAATTATTTGTTCCTAAAAAAAATTATATAACATTATTTAAAAAATATAACTTATCATAAATTTCTTAACCCCTAATTTTTGAAACCATAACCCTCATTTCTGATTTCACAATTTAAAACCGTTAATTGAAAAATGATTTCACATTCATCAATTCAAAACCCTAATTCAAAACCAAAACCCTCATTTCTGATTTCACATTCAATAGAAAACCATAACCCTCATTTTCTTATTTCAAACATAATATTTAAATTTTGCTAAACAGATGCAACATTCAACAGATTTCACATTTAACAGATGTCACATTGAACAGAAATCTGATTTTACATTCAATACAAATCTGATTTCACATTCAACAGATTTCACAATTATAAACAGATTTAAGATAAATATAAACCATTCAACATTCACATTCAACAGATTTCACAATTATAAACAGATTTAAGATAAATATAAACCATTCAACATTCACATTCAACAGATTTCTAAACAGATTTCACAAATATAAACCCTAACCCTAACCCTAACCCTAATTTAAAATTTAAGATTTCACATTGAACAGATTATCTATAATTAAAATTCAACAAATTATCTATAATTTACACATTCAACAAATTATCTATAGCAAAAGATTTCACATTCAACAGATTATCTATAATTAAAATTCAACAAATTATCTATAATTAAACAAATTCAACAAATTATCTATAATTAAAATTCAACACATTCAACATTCACATTCAACAAATTATCTATACTTAAAATTTCACAAATATAAACCGTAACTGAGAGGGTAATTTATGTTTAAATTGGGCCGAGCTAGGATAGTGGGCCGATCTATGGTCCGTATTGAAGAGGCTGAGAAGATGGGCCCCGGACAAATGTTAGTTCGGTCCGAAGTAAAGAATTTCCACCGGAGTAAGTTCTTGAATTTAGTTCGGTCGCAGGTTGTTTGGGTTAGCTCGGTCATGTTGTTCAGAACCGAGGTATATTGGACCTGCTTTAGGACCTGAGCAAGTGGTAGCTCGGCTTAATTCTTCTATGGATAGCTCGGCCTTTGCATACGAGGCCAAGGTAGGGGAAAGGAAAGCGGAGCCGAGGTAACGGTTGTTCGGTCTTCAGTGAATAGTTCGGTCATAGCTCATGAAAACCGAGGTGTGCCGAGCCCTTGAGAGGACTTGGTTCTAAAGATAGTTTGGCTTAACTTTCTTACGGTAAGCTCGGTCTTAGTATGGGAAACCGAGGTAAGAGAAGAGAAGTAAGTGCCTAATTAACGTGTACTTCGGTCGTAAGGTAGTTCGACTGTGGTAAAACCATCTCACTTGGTTTAAGCAGTGAGGGGGGTGTTGGAGGATAAGCATTATCTTCCAGGAGTATGAATCCTAGAAGGACTCTACATGGAAGAGTAAGAGTCCCTAGGATTGTGCTACGCGAAACCTATATAAGCTCACCAATATCACCTTGGAGAGGTAACACAACTTTTTTCTGAATACAGAGCTTTTGTCTATTTGTCAAGCTTACTGACTTAGGCATCGGAGAGGTTTCCGGCACACACCCGCCGGCTAGCTCACGTGTGTATTTTCAGGTAGTTGAACGACGTCGTACGGAGGAGCGCAGACTTGGTCAACAGGATTATACGAGAAGGTGTATTTCTTTCCCGTACAATTGGCGCCGTCTGTGGGAACTCAGACAAGAACAACCTCTTGATCAAGCTTTTTCTCCCAAAAATCAATGGCGAACAACGAAGAATTACCTCAGTCCGCCGTCGACGGACTAACTCCAGAAGGGGGTGCAAGGCGCGAAGGCCTACCCGTGGTCACTCCCATGGCGAACCTGGAACCACACAGACAAAATTCCAGGAGGGATGCAAGGGGACGAAGGCGGAATAACAGCCCTCATCCTCTCGTTCGCAAAGCCCAGAAAGACAAAGACGCAGAATTGATCCTCAAACTTTGGAGATCGCGTCAGAACAAGACGAATTGATCCGTCGGATGGCAGCAGACATGGAATCTCTGAAACGCAGGTGAAAGGAAAAGAAGTGGCGACAGGAGAGGGGCGCACAACAAGACGCCCCCTCGCCACTCGGAAAGTCGTAGTAGGAATACTACACCCTCACAAGGGGAGAACAAGAGCCTCAGGACAGGCGACACGCAATCCAGATCTTCCAGAACTCGTCACTCCAGGTCTGAGAGGACGAGGTCTGAGAGGTCACACCGGGAAGCACATACTGGCCCTCGCATACGCACCAACGAATCCAGGCAGACAGAGTTGCCCAGATCGTCCGACCTACGAACCGTGCTAGAAGAGAAAGCACGGTGGAAGGAGGACGCCAGGGCGCGCGATCCACACAGAGTTTCTGCCTTACAGCGGTTGGCTCCTCGGACGCATGGAAGCGTCGAGGTTGGAATGCCAATACCGCGCCCGGCCTACGAACCAACGGACAAGGCATTGGCGAGGCTGCAGACCTCACCATTCGTCCCAGCAATAGAGAACGCGCCCCTACCGTCAGGCTTCCTACAGCCCAAATTCACAACATATGAGGGGAAGACGGACCCCTACTCACACTTAAGCCACTTTCGCCAGGTCATGGCTGTATACCGGCGGAATGAGGCCTTGATGTGCATCCTATTCCCTTCAAGCCTTGACCTAGGCTTGACTTGGTTTGAGAAGCTTCCAGAGGGCAGCATAGCCTCCTGGGCGCAACTGGCGGAGGCGTTTGTAACGCGATTCAGAACAAACACGAAAACCCCGGTGGAGATCGACCAGTTACTCTCCATCGACATGGGCGATAAGGAGACCCTGAGGTCATACAACAGTCGCTACTGGGAGACATTCAACCAGATTGGGGACTGCCCAACCAATCTCGCATTGCGCAATACAAAAGAGGCCTTCCAGTCGGGAACAGACTGAGGGACTCTATCACCATGACACCACCCTCACCATGGAGGCCCTGATGGAGAGAGTGCATCAGCACATCAGGGTAGAAGAGGATGGCGCTCGTGCCAAAGCAAAATCTGGCGCGACCGCAACCAGAAAAGAAGGCCTCAGCAAAGGTCAACGCGTAGACCGTCCGAACAGAAACGGACGTGGCAAAAGAGACAATGGAGAAGACCAAGACAAAAGATGGTTGAGAGTCCGCACTGCCATACCACGGTCTTCAAGAAACCGATCTACCGTATACTTAGCGAAATTCGAGACGAGCCTTTCGTCAAGTGGCCAGCTAAGTTAGGCGAAGCTCAGAAGGACTACGATGACAGATCGAGGTGCACCTTCCACAAAGAAAAGGGGCACCGCACTGAGAATTGCACACCATTGAGGCAGCATCTGGAAGAGTTGGTGGCAGCACCTGGACAAATACATAGAAGGAGGGGCACAGCCAGCCCCCCAGGACCAGAAATGCCCAATGGAATGCCGAACGACGCCCCACCTCAAGGCGTCATCAACGTAATACATGGAGTCTTTGAACCTGAGCGTGTATGCGAGCTCAGAGGTTCAATCAAAAAGGCTGAGCACTTCAGAGAGGTACTAAGTGCCAACCAGTCGTCAAAAAGGGGAAGATAGAGGCCACAAATGTCATGTCCTTTTCGGATAAAGACTTGGCAAGGATTTATTGCCCTCACAACGATGCCTTGGTCGTCACTCTTCGAGTCAAGGATTTTGACGTCAAGCGGATTCTGATTGACCAAGGTAGTTCGTGTGAAATCATGTATTGAAACCTTCAAGCAACTAAAGTTGCAGATAAAGACTTGGCGCCTGCCGTATCTCCCCTTATCGGATTCAACTCCATGCCAGAATGGCCCGTCGGCAAAATTATCCTCCCAGTCAGAGCAGGGAGTGTGACGAAACAAGTGGAGTTTGGGTGATAAAGGTCCCCTCCACCTACAACGTTATCTTGGGCAGAACATGGCTGCATGCCATGCGCTCGGTGGCATCCTCCTACCACCAAGTGATGCGATTTCCCAACGACACCGGAATAATTGAAGAAGTATATGGGGACCAGATTATGTCCAAACAATGCTTCGTCACAACGAATGGCAGCCGCGCTGCCAAAGGATATGTTCATTCGGTTGAAGAACCTGAGAGTAATGAACTGTTCGCAGAGGTTGGCAAAGCGGCTGATCAGAAAGCGGTGGAAGACTTGGTGGAGGTAAGAATCGATGAAAAGAACCCGGATAAGTTCTTTTGCTTGGTTCGTCGTTATCCAGCGCTGAGAGGTTGGAGGTTATGGAATTCCTGACCTCCAACATCGAAGTGTTTGCCTGGACGCCTTACGACATGCCAGGCATTGATCCAAACCTCATCTGCCACCAACTCAATGTCCACCCATCTGCCAGACCGGTCATTCAACGCACACGCAGATCGGCACTCCACCACGCCGAGATAGTGGCAGAAGAAGTGGGTAACCTACTGGAGGCAGGAGCAATCAGAGAGGTACATTACCCAAATGGGATCTCCAACACAGTCGTGTGCCAAAGAAAAATGGCAAGTGGCGCGTCTGCGTCGATTACAAGACGGTCAACAAAGCATGCCGAAGGACAGCTTCCCCCTACCAAGGATAGATCAATTGGTGGACCTAACAGCTGGGCATAGCAGGCTTAGCTCCTTGACGCATACAGAGGTTACCATCAAATAGCCATGCACGAACCGGATCAGGAAGTAACATCCTTCACACTCCAAGAGGACTATACTGCTACAAGGTCATGCCCTTGGCCTAAAGAACGCAGGGGCGACATTCCAGAGAATGGTCACAAAGATGTTCGAGCCATTGTTAGGCAGAACAATGGAGGCTTACATCGCGACATGGTGGTCAAAAGCAAGGATGCGGATGACCATCTAAAGGACCTAGATGAGATGTTCCAGATCCTGAAAAACACAAGCTGCGCCTTAACGCTTCTAAGTGCGCATTCGGTGTAGGGTCTGGCAAGTTTCTGGGTTTCCTGGTGACCAACCGGGGTATTGAGGCAGACCCCTCCCAAATCAAAGCAATTCAGGAGTTAGAGAGGCCTAATTCAGTGAAAGAAGTGCAGCATCTCACCGGCATGGCAGCAGCACTTAACCGATTCATCAGCCGGTCTTCAGACAGATTGCGTCCATTCTTTCAGTCATTAAAAGCTAAGTTTGAGTGGGACGAATAATGCGACCGAGCTCTGGAGAGTTTGAAGGAACACATGTCTTCTCCACCACTACTTGTCACCCCAATACCTGGAGAAGAACTCTTCCTCTACTTGGCAGTCTCTCAGCACGCGGTAAGTGCAGTGTTGGTTCGAGCAGAAGGAATCCAGCATCTTCCATCTTCTATGTCAGCAAGACATTGTTAGGCGCCGAAACGAGGTATTTGCCACTAGAGAAAATGGCATTGGCCTTAATGATGGCCTCAAGGAAGTTGTCACATTACTTTCACGCCCACACCATAGTTGTTCTCACAGCCTTCCCACTCAAGGCTTTATTTGAAAGGGCGAACTTTTCTGGGCGAATTCTGAAGTGGGCAGTGGAATTGGGACATATGACATGAAGTTCCAACCCAGAACACAGTAAAGGCCCAATCTTTGGCAGACTTCGTCGCGGAGTTCACTCCTGGAAGCCACCAAGTCTGCCCAATCGACCTGACTGACACAACCGAACTAGGGATGGAGATTGACGCCGGAATAGCGCAACCCTAGTGCAGGTTACTCAGCCAGAGCCAAGGCAGACCAAAGTAGAGAAGGCAAGGAGGAAGCAGACCTTGCTACACCAAGTCAAAACTCACCAACAACTAATGACTTGGTCCATCAGCAGACAAGAGCAGACTGCAACTATGGATCATGAAGAAAACTCCAGCGACATTCCAGACCCCACAACATCATCCGATCCCTCCATATGCTGGAAGTTGTTTGTAGGAGAGATGTGGAAGCTCTTTGTGGATGGAGCATCCAACCGACATGCGCAGGACTTGGCATAGTCTCATCTCTCAGACGGCCTGGTTGTAGAACAAGCTATCAACCTCGGCTTCCCAGCATCGAACAATGAAGCGGAGTATGAAGCGCTTCTTGCAGGTCTCAAATCAGCGTTCACATGAAGACCACCGAGCTAATGGTTTACAACGACTCACAGCTGGTGGTGAACCAAATTTCAGGCGATTATGAGGCAAAGGATGACAGAATGCTAAATACCAAGAGCTAGTCAAAACAGAGATCAAAAAGTTTGAAGTAGTGAGAATAGAACAGATCGGCAGGGAGGAGAACAGCAGAGCAGACGAACTAGCAGGCTTCGCCTCAATGGCGGATACCTCCATCCCTCATCCACTATTGATCGACTACTTGCCTAGACCAAGTATTGAAGACCCAGAAGCAGAAGAGGTATGTTGTGCGGAGTTAGGCCCTTCTTGGATGGATCCCATCATATTGTTCCTGAAAAACAGCACCTTACCAGAAGAAAAGAAAGAAGCCAACAAAATAAGAGCAAAGTCACAGAGATTTTGGCTCTCTCCATCCTTGGCATTATACAAGAAGTCGTTCTCAGGACCTTACTTAAAGTGTGTTCACCCCAGCAAGGTGGAAGCGTTCCTGTTCGAAATACATGATGGGGTATGTGGCAGCCATCAAGGAAGATCATTGGCTACCGAGCTATTTCACAAGGATACTGGTGGCCATACATGCAAGCAGATTCAGAGAAGTATGTCAAAAAAATGCGAAAAAAGTGTCAAAAGTTTGCACACCAAATACACCAACCTGCCAGAGAACTATACATTAACTAGCCCATGGCCTTTTCGCAATGTGGGGCTTAGACATAGTAGGTCCACTTCCAACAGCACCAGGCAAACATGAAGTTCTTTCTTGCGGCAACAGACTACTTCACAAAGTGGGTGGAAGCAGAAGCCTTGGCGTCAATCAAGGAAAAAGATGTGAAGAAGTTTGTTTGGCAGAACATCATTACTCGCTTTGGCATACCAAAGGCACTGATCTCAGACAACGGCACTCAATTCGATGGTAGGATTTTCAGAGGCTTTTGCGACGAGTACAAGATAGAGTTCTACAATTCTACACCGGCATATCCCCAAGCAAATGGACAAGCAGAGGCGTCAAACAAGTAGTCTTGGATGGATTGAAGAAAAGGTTAAAAGCAAAAGGCAAGTGGGCAGAAGAGCTCCCTCATGTTTTATGGGCTTACCGCACCACGCCGCGACAATCAAAGGAGAAACACCATTCTCCTTAGCTTATGGCATGGAAGCAGTCATCCCATTAGAAGTGGCCTCCCCAAAATCCGAAGTGAAAACTTTGATCCAGACTTAAATGCGAAGCCATAGCATTGGAGCTTGACCTTGCAGGAGAAGAAAGAAGAGACAGAGCATTGGTTCACATCGCCTCCTACCAACAAGAGTTGTCCAGAAAGTATAACAAAACAGTGCATCCAAGACAATTCAAGATCGGAGATTGGGTACTTGCGCAAAGTATGGGAAACACCTTAGTTCCAGGAGATGGCAAGTTAGGACCTAATTGGGAAGGACCTTACAAAGTGGTCGGATTAGCAGGCAAAGGGGCATACCACTTAGAGGATGAGGACGGCAAAGCAATTCCCAGGCCATGGAACATACCAATCTCAAGTTGTTTTATTTCTAGCTTTTTTCTTTTTGAATATATGTAATTTTTTACTTTCTCAATAAAACAATTCGATTCTTTTTCAGTATAATTGTTTTCAGTAGACAATAGCTTTAGCCAGATAGTAGCATTGTAAACATAGTTGGCCGGAATAACCAACTATGACCCTTCCTAAGCCCAGGATCAGGATCTAGGCTGCAGGACGTTTAGGTCGGAATAACCAAAACACTTTATTCTAAGTTGGCTGGAAAAACCAACTTAGAGGTTGGCTGGATTAAGCCAACACCCTTCCTAAGCCCAGGATCAGGATCCAAGCTGCAGGACGTTTAGGTCGGATAACCAAACACTTTATTCTAAGTTGGCTGGAAAAACCAACTTAGAGGTTGGCTGGATTAAACCAACACCCCCTAAGCCCAGGATCAGGATCCAGGCTGCAGGACGTTTGGTCGATATAACCAAACACTTTATTCTAAGTTGGCTGGAAAAACCAACTTAGAGGTTGGCTGGATTAAACCAACTCTTTTTACTCTTCAGCCGAAGTAAGTTTATGGCTGAAGAGAGGTTGGCTGGATTAAACCAACACTTTGTACTCTTCAGCCGAAGTAAGTTATATCGGCTGAAGAGAGGTTGGCTGGATTAAACCAACTCTTTGTACTCTTCAGCCGAAGTAAGTTATATCGGCTGAAGAGTGGTTGGCTGGATTAAACCAACCTTTGTTTCTCTTCAGCCGAAGTAAGCGCATGACTGAAGAGAGGTTGGCTAGATTAAACCAACACTTTGTACTCTTCAGCCGAAGTAAGTTATATCGGCTGAAGAGTGGTTGGCTGGATTAAAACCAACTCTTTGTACTCTTCAGCCGAAGTGAGTTATATCGGCTGAAGAGTGGTTGGCCAGTAAGATAGATAGCTAAAACCGGGACCACAGTTATGCAAGTAAGTTTATGGAAAATTCATTGCAAATATAAGCATACATGCACAAAACCGGAATAAGAGTTAAAGAAATTTTTCATTGAACTACAAACCAAGTACAACTAAGGGACCGCAGCCCGGTTACAAAAGTTCAGAACAAAAGAAGAAAAATGAAAAATCAGCGGAGAAGATCATCAAGCTCGGCATCGAATTCTGCATCATCATTCGCCTGGAGTCCGGTGTCAGAGGGGAGCACGGTTTGAAGTGGGAGTTCGGTGTCAGCCTGAACTTCGGTATCAGTCGGCTACAGCTCAAGAGTTGGATCTTCAATAACTAGCTCAGACGAACTGCTTGATCATTTCGCTGTTCGTTGACAACCGGAGTATGAGATGGCTCCTCATCTTCTTTATCATCATCGTCATCATCATCACCGGACCCCTCAAGAAAGGCTTTTTGGAGATCGGCAGCGTATTGTGAGAGTGAAGCTGGAATGGAGTACGGCGGAGCATCATATACCTCGGTGTCGGACGTACAACCGAACTTCTCCACCGCGGTCCTCCAGCCACACTTGAAAAAGAGATCTTTTGCTGCGTCACATTGAAGGGAGTATGCTTCTTCGGCCTCCTTGAAGCCTCGCTTCTCAGCCTTCTTCATCTCTCCCTTCAGTTGCTTTATTTCGGCATCCTTCGTCGCCTCAATTTGTGCCAAGTAACGCAGGTACTTGTCCTTTGCCTCATTGGCGATCTTCTGCTTCTCAGCCTCGGCCGAATTAACTACTTCGGTCAAACGACCGGTCTCTGCTCGCAGCTCGGCTAGCTGCTTCTTGGCCTCAGCGAGTTCGGCCGTTTTGGATTCAACCTCGGCCATGGCCTCCCTTGTACTCCTCCTAAGCTCCATGACCCTCCTATGAGTGACTTGGTTCTTCTGGATAGCCTGCAAAGGAGAAGTAACATTAGCCGAACTCAAAGTTGGAAAAATTTACATAGAGAAGGGAAAGCATTTTACCAGGATCATGGACTTAGTGGAGGACCGAATTGACTTGAGCTCGGTGTTGAGCTGCTTGTGATGGTGCTCCATGTCCTTCGGGAGGCACACACTTTTGGCCAGGCTGTGAGCCAATAAGTGGTCCTTATCAGCAACCACCGAATCCTCAGCAGTGATATCCCAGTTGTCGAATAAGAGGACAGGAGCCCATTTGGATGAAGTGGAAGTTCGGGCAGTTTGCTCCGGTTGGAGGCTTTGCTGGGGACGTGGAGGGGAGCTTTGAGGAAGAACGGTCTCGTCCTCATCAACAAGACGTGTCTCGGTTTGGGTAGTCCGAGCACGTTTGTTTCGGCGAGAGGTGGATGGCTGTTGGGAAGGAAGGGCCACCACGGTTTCGGTGGTCTGACCAGTTTGTGGTAGTACGGCTGGGTTCGTTGCGGTTAGCATTGCCTTCAGCCTGTTCTTCTTTGCCATCTCTTGTTCGGCGGTGAGTGGCACAAGGACGATCTCTGGCAAGGATGGGTCCGGTTCTGGTTCTTCTTCGAGTAGGAAGTCGGTCACCCTTGCTTTTCGGCGACCGGAGTAGCGGTAAGTCAGTTCGAAGTTTGGAAGCTTTGCCCAACTTCTCTCCTTTACTCTTAGTGCGGCACGCAGAAGACCGAGGTTGGGGTAGCCGTAGTTTGAAAGGAGATGGGCTTTATCAGCAAAAGAAGATGAACTGTTAGTTCGGTTTGGAGGAGAGAGCCGAAATATAGAAAAGTGTGAAATACAACCGAAGTAAGTGTACCAGGAATTCCTTTGTTCCAGTTTATTCCCCAGCCAGGAATCTGGGCCTGATGGTCTTCAAAATTCCCAGAAACCCAAAAAAAGTCATCGTCGTTTAAGTCTTTGTCCGGTGTATGTTTTATTATTTTCTCTCGGCCACGGCGTACTCTCAAGTAATAACACCAGCCTTCGTTTTTTGATCCTATGGAGTACTGGTGAAGTATCTCGGCCAAACCTAGGTTGAGACCGGTTTGATGGTTTAGTGCGGCTATACCCATTATTATTCGGTATGTATTGGTGGATAGTTGGGTTGGGCAAAGTCTGGTTTGCCTTAAGAATTCACATATTAAGGGTTGGACTGGGAATCTAAGTCTGGTCTCTATTATTGATTGGAGGGTAAAGGGTACGAAGCCTTCGTTGCTCCATGGGTCAACGTCTTGTTCGGCTAAAGTGAGGTTTACATCGACTGGAATCTTGTAGTCCTTCCTGAATTCGGCTAAGCCGCCTGGGGTTTCTACTAGGAATCTATACTTCCCCATTTATTGTATAATTTAATAATAAATTATCTCGGTCAAGAAGGGTTGCTTAGTAGCTCGGCTGAGCGCAGGGAAGCGTCTGGCAACCTAAGTCTGCAAAGTGGAAAGCAAGGTGTTAAGCACAGATCGCTGACCGTGCTACAAAAAACAAAACAAGAGAAGAATAGTCCTATTTCGGCTACACAGAGTACTACAGGATCAACCTCGGTTGTGACCAGGGGTGCTTGTTTTCACGGTCTGTCAAGATGTCTGGTTATCTCGGATCTACTTATGATTTTTGTCACTTCGGTTAGGCATCAAGGGGCAGCTTTCTGAGTTCGGTTTAGGAACTAAGAAAGCTGGCTTAGTCCCCCAAGGCTTAGCTCGGTCGAGGGCCAAAATTTTCTAGTTTGGTGCGTTTTTATTTCGGCTGATGTGAATCAGTTGGTGGCCTATTGGACTTTTCTAAAACAGTTTTTTATTAAAAATATTTTTGGTCAAAAAATATTTATGTTGAAAATATAAATTAAAAAAAAATTAATGTAAAAATGAATTTTCTAAAACCGTTTTTTATTAAAAATATTTTTGGTAAAAAAATATTTAAGTTTAAAATATAAATTAAAAAAAATTAATGTAAAAACGGCTTTGGTAAATACGTGTTCTAAAACGACTTTTCTAACACCGTTTTTTATTAAAAATATTTTTGGTCAAAAAATTTTTATGTTGAAAATATAAATTAAAAAAAAATTAATATAAAAACGGTTTTACCAAAACCGTTTTTAATTAATTTAGAATTAATTAAAAACTTAATTAAAACCGGCTTTTCTAAAGCCGTTTTCTATGTTCAAATTTTATTATTATTTTAATCCCAAAACACGGCTTTTCAAAAACCGTTTTCTAGAAAACGGTATTTCTAAAACCGTTTTACCCTAGTATGGGAATAAAGTTAAAAACACACCCTAAAGTGGGACTAAAATATTCAAAATGCCCCAATCAGGGAAATTGGCCCGTTTGGCAGACGTGGGAGAAAGAGTGGAGAGTGTTTGGGCGGGAAAAAAATTAATCTCAACCATAGATATTGTTTAGAAATTATTTCAGTCATTCAAATAAAATGTAACATATTTTCAAAATTTGTTCAAATAAATACATTTTAACATATTTTCAAAAGCTGTTCTGTCTTATAATGTAGATATTAGTTTTATCTTTATGCTTTTGTGTATATATAAGTTGTTTTCATTTTTTTTTAAATAAGTTTTTATTTTCTCATCTCACTCATCACTTTTAGTCACCACT
Organism: Camellia japonica; assembly: GCA_030407325.1. NCBI lineage: Eukaryota > Viridiplantae > Streptophyta > Magnoliopsida > Ericales > Theaceae > Camellia > Camellia japonica. The sequence continues at coordinate 86,970,995 of JAPPVO010000029.1, forward strand.
CACCACAACTATCAATGAATGCGCGAGTTCCGACCAAACTTCGGCAACTCTCTAGGTCATCTCATATCCTTTGACATCTTCGGCAAATAAGTTTGACTACCCATCACTAACAGCCACCGCATCTGTCCACCCTTCATTTCTGTCCATCAAATTTGGCAACTAATCATTACACTGTTAATTTTTTTATTTAAACCCTCTCATTCTATTTCAATGTGATGTTCGAACTTTTTAATGTAAATTTAAAATTATTTTATTTAAGCCTTTCAACTTCATAATCAAGTTCGTGTAATCTAATTTATAATTAAGGCCTTACACTTTTTTTGTCTTTAACAATTTTTTTAATTTATATATAAAAAAAATTACTTTTTCAGTTAAAATAATTTAAAAATAAAAAGAAAGTTGAAAATATTGAAAGCAAAAATAAATAAATAAAAAAATAAGATAAAAAATAAATAAATAATAAAAACTGTATATTTTTAATCTTTAATGAAGTCCCTTTCATTCACTTTCTGCTCTTATTAATTTTTTTTTCTTTTTATCTTTTTGTTCGTTATGGGGATATAGACTGAAGTAATGTAACTTTGAATAGATCACAGAAGTGAAATGATTTATTTATCGAATTTGTTGTCACTCGAATCATTTGAATTTGTACCAGCTGGACGATTGGTTTCACCTTCATCTACCGCAGTTGTTATCCTGTCATCTAGATGACTAGTGTGAACAAATTCATGAAATTCATACGGCACCAAATTAGATGAATGTAACATTCCTTATCACGAAAATGGGTCAGGGATTTGTGGGGCGGGAAAAACCGAACCCCATTAGAGGCGAGACGGTGGAATAAAAATGGTCTTCGTTAGGGATGAGGAATGGAAATAGAAAAAAATAATAATAATTGGAGATTGGGAACAGAGAGTGTAAAACTCACCCTTCTTGTCTCGTTGCCATTCCTATTTATAACTTCTCCAACTAGTCGGGTAGGAGTTGGGCATTGGCCGGGTCGGACCAGATCAAAATTTTATCACTTTATAAGCAATTTGTGTTGAGCTGATGTAATCAATTTAAGTCAAATCTAAAATTAATCGTATAATATAATTTTGAATTCCAATTATTATATATATATATATATTTTTTTTAAATGTGAGCGAACTAATTTTTATGAAATAAAAATTGTATTAAAAAGTCATCCAATCTAACGTTCCAACATACATAAAAATATATAATAATATTTTACTAATTACAAATACTTTAATAATTAAAATATCATGTACTATAATATTATGCATTGAAGCATGAGGATGGAGCATAGCTCACTTTCGGAGAGTTGAGATACAGGTTTGTAAAATTAATTTAAATTGAATAGATTACAATTGTCCTTTTTTTTTGTTGTTGTGATAAATGCAAATTAAATAGGTTATGATTATTGAATCGATATAATTTTTCTATGTTCACGAAATAAAAAAATGAAATGTCCCACATACTTAATAGTTCGAATTATCAAAACGATATCTATGATAGACATCACAAGACTAAACAGCGCTCTTCAGCTCAAATTATGGACCGAAAAGAATTTCCTCATATAAAATAACTACATTAGTGATCGGGTTTTTTTTTTCTCTCTCTAATTTAAGAGTGCCCCGGAGAGAATTCCTTCATATAAAATAACTACATTAGTGATTGTGTTTCTTTTTTCTCTCTCTCTAATTTAAGAGGTTTCATAGGGCATAGGGAATCGAATTAAGAGGAAGATTCGTTCCAGTTAAAAAATTGGATTAGAGAGCATTGTTTTCGCCCATGAGGCCTACCACATGCCCCGTTTCAATAATTTGAATCGTTCATTTTATCAAGCACTCTGTGTATTTCATCTACACAAAAAATTAAGTCCATTTGATAACTATAACTTATTTAATTTATTGCTTTTTCACCAACAAAATTGACGACAATTGTGTTCTTATCCGGCATGACTGCAACACTTATTTTGAAGTGTCAATACTTCATAGCACCTAGGTCTCTGCAACAACTTTCTAAAAGTTCTTATTGACCGATAGCCGGTTTCGATCGAACAAACTTTACTGTTGCCAAAAACTTTACAATACATAAGGTTCATTCTATCTTTTGATGATTATCGATTTTTATATTTTCTTCTTATTATGTGTTTTTTATTGACATTTTTCATTTTATTTACATATTTTTATTGCTTAAGAGTTTTGTGGTCCAAACATTACAATGTATACATATGATATTAGGATAGTTAATTATTATTATTTATTTTATTTTATTTTTATCAAACTAAACTAAACCTTGTATTTCAAACCGATCCAACCCAATAATTTGTCAGTGTATTGTCCCCCACATCCACTGATCCCAACCACATCGATTTTTGTTATATGCTCTTCTTATTATGTGTTTTTTATTGACATTTTTCATTTTTATTTACATACTTTTATTGTTTGAGAGTTCTCCGGTCCAAACATTATAATGCATGCATATGATATTAGAATAGTTTAAATTCTTTTTTTTTATCAAACTAGACTAAGCCTTTTATTTCAAACTGTTCCAACCCAATAATTTGCCTTTGTATTGTCCCCCACAACCACTGATCCCAACTACCCAATTCTGCTAAATTTAATGTCATTTTTCATTAAATTTAGTAATTAAAATGCTTTTTTTTTGTTGTTAATTTTACTTAAGAAAAATAGATAAATGATTTAGATTGAAAACTAATCAAAATATTAAGGTTCAAATTGATCAAATTAAAAATTCAAGATTTATTATGTTATAAGGATCAATTTTTTTATCTTCTTTTGGATAATTTCTCCTAACTAAAATATTGTTGGAATGAAATAAAATAGAATGATCAATTTATTTTATACATTATAAATATTCATTTTTGCCTAAAAAATAATTATTATGAAACAAGATTCAATACAAAATTAAGAGACATTTATTTTAATTAAAGAGACAACACTATAATTTAAAATTAGAAAATTGGAGAGATATGTTTCACTAATTTTCCTTTTTATTATTGTATGGTAAATCAATAAGGAATTTTATTTTTTTATTTAATTATATCGAATAAAATATTTTGATAAGTGGGCATTTGTAATTTTTTAAAGTATAGAGAACAATCTATATTTTAAGCAAATCGTAAGGGATGTATTTGTAATTTATTCATTATGGAAATGACCAATTAGTTTCACTGAATTTTTTTCTTTTTTTTAAAATTAAAAATATAGAAAAAATTCAAAAAAAAATGGTTTAACCATTCTAATAAAATAAATTATGAGTTTTTAATTCTGTCAATTTAAACTTTCATTTTTTAATTTAAATTATTTGTCTATTTATGTCAAATAAATTGATGAAGGATTAACATTTAAGTCATTATATTCAATATATTTCAAATCAATTCCAAATTATCTCTATTTCCAAAACTATTTCAAATCAACTTTAGCTCTATTACCAAAGCTGCATTAACTGAACCAATATATAAGTTGAAGTATGCAATACATCATATTTTCAAATTAATCGATTTTTTTTAAAAAATTTTTATGAAACTTTTTAAAGAAGTTATTTGTTACTAATTCATATAAAAATTTAAAATACAATGAATTTCTATATCGAATTAATAAAAAAAATATTTATGAAAATTGTGACTAAAATGTGTTAAATTTAAATTTGGATGATCAATGTGGAATGAGTAACTAATTTTTAAAATTTTGGTTGGTTTAAAATTATTCAAAAATAATTTTTTAATTTTTAATTCATATATTTATTTTATATTTATAATGAAATTTTTTTCATATATGGCCACTTGTTTTTCAGATACATATACTTAAAAAGTTAAAAAAAAAACAACTGGAGAAATCTTTAAAAAATTTAATAAATACAAAAAATATATATTAGTTTTTTTTGTATATTTGTTAATATTTAGCGATTTTTTTTTAAAAAAAAAAAAAGATCACAAATTTTATACGTTTTAAGTGTATTTAAAAAAAAAAAAAAGATCACAAATTTTATACGTTTTAAGTGTATTTAAATTGAGTGAATCTAAAAAGAGCTCTGCTACGTAGCTCAAATTTGAGCTTGGCTCGAATGGCTCGAATTTGAAACGCCCTAAAAATAATAACATTAAAACCCATCAATTTAGACATGCATTGATATAAAATATAAATATTCTTTTATTCACCAGAGTATTTCATTACAATGAGTATTACATGTTAACAACAAAAGCAAATGCCCTACGGGCTTACAGCTTTCCAAATTAACACTTGGTTACAAAAAGGAGAGTACTAACTCAAATACACATTAAACCCTTGACTTGAATTTACATGTAATACATCCAAAAGATAACAAAACGACAAAAGTCTGTCTGCCTCTTACCTCCCAAGCTATGTCCTTGGAGGCGGCATGCTACTTGTACCTGAAAATGATGTCTCATAAAGGGTGAGCCACAGCCCAGTAGAAATACACTAAACCAGCTATGAACAATGACTAAAAGATTAGCAGTTGATAGATGGTCAACACAAATACATCCACATATATCACATTCCGGTTCCATGACATTAAGTCCATGTTACATTTCATTTCCCATTTCTTTGTCAACTTTGAGTTTGAAAACAAGGCTCAACACCTAGCTAAATAACTTAATGAGATTTAGACTCATCTTTAAAACACTTTCGAAATTCATGACGGATACACATTGTAATGCTGTATCGATAACACATAAACTATTTTCGCACTTTACGAAAGATACACATTTCGGTGCTGTATCAACATAACATAGAATCACTTCTATATTTCACAATTGATAACGATATACATTTTAGTGCTATATCAAATCAATTCGAACACTTCCATAATCAACATTTGATACACATTGTGGTGCTGTATTAATGTCACACAAAATTCGGTTTAGAGGTCCATCCCCTATCTTCCCCTAAACCGTGGAGTACATCCCCTATCTCCTCCCACACAACACATGTATATAAACATAGATCATATACAATCAATCAATACATAAAGTTGATGTATTATTCCAGTCGCTATATTTGATAGCATTCTCAATCGATTAGTTTTAGTTTGCCTAATCATCATGCATTGTCTACAACAATCAAGACTATCCTCCACCGATAGCCCAAAGCAGTTATTTCTATACTGAAAATAAATGCACCAAATGGATATATAATCAACATTTCAACTAGGTGAGCGATGAATGAATCTAACTACATCCTTTAATCCCATACACATCCAATTCCAACATTCCCAATTCAATTCATCTTTTCTTCAAATTAATTATACCAATTAATTTATCAATGTAATTAGAGCATTTCTCATAATTAACATCACAACCCTTAAGGTTCCATTTTCACTAATAATCCAATATTGATCTCATTTCTCTATGCCAAACATGCATATAAGTTTATATAAACAAAAACCCCAACTTTTGTAAAATTACACAAAGGCCCAAATTTTCTCAAAATTACCCAACAATCCCCAACTCATCAAAATGCTAAAATTCAAAGACAAAACTCATGAGAAGGAGTATGATATCCCTACCTCAAATTCGGAGCTCAAAGGAAGAAGATGACGAAACTCAAAATGCTCCAAAACTCAAGATGCTCGGATCAAAACGTAGCCATCGACGATCAACACAACTTTTGTAAAGGCCAAATGTGAGGAAACAACTCCTACTAGATCAATACCTAGAGAGGAAGGGTTAGAGAGAGAAGCTCTCCAATGGTGTCTTTGAAAAAGTAAGAGAGAGAAGAGATGTGAAAAAGTGATTCAAAAATGGAATCCCGAAGTTGTTATAAAAATCGCCCCGCTCGAGCGTGGAAAACCCCGCTCGAGCGTCACTCACAGACACCCGCTCGAGCGTCAAAACTCCCGCTCGAGCGGCGGATACACACTCCCAGAACTTTTGCTGAACCAGGTCCCCGCTCGAGCGTCACACACAAACTCATGCTCGAGCGTCAAAACGCCCGCTCGAGCGTCCAACACTGCAGAGGAAATACTAGGAGATGGAAAATCACGCTTGAGCGTCAAAACACCCGCTCGAGCGGAGAAGCAACAACGAAGGGCCCGCTCGAGCGTCAAAAGCTCCGCTCGAGCATGAAGGCAAAAATCTGGGCAACTACTTTTGGTTTCTAAGTTCAACCAACCTGTAACAAACCTGCCCAACATATCCCATAACTCAAATACAAAGTACGAAAGGATGCAAACAAGATATAAGCAACTACTAACATCCACGGAAAAAAGTCCGGATCACTGTACACAAGGGGTAAAACCCGGGATCGCTATAACCTCCCCCTCTTAAAGAATTTCGTCCCCGAAATTAAGCACAAGTTTTCAGAAACAAGTTTTTCTCCGTTTCCAACAATATTACTTTTTAACATTAAACAACTTGACCCATTACCGGTCATTTCATCTCTTAATAAGAGACATCTCACAGTATATATATATATATATATCAATATGCATTATCAACATGCATTTCTCTTCCATTTCAACAATTTCATATCATAACTAATGTTCATGATACATTTCCAATTCTACAATACTCAACATATGCAATGTTATATCAAACTTCCATTTTGAGGCAAGTTTCAAAATACTTCCATTAAACCAAAACATAAACCATGTTTTACAACCTAAGATATATTCAATACTCTTAAGGTTCAACAATACAACAAAATATACAATACATGCTCAAACATCCACAAATAGATCCGGATATTTCTCTCGGACCTCCAACTCACGTTCCCAAGTGGCTTCCTCCACTCCGTGATGTTTCCACAAAACTTTTTACCAAGGGAATGGTCTTGCCTTGCAAGACTTGATCCCGCCTATCCAAGACTCGAACCGGTCTCTCCTCATACGAAGCATCCTCGTCAACCTCTAAGTCGGTCCAATCCAATACATGCGATGGATCTGGCTCATACTTCCGAAGCATACTCACATGAAACACGTCATGAACTCCGGATAACTGCGGCAGTAATGCTAAACGATAGGCAACCTCGCCAATCCTCTCAAGGATCTCAAAAGGGCCAATAAACCGAGGGGATAACTTCTCACTCTTCCCAGACCTCATCAATCCCCGCCTAGGTGATATCTTTAGAAAGACATGATCACCCACATCAAATACCAAAGGTCACCTCCTACGGTCGGCATAAGATTTCTGACGATTCTGGGCTGTAACAAGCCTCCTACGGATAAGCTCAACTTTCTCCGTCGTTTCCCTCACCAACTCCGGACCCAACAAAGGTGCATCACCCACATCGGCCCAACAGACTGGAGACCTACACGGTCGGCCATACAAGGCCTCAAACGGTGCCATACCGATACTAGACTGGAAACTGTTGTTGTAGGCAAACTCCACCAAGGGCAAGTGCCTCTCCCACGTCCCACTAAAGTCAAGGACACAACCCCGAAGCATATCCTCAAGGATCTGAATAGTACGTTCGGATTGCCCGTCAGTCTGAGGATGATAGGCTGTGCTAAAGGTCAACTTAGTACCCAAGGCACTCTGCAAACTCTGCCACAACCTGTCAGTAAAACGAGGATCTCTATCTGAGACAATCGTCACTGGGACCCCGTGCAACCTCACTATGTCCCGAATATACAAGTCGGTAAGATGATCTACCGAATCTCTCACGCGCATAGGGATGAAGTGCGCCGACTTAGTCAACCGGTCTACAACCACCCAAATAGCATCACTACCCCGCTGAGTCCTCGGAAGACCTACAACGAAGTCCATAGTGACATGCTTCCACTTCCACTTGGCAATAGGTAAGGGTTGTAACAAACCCGCTGGCCTCTGATGTTCGGCCTTCACCTGCTGACAAGTAAGGCACTTCGACACGAAAACTGCTACATCTCTCTTCATGCCCCTCCACCAAAACTGGCGTCCCAAATCACGATACATCTTGGTGTCTCCCGGGTGCACCGCAAGGCGTAAATGGTGAAACTCTCGGAGTACCTTCTCTCGGCAGGACTTCGGCACAAACAATCGGTCTCGGTATCTCACACTCTGGTCGGGATACTCAGACAAACCCTTCTCAACCTTTCCGCTGGAGATCTTTTCTCGGAGGGATTCTACCTCAAGGTCACCTCTCTGTACCTCTAACACTTGAGTCACAAGTGTAGGCTGCGCAACAACAGAAAACAAGGCCGCAGCCTCAACGGATTCGCCCAGAAGCAAATCAAACTCGCAAGCCCAACATCTCCCACTCCCGGATGGCTATACAAGCTACATCACTAATGGATTTCCTGCTAAGGGCATCGGCCACAACATTGGCCTTCCCCGGATGATAGTGCAACTCGAAGTCGTAATCCTCAATAAACTCCATCCACCTCCTCTGCCTCAAATTCAAGTCTTTCTGTGTAAACAGATATTTCAGACTCTTATGATCCGAGAACACCTCGAATCTCTCACCATAAAGGTAGTGCCTCCAGATTTTCAAGGCAAAGATCACTGCTGCTAGTTCTAGGTCATGTGTAGGGTAATTCTTCTCGTGTATTTTCAACTGACGTGAGCCATAGGCAACCACTTTCCCCTCTTGCATCAACACACAACCCAAACCCTCTCGTGAGGCATCACAATAAACCGCATAACCCAACCCTCTCTCCGGAATAATCAAGACCGGAGCGGTGGTCAATCTAACTTTCAGCTCTTGAAACGACTTTTCACAAGTCTCACTCCATACGAATTTGACTCCTTCCGAGTCAGTCTAGTCAACGGTGAAGCTAACCTGGAGAAATCCTTCACAAACCGGCGGTAATACCCAGCTAATCCCAGAAAACTGCGGATCTCAAACACACTCTTAGGCTGTGCCCAATCTTGCACTGCCTCTATCTTGGATGTATCAACAGACACCCCTTCCCCAGATACTACATGGCCTAAGAACTTGACTTCTCCTAGCCAGAACTCACACTTCCCAAACTTGGCATACAGCCTATGGGCTCTAAGCAACTCAAGCACCACTCTCAAGTGTTCCTCGTGCTCCTCCCGAAGGCGAATAGATAAGAATGTCGTCCACGAAAACGACTACAAAACGATCTAAGAATTCCCGGAAGATCCGGTTCATCAAATCCATAAAGACTGCCGGTGCATTGGTGAGCCCAAATGGCATCACCAGAAACTCATAATGGCCATACCGCGTACGGAATGCCGTCTTCGGAATATCCTCCTCCCTGACCCTCAACTGTGGTAACCCGATCTCAAGTCTATCTTAGAGAAACAACGGGAACCCTTCAACTGGTCAAAAGATCATCTATACGGGGCATAGGGTACTTATTCTTGACCGTAGCCCGATTCAACTTCCGGTAGTCGATACAAAGTCTCAAGGCACCATCTTTCTTTTTAACAAAGAGGGCCGGTGCTCCCCACGGCGAAACACTAGGGAGAACAAAGCCCTTATCCAGCAACTCCTGGAGCTAAATCTTCAACTCACTCAACTCGGCTGGGGCAAAACGGTAAGGTGCCATAGAAATCGGCGCCGTGCCGGGCACTAAATCAATGGAGAACTCAATCTCACGATGAGGTGGCAAACCAATGAGATCCTTGGAAAAAACATCCGAATACACAAACCACCCTCAGTAAAACAATATGGGTCTCATCACACTCACTACTCAAAAGGCTAGCAAGAAGACAACTAAGCTCACTCCGCCCTCGCGAATCATACACCGGCGGCAACACACTACCAACCCGATCCCCCAAGAAATGAAAACACTCCCCGCTCAAGGTACACACTGTGACCCTCTGGCGGTAGCAATCGATAACAGCCCAGTATGACGATAGCCAGTCCATACCCAAAATAACATCAAAACCCTTCATGGGCATAACTACAAAAGGGAACGGAAGCCGATGATCAGCGACCTCTATATCACAACCTCTACATCCGTGCTTCAAAATCAATTCATCCCCAACAGGTGATACGACACATATAGGAGATGCTAATTGTGCCAACTCCAATTCCAAAACAGATGCAAATGCAGCAGATACAAAGGAATGAGACGCACCCGTATCAATCAATACACTAGCAACCGAGTTGCAAAACAGAAAGGTACCTCTCATAACTGATGGAACCGGTACCAGGTCCTGCGCGGTAACAGCATACACGCGCCCAGTAGGCCCCTCATCCACCTGCTCACCCCTCGGAGCATACGACTGCTGCACAGACTGGGACGATGAAGCCCCCTGATTGGCCCTTGAGGCCTGCACTGACTGAAGACTCTGCCTCTGCCCAGATGTACCAGATGTGCCACTCAACTGCGGGCAAAACCTCTTCAGGTGCCCCGCCTGACCACACTGATAACAAGACAGTGGCTGACCCCTGCCCTGACTCTGGCTCTGCGGTCTAGCGAAGAAGAAGCAGCTCGCTGACCTCCTTCTGTGGGCAACCGAAGCCTTGTGGCCCAGCTGACCACACTTGTAACATGTGAAGTCCCCTGATTGCCTCCCCGAGCCTGCACTCGGCACTGGAAAGGTCGATCTAGCAACACCACCCTGAGACTGCTGAGGGTTAGCACCCCTCTGTCTCCTGCCATCACCCTGACCATCCTGGCTCCTCTTGAGCCCCTCTGTCCCTCCTCCTCCTGCATCATGATCTCCATATGGGCTGCGCATCAACCAAGCGCCCATAGTCTCGGATCATAGAACCACCAACTCTCATCTTGAGGCCGCGCCTCAACCTCTTCTCAAACTCGATACAGCGGCGTTCCTCGGACGCCACAAGTTCAGGTGCGAACCTGGACAAGCTAGTAAAAGCAGCCTCATACTCGGCCACTGAAGAACTCAACTGCAAAAGCTGGCAGAACTGATTCTCAGCTTCTCTCTGACTGCTGGAGATAAGAACTTCTCCTGGAAAGCACCCACAAAAGCCTCCCAAGTGCCATCCAAACGACCCTTCACGAATTTCCACCACTGACCCGCATCCCCCTTCAGTTGGGAAAGATGCCAAGGTCACTTTCAATGCTCCGTCCTCGATGCCAAGCATCTCGAACGTCTTACTCATCTGCTCCAACCACTCATCCGCCTTAAGTGGCTCTTCGGATCCCCAACAAACTCGTCCGGATTAGACCGGAAGAACTCCCTCTTCAAAAGGAAGGCCCTGCCTCAGCAACCTGGGCCCACTGGAGCCTGAACTGGATTCTCAGCTCTGAGAATACCCATAGACTCCTCAAAGCATCGGCTATCCCTCGGGCTAAAGCGCCCATAGCCTCCTGACCTGCTGGCTCGGCCACATTGGCCTGGCCAACCCCTCCTGCTGTGCCGGAATATCATCCGGTAAAGGCATCTCCTGCCTCCTAGGCCTACCTCGCCTACCACCTCGTCCTCGTCCTGACATCCTAATAAAGGTAACAGAGAACGTTAGCACATTCACAAATGTGCCGAAGCTATAACACTCGCGTCCTAATGCATGGACAACTGTAATTCACTCCACGTAAGCACATAAACACATAAGCACTTATGAATTTCATTTCTGGATAATGATAGTCCCGAGGCGTTACCAGAGTTCCGGTTAGAAACTGCATTGATCAAGCGCTTTTCCAACAAGACTCACAGAAACCCAAGGATCCAATCAACATCCTAGAAACTAAATCCCATACCCAAATAGTCACATAAACATGTTATCACATAAACACATTACATTACACTTAAGTCTCTAACAAGCGAGACAAACCCATTGTGATACTAATCACTTCCCACGTACCAAAAGTATTCGAACCCGGTAAGCTCTGATACCAAGTTGTAACGCCCTCAAAATAATAACATTAAAACCATCAATTTAGACATGCATTGATATAAAAGATAAATATTCTTCTATTCACCACAGTATTTCATTACAATGAGGATTACATGTTAACAACAAAAGCAAATGCCCTACGGGCTTACAGTTTTCCAAGTTAACACTTGGTTACAAAAAGGAGAGTACTAACTCAAATACACATTAAGCCCTTGGCTTGAATTTACATGTAATACATCCAAAAGATAACAAAACGACAAAAGTCTGTCTGCCTCTTGCCTCCCAAGCTATGTCCTTGGAGGCGGCATATTACCTGTACTTGAAAATGATGTCCCATAAAGGGTGAGCCACAGCCCAGTTGAAATACACTAAACCAGCTATGAACAATGACTAAAAGATTAGCAGTTGATAGATGGTCAACACAGATACATCCACATATATCACATTCCGGTTCTATGACATTAAGTCCATGTTACATTCCATTTCCCATTTCTTTTTCAACTTTGGGTTTGAAAATAAGGCTCAACACCTAGCCAAATAACTTAATGAGATTTAGACTCATCTTTAAAACACTTTCGAAATTCATGACGGATACACATTTAATGCTGTATCGATAACACATAAACCATTTCACTTTACGAAAGATACACATTTCGGTGCTGTATCAACATAACATAGAATCACTTCTATACTTCACAATTGATAACGATATACATTTTAGTGCTATATCAAATCAATTCGAACACTTCCATAATCAACACTTGATACACATTGTAGTGCTGTATAATGTCACACAAAATCGGTTTAGAGGTCCATCCCCTATCTTCCCCTAAACCGTGGAGTACATCCCCTATCTCCTCCCACACAACACATGTATATAAACATAGATCATATACAATCAATCAATACATAAAGTTGATGTATTATTCCAGTCGCTATATTGATAGCATCTCAATCGATTAGTTTTAGTTTGCCTAATCATCATGCATTGTCTACAACAATCAAGACTATCCTCCACCGATAGCCCAAAGCAGTTATTTCTATAGAAATAAATGCACCAAATGATATAATCAACATTTCAACAAGGTGAGCGATGAATGAATCTAACTACACCCTTTAATCCCATACACATCCAATTCCAACATTCCAATTCAATTCTCTTTTCTTCAAATTAATTATACCAATTAATTTATCAATGTAATTAGAGCATTTCCCATAATTAACTTCACAACCCTTAAGGTTCCATTTTCACTAATAATCCAATATTGATCTCATTTCTCTATGCCAAACATGCATATAAGTTTATATAAACAAAAATCCCAACTTTTGTAAAATTACACAAAGGCCCAAACTTTCTCAAAATTACCCAACAATCCCCAACTCATCAAAATGCTAAAATTCAAAGACAAAGCTCATGAGAAGGAGTAGGATATCCCTACCTCAAATTCGGAGTTCAAAGGAAGAAGATGACGAAACTCAAAGTGCTCAAAAACTCAAGATGCTCGATCGTAGCCTCGACGATCAACACAACTTTTGTAAAGGCCAAAGGTGAGGAACAATTCCTACTAGATCAATACCTAGAGAGAAGGGAAGGTTTCGAAAGAAAGCTCTCCAATGGTGTTTTTTGAAAAAGTAAGAGAGAGAAGATGTGAAAAAGTGATTCAAAAATGGAATCCCGAAGTTGTTATAAAAATCGCCTCGCTCGAGCGTGGAAAGCCCCGCTCGAGCGTCACTCACAGACTCCCGCTCGAGCGTCAAAACTCCCGCTCGAGCGGCGGATACACACTCCTAGAACTTTTGCTGAACCAGGTCCCCGTTCGAGCGTCACACACAAACTTACGCTCGAGCATCAAAACGCCCACTCGAGCGTCCAACACTGCAGAGGAAATATTGGGAGATGGAAAATCACGCTCGAGCGTCAAAACACCCGCTTGAGCGGAGAAGCAACAACGAAGGGCCCGCTCAAGCGTGAAGGCAAAAATCTAGGCAACTACTTTTGGTTTCTAAGTTCAACCAACCCGTAACAAACCTGCTCAACACATCCCATAACTCAAATACAAAGTACGAAAGGATGCAAACAAGATATAAGCAACTACTAACATCCACAGAAACAAGTCCGGATCACTGTACACAAGGGGTAAAACCCGGGATCGTTATAGAATTTCATCTTACCAGTCGTCCGTGTAACGCCCTGTATTTTATTAGTCGGATAACATAACCAATATTCATTAATTTAGTCCATTTACAAATGACAATTCATCTTTTGATGAATAAATAAATATACATGTTCCCTCTCGCTACACAACAATGTCATTTATATACAAATAAAAGAAATGCCCTGAGGCTTACATCCATATTACGTACAATGAAAAAAAATACTGATCTCTGAACTACGAGTATATTTTACAACCTCAAAATAAAATCATAAGATTGTACCATGTCCTAATATTTGAAATCTTCAATTACCTGTAAAGTTCATTAACGTGCGATGAGCACTAATGCCTAGTAGGAATCTCATAGTTCTAAAACAATAACTAACACATAGATAGAAATGATCATGCATGCAGGGTGATACTATATAGTAAGGTGACGTTTTGTATGCCCAAAATATCATAAGTAGAGTATTTTTTTCTCAAAATTCATTTGAACATTCAAGAGAACTTTATAAACATTTATCACCGAACATTCAAAGACAACCGTCGTACACTCTATTCCCACTTATCTATCCGTTACATCATATCAACATTTATCATCACTACTAATTCAACTTGAATCAAGAACATAAACCCCTTTCAATTCAATTTCTCAAATATTTACAATTGATTTCAAATCCCTCTTTCAAACAAACATTTGTTTTCAATCTATTAAATAAATCCTCAACCTAATTAAATACCCACTTAGACCAAAATTTCGAATCTAGGATTTTTAAGAAGACTCATCATTTATAAGATTAGAGGATTCACCCCTCATAAGATCATTCTTCACAAATTCACATAAGATTCTTCATTTTTGCTTAAACTTCCAACCCAATTATACCACAATTACCATAAATCCATAGTCCTTAACTCAAATTAATATTATTATTACTCACAAAATAAAACTCATAATCTTCAGGTCACAAAACAACCCGGTGAGTTCATCATCATCAACCCCTTACCCAATTACCATTTCTTTCAAGTAATTTCTATATGCATTTCTCCTTTGTACAAATTCACTCAACACGTTGAAATTTCATAAGTTCATTACGAGTCATACACATTATCTCCGACTCAACACATTTCTCAACACATTCCATCTTTTGCTAGCTTGATATGGCGGAATAGCTGGCACCCAACTCACAACACCTTCCACGTTTTGCTGACTTGATACGGCGGGATAGTGGGCACCCGAAAATATTTTATACAATCCCCACATTTACTGACTATTACACGACAAGATGCGGGCACCCAAAAACATTTAATACAATCCCCACATTTACCGACTATTATACGGCAAGACGTGGGCACCTAAAAAGCATTTAATACAATCCCTACATTTACCGACTATTATACGACAGGATGTGGGCACCCAGAAACATTTAATACAATCCGCACATTTATCGACTATTATACGGCAGGACGTGGGCACCAAAATCATCAATTTTTTCACTTTTGTCGACTATTATATGGTAGGACTAATGGACACCCAAAAATATTTTTCCACATTCGTCTGGCGATAAGCGCAGACAGGGCAATTGGGCACCTTGACTCCCCGCACGGATACCAATTACAACCCAACCCAACCCAACCCAACCCAACACAACTCAACACAACACAACTTAATGCATTTCTAAAATCTCCACTTTATCATTTTATCACAAATCTCATATCATTAATACAATTCATAAATTCAAAATCCCCAAACTCAATCTCATCTCATAGCACAACTTAGAATATCAACAACAAGAGTTCAATCGCAATTTGTTACATAGATTTTTCCAAACATTTTCAAAATTCAATTAAACATGGATATGTGCAATTTAACACCTTAACTTCATGATGCCATTTTCAATTTAAGCAAAAACCATCAACCATCTTTATGAGCCAACTAGGGTTTTCGTAGAAATTGAAACTTTTCACAAAAACACTTTTGATTCCAACTTTTCTATTCATTATTCACCCAAAATCATAACCCAACCCAAAAAGGAAAACCCCAGAACATCAAACCCAAACCGCTAATCTCATGGTTTATCACAAAATGCATAAAAGACAAAATTTTGCATAAGGAAAAATACCCCAAATCTATCCATAAATGAAAGTATTGAAAGAGAACTAGAAATCTCAACCTCAAAAAAAGAAAAGATGAGAAAACCTCTAAACAGACGGCTCAACGCTCGGCGCAAGACCTACATATCACACATAGCATGTACTTGAAGACTTAGAACATAAATGATGCAACAAATGGCTTAAACCTAACTTCAACCTTATGCCGAGCTCAAAACATTGCTAACATGCTCTTAAAGTGCTAAAATGCAAGTTCTAGATGTCCCGAGGGGACCATATGCAAGAAAACATGAAAAACATGGTCAAGTGAAAACTTAATCCATGAATCAAAGCCTAGTTTAATGATTTTTGTTTCGTAAATTTAAATATAAAACTCATTTTCAAAATAATCTTCTCAAACTCAAATTAACCAACCTCAATAACTTCAATTGAGAGAATAATTCAAGATTGAAAACAACCTCTAAGTTTTATGATTCGTAAATTTAACATGAAAACTCATCTTTAAAAATCATCAACAAACTTCAAATTCCTTTCATAAAATGAGTCATAAGGTTCTAAAAATATGTTAGATAACATCAATTGAAAGATTAAAAACAAAAACAAATTTCGAAATTTCTCATTCACTATTTTAAATATGATGAAACTTTCTTGAATCTTCAAATACACATGCAATTGATCTTACAAACAAGATTGATACATGATTTCTCTCATGAAATCATGAAAAATGCATGAATACAAGGATGAAACACAAGATAGATGCATGAACTCATCAATCTCAAACCCCAGATTGCAAAGTTTCATGAACTTCTCTACAAAACCCAAAACACAAGCTCTAGTATGTGAATCCATGCAAAACAAGGTCAAGACATGAAAAAGATGGAGAAATCTTACCTAAAGTTATTCAATTGATGAGTTCCTTGATGATTTCCTCAATTTTCCCTTCCTTTCTACACTTTCCTTCTTTGATTCTTCCTTGAGCTCAATTCTCTTCTTCTCTTTTTGTTCCAACAACTCTCTCTCTCTCTCTCTCTCTCTCTCTCTCTCTCTCTCTCTCTCTCTCGGTTGTTTCCCAAAGCAACAACGACTTCAACTCTTAACATATATACACACACATATAATTCTCAGCACACCCACAAAATTGCCCAATACACCCACACCCACAACCACATACATTCAATTCTAGATTCTTCCATAATTCAATTTATGTTTTGGATTAATTTAATTAAGCAACAGTTGTCTTAATAAATTTTGATTAACACATAATTAAATTAATCATAACTAATCACAAATCCCACATAATTTAATTAATCGAATTGACTTCCATTAAAACCCAATTAATTATATTTACATTTATCAATCTGAATCAATTTTTTAATCGAACTCCCAAAAAGGCTCCAAATCTCAAATGAAACTTATTACTATCATCAATTTTAGTTTTCCAAATCTTTAAGGCCCTCAATTTCAAATCAAACTCAAAATCTCCGTTAATAACTCATATATTCAAATTTAACACCTCACAAATAAATTTCATTCGTAATAATCTTAATTCCCAATCCTCATAACTTAATTAACTTCAATTTGGACCCAATTGATCAAATTTTAATTTTACCAAACTGAATCAAATATTTAATTAAACTCTTATATTGTCAAATACTCAAAATTGAATCGATTCAACTCATCATTAAGCCATTTAAGCTTTCAATTTCTAATTCCAAAATAAATTCTCAATCAAATCATATACGAATCAGATTAAATAATTCCCATAACTCTCAAATTAATCAAAATAATGACTAATTAAAATCTAAATCCTCTTAATTAATTAAATGCCAAATATTATACATGGTAGGGTCGTTACAGTCCGCCCGGTCGTTCGGTGAAAAGGCTGACAGCCTCGGTAGACAAGTGTTTCACCTGGTCGTCTGGGTGGTCGTTCAGCCGATCGTCCGGCCGGTCGATCGGTGAATGGTGATTTGAGCCATTCGGGGTAGCTCAATTCTAGCTACCAAACATTTTTCATCTAAAAAATGAAAAATATTGATTAAAATATTTTAAATGTTCATTACAAACAAAATATATTTAAATTAAGTTCATCTAAAAAATACATTTAAGTGCATCTGAAATGTAATCAAATCATGATCATGAACTAGCAATTCTCTCACCATCGCTTCATATTCTTCATTATTTTTCGCTACTTCAGACGACTGAACAACTACATCCAAATCATCTGACATGAGCTCCTCAAAAGTGAATTCAACTTCCTCATCATCTCCTCTCCATGAATTGTCTCTCTTGCTTTTCATCTCTTTAAGAGACATCAATAAATAGGACTTTAATTTCTCCAAATTAGTCGCATACTTTTTCAGATCCGACAAGTTAATCTTCGAAACATTCACAAGATGCCAATTCAATTTGCTGAGCGCCGCCGCCAAATCGGAAGGAGTGCCGATAGGAAATAAAGCGACGCCGGCAATGTGGAGGCAAAAGAGTTCCACAGCTTTCTTGAAGAGGCTTTGACAGCACTTTGTGAAGCAAATGTTGCGAGATTTTGGACAATCAATCCTCGCAATTCGTCTTTGTTTCTTCTCCGTCATTGTCATTGTTAGGGTTTTAGGGTTAGATCGATATAATCTAAAATATAGAGATTGAGAAGCACGCAGAACTCACAACAACAATGGGAAAAAGAAGGTAGTGTTTTAGGGTTAGATTAATATAAGCTTAAAGAAATTTCCTATAAATAAAGCTAAAATAGCATGGCCCACATTTTACACTCGAAAACTAAAAAGTAATAATAAACAACTTAAATACTTTGTTGCAAACTTGTGGCGATGGATTTAAGTAGGTAAATCATAAAAGCATACCTACCCCAAAAACTTGTAAGCAATTCCTTGCAATTCTATTGAGTTCAAGCTTCAGTAATTGTACATCTAGTTTTACAAAGAATTTCCAAAACATGTCCAACCTTGGTTGCTGTTCCAATAGAAAAATGTAGACAATATGAGCTGCAATAGATCCATCATTTAGTCTGAAGGTCAACCAAAAAAGATAATATAGTAGTCATCTGCTTGATTTTCAATTATTAACAGAAAAGGAAAAACAAAGTGCAACTTGTGTCTCATACAAGCTATGAGAAGCAATGTGCTTCTTAAGCAAACCAAGTGAAAAAGCAAAAAGAAAGAAATGCAACATAAAGAGAGCATTGTTTTGGCCCATGAGGCCTACCACATGCCCCGTTTCGATAATCTGAATCGTTCATTTTATCCAGCACTTTGTGTATTTCATCTACACAAAAAATTAAGTCTATTTGATAACTATAACTTATTTAATTTATTGCTTTTTCACCATAAAATTGACGACAATTGTGTTCGTATCCGACATGACTGCAACACTTATTTTGAAGTGTCAATACTTCATAGCACCTAGGTCTCTACAACAACTTTCTAAAAGTTCTTATTGACCGGTATCTGATTTCGATTGAATAAACTTTACCATTGCCAAAAACTTTACATTGTTCTGTGACTACTGTCGCGGTGACCGCTCTGGTAGTCGAGGGGGTCGATTTGGTCAGTCTAGAGGACTTGGGTCTAATCCACATGCCCATCATGCTAGTGCAGTTGATACATATAACTCTACTCCGAGTCTTCTTCTGAGTTTGAGGATGCTCTACGTTACTTGCTAGACCATCGGCCTTCCATAACTCTTACTGGTGCATCTCCTTCTTTGTTTGCCTATTCAAGTAACTTAACCTCTTCTACAAATGCTTTCCTATCTCACAGAACTTTGCCTTAGATTATTGATTCTGGTGCCTCGGATCATATGACCGGATCTTCTAATCTTTTCTCAGAATATAAGCCCTCTTCTGTTTCTAGGAAAGGTCTAATTCATGCCACATCTTCTTTACCTTTGTCATCAGTTTTATATGTTTCCAGTTTCTCGGTTAATCTTCTACCATTGAGTCGTCTTACTTAGGATTTGAATTATAGTGTAACCTTTTATCCTGATCATTGTCTTTTTCAGGACCTTATCACGAAGAGGATGATTGGCAGTGGTAGAGTAGATAATAGTCTCTACATCTTGGATCAAGCAGATCACATGGCTCATCATACCATCCAGTCTTCAACTACCAAGGACAACATTTGGCTTTGGCATTGGCGTCTGGGACATCCATTTTTTTTATTACTTAAGCATTTGTTTCCTTCTTTTAATTGAGTCGTGTCAACTTGGCAAACAACACCGAGCTTCTTTTGCTCCAAGTATTAACAAAAGTTTCGTTCCTTTTTCATTGATTCATTCTGATGTTTCAGTGTTTCTCGTGTTGTTTCATGAAAAGGCTACAGATGGTTTGTCACCTTCATTGATGATTTTTCTCGCACTACTTGGGTGTATTTACTAAAAGAAAAGATTGAGTTTTTTTTCCGTGTTTCAAACCTTTCATCAGATGATTTGCGCTTAATTTGGGATTGTTGTAAAAATTCGCACTCTATTCGCCTTAAAGTTTTTGGGTGTGTCTGCTTTGTTCACAATCATTCCCCTACTTGTGATAAACTGGATCCTCTTTCTCTTAAATGTGTCTTTCTTGGGTACTCACCAACTCAAAATGGGGTATAAGTGTTATTATTTTCCTTCACGTAAGTGGTTTGTGTCCATGGATGTCACATTTTTGAGTCCCAGTCCTACTTCTTATCCTCTCCAGTTTCCCAGTTATCCCTTCAGGAGGAGCCTTGGTGTGAAGATATTCCTGGCATAGGACCTGTTTCTGAACCATTACTAGTTGTTGAGGATATATCATGTAAACCACAATGTGAACCAGCTATTGGGAATATAGAAGTTGATACACTCAAGGAGCAAGGACAAATTTATGTCAGGGACAGAGAAAGATAGAAGGTTACTGGGATCCAAGAGACCACTTCTCCTAATCTTCCACTGCCCTCTCCTTCAACTAATGAGAGTCCAGGTAACTCTGATAACCTCGAATACATAGATCTTGATATTCCTATTACCCACCGGAATCTTATCTCTAAGTATCCTATTCTAATTTGTCTCCCTCAGGATGCTTTTGCCACCACTGAGTAGAAACGTGCTATGATTGAAGAGATGAAAACACTTTATAAGAATGGCACTTGGGAATTGACAGAGTTACCTAAGGGCAAACGAACTGTGAAATACAAGTGGGTGTATACTGTGAAGCACAAGAAAAATGGTTTGATTGAGCGCTACAAGGTTCGGCTTGTGGCAAAGAGCTGTACTCGAACTTATGGAGTAAACTATCAAGAGACATTTGCACCAGTTGCTAAGATGAATTCAGTCAGGGTACTCCTCTCTCTAGCAGCTAATCTGGATAGGCTAATTCACCAATTTGATGTGAAGAACACTTTCTTACATGGTAATCTAGATGAATTCAACACTTTCTTACACTTTCTTATATGGACATTCCTCCTAACTTTGAATATCTTAAAACAAAAGGTAAGGTGTGTAGGCTTCAAAAATCATTATATGATCTCAAACAGTTCCCAAGGGCTTGGTTTGAGAGATTTAGGGATTGTTTGGGATTATCTAAATAAGTATACTTTTTGATTTCTTACGAAAAGATGTGCAGAAAAGTAAAGAGGTGATGTTATCCAAATAAGTGCACTTATTTAGTTTATGCCAAATAGTGCCTTACTCAGGCAATGCTTAGATATGAATTCAAACAAAGTCAAGCTTATCACACTCTGTTTGTTAAACATTCTTTACATGGTAAGACTACATCTCTCATTATATATATGGATAACATAGTACTTAAAAGAGATGATGTTAAAGAAATTCCTCGTTTAAAGGAATATTTGGCAAGCGAGTTTGAAATAAAAAACTTGGGGAACTTGAAGTATTTCATACGGTATTGAGGTTGCCCAGTCCAAGGATGGAATCTTCATTTGTCAAAGGAAATATGTGCTTGATCTGTTAGAAGAAACCGGGATGCTAGGTAGTAAAGCTTGTGAAACACTGCTAGAGCCAAACCGAAAACTTGGTGATGATAGTGGAGGAGTTCCTATTGACAGGGGGAGCTATCAGAGACTAGTGGATAAGCTCATTTACCTATCGCATTCACGTCCGGAAATTGCTATTGCGGTTAGTGTGGTCAATCAGTTCATGCATGCTCCTCATGAGGCACACCTGGCTGCAGTTATGCGAATTTTTAGATACTTAAACTCTTCGCCTGGAATGGGCCTCTATTTCTCCAAACATGATTATCTTAGTGTGGAAGCTTATAAAGATGCTGGTTTGGTAGGATAGGTAACTGATAGAAGGTCCACATAGGGGTATTGTACCTTTGTTGGGGGAAATTTGGTTACTTGGAGAAGTAAAAACAGAATGTGGTAGCTAGATCTAATGCAGAAGCGGGGTTTAGAGCCATGGGACAAGGTGTGTATGAACTTTTGTGGATCATCACTTCATCAAGGAGAAACTCACTAGTGGCACTATATGTACTCCTTTTGCGAAGTTTGGAGAACAATTGGCAAATATTCTCACCAAGGGAGTTGCAAGTAAACCGTTCCATCATATTATTAGCAAGTTAGGCATGAGAGATATTTTTTTGCACCAGCTTGAGGAGGAGTGTTAGAATAATATCTTTGTGACTGTGATTCTACTTAGTTGTCATTAGTTGTGCATTGAGGCTTTTATTGTATGCTTCATATTATTATTATTAATATATAAGAGAGTGATGGTCTCATCATTCCCTAAGTTCGATTTCTCCTAGCATTTTGCTAATAAATAGAGGATAAGAAAATTTGAATGCAAAGTATAATAAGAAAGTTTCAAATGATAACCTTTTTGGCATCAAGATCTAGAACCTCCTTTAGGATATCATCATAACCCTGTGAAAACAAGAAAATGTTCAGTCCAATTGCAAAACCAATATTCTAAGTAGTCAAATTAATTCAGGACAAAACAAGGATGGTTTGGTAATGCAATATTCATTACCTCTAGCTTCTCATCCCAATCTTTTGGCTGTCATCAACATATAGTAGAGTCATTAATAAAATAAATTAAAAAACATTGAAGACCTAATTAGTATCTAGGCAGAATAAGAAATTATCTTGTTGGCTCAGGGTCCTAGATTTTCTTTGGTGGAAAAAGGCCCCTATTAGAATACAAACTACCAGTTTGGTTGTCCACATTGTCGGTAAGGATTTTGTAGGTAAGCATTTAGGAGGACGTCAACTCGGACAGATCAAACAATAGTACCAACAATATTATCAAGTGATTCATTCTATTGTATGTAGGAATATCATGTTATTTTCAATAATATAATAGAAAGCTATAATCTATTCAAACATGCAATCTAACAATATTACCAACTACCATCCCCATACCTAATAGAATAAGAACCCTAGATCTAGATCCAGCTATGTCAAATATAAATCGACAATACAGTCTAGTAGGGTGCGATGAATACAGAGCCCTTCTAAAATGATATAGAACGGAGTCGGATGGGCTTGGTCGGAGACTGATTTTCCTTGGCGATCATTTTTTTGAATTCAATTAAGGGACAACAGATGCGATTGGCTAACGTAGGGCTGACATTGTTGAGTGTGGCCAAGGGATTTGTAGGGCAATTGAGTTGTTTGGTGGGGAGATAAAATGGGTGGTGGGCCAGTTACGCAAGGCTTCTAAGAGGGCTACCGCCGTTGGACGTTTCTTGGGTCGTGTCTTTGGTGGGCAGCGGAGTGTGACTGTTTGGCTTCGGTTGGAGGAGGATAGGGTTGTGATCTAGATGGTGGTGCAGATAGATGATCACCGAAATCAGATTTTCTTCCCACAATCTTCTTTTGGGAATAGATGGGAAGGGGGCTTTGTTGTTGGAAAGATTTGCTATTGGGAATGGATGGGTAAAGCGAG
Source organism: Camellia japonica (assembly GCA_030407325.1). Lineage (NCBI taxonomy): Eukaryota > Viridiplantae > Streptophyta > Magnoliopsida > Ericales > Theaceae > Camellia > Camellia japonica. Next base: position 86,994,882 of record JAPPVO010000029.1, read on the forward strand.
GGGGTGGAGTTCGTGAGAGCAAAATGAGTGCATGGCCAATTGGGGGGGCTATGGTGATTCATGGGGCTGGTGGTTGTCGTGTGGAGGTTCAGGAGGGGTCTGAGGCAACCTAGGTTTCGTTTTTTGACTCGTGTTTTGTGGGACTAGTGGGCTGCATGGGGAAAAAAGAATGGAGGTGTTACGAATGTCGGAGTGGGAAATTGATCGTGGAACTTCCCAAGAGGGGTGCAGGTGGTGGTGAGTGGTGGTCAATTTGTGTTTTTCGCCTTTTCGACTAGAGATGATGATGCAAGGATTTTAACTAGTCGTTGGGTGGTTGAAGGCCGACCATTGTTGTTGGATTGGTGATTGCCAGCAGTGTTGTGTGTGAGGGGTCGTAATTCTCTACTAAAGTAGAGTAATTGGGTTCAGGTCTTGGGGCTGTCAGTTCATCTTCGAGGGGAATAGGTATTTCGGGATTGGAGATCGATACGGTGGCTTTTTAAAGGTAGATGGTGCGACATTGAATATGGAATCTATAGGGTGTGTTCGAATTAGAGTCCGTGCTTCTGCGGCTGGTGTTCCAGTGGGAATCAGTATTCGTTGGGGTTGATGGAGGTATACCTTACCTATTTGGTTGGAGGAAGGCTCGGTGGTGGAAGAATGAAGGTCGTCGGAGGTAGGCAAGCTTCGTGGGATGAGAATGGTCTTCAGCGATATATGCTTGACGTGATTTCAGGCATGATTTGAGAAAGGTATATTCACATGGCCCTTCTCAAGTATGGAAACCAAAAGTTTTTGAGCAGAGGAGATTGCATTTGGGCAAACAAAGGGTGAGGGTTAATAAGGCTTTTGGGCCTGCTATTAATAGGCTCAAAGACTTTTCTTTGGGTCTTGTGCCAGATAGAAGTGGTTTAGGCCAAGTAAATGAAGCTGAAATGGCTATGCGAAATGTGGGCTCGATGCCTCCAGGCCTAAGAAAGCAGACTTGGACTCAAGTTTGGTGGGTCGGGTCATCGAGACAGGTGGACATGTGGGCAATCAGGTCGTCAATCCAGTTGAGTTTAGGGCCGATCGATTTGATGGGCCATTCTCATCGAATAAGGCAGACCTTGTCGATTCAGTGGTCAATGTGGCTAACCAAGGATTGGATGACGATGGTGTATGTGATCATGATCGTTTGGAGGGTGCTGAGTTTCGACAAGGGGTTGAGGTGTTTCGATAGGAGGCAGAGGAGGAGGTGTTTCGGCAGGAGAAAGTGGAGAAATTTGTCTTGGGTCGATAATATCGATAGAGGGAGCTGGGTATGAGGGGCAAGAGTTGTCTTTGCTGGTGAAGCCTTTGGCAATGGTTGCTAATGATGAGTTTCAGGGTGATACTTCGTTTCAAATAGGGGAAGACATGGACAGAGATCAACGGCTTGATAGAGAGGAGGTGCCTTTGATGGAAAAGGTTTCAAAAGGAAACTATAACTAATGACAGCTAAGTAGAATCACAATCACAATCACAAAGATATTATTCTAACACAATCACAAAGATTTTATTCTAACATAAAACTGGTCTATGCAATTGGAGGATGATATATTTAAGGTTTTTTTTTAATGACTCCATTGTTTATTGATGACAGCCAAAAGATTGGGATAAGAAGCTTGAGGTAATGAATATTGCATTACCAACCCATCTTTGTTTTTTCCTGAATTCATTTGACTACTTAGAATATTGGTTTTGCAGTTGGACTGTAACATTTTCTTGTTTTCACAGGGTTATGATGATATCCCAAAGGAGGTTCTAGATCCTGATGCCAAGAAGGTTATTGTTTAAAATTTTCTTGTTATACTTTGTATTCAGATTTTCTTTTACTTTGTTTATTAGCAAAATGCTATCAAATTGGTCTATGCATTTGGAGGATGATATATTTAAGGTTGATCAACCAAAGGATTTTTTTTTTTTTACTTTCTCTATTGGTATTATGGGTGAGTACTTCTACTTATAGTTTCTTGGAAGACCTGTGAATCATCTCTGGATTTATGCTTTTGTTCTCAATTTAAAGCCCTCAATTCCAATCATTTTGGTAGAATCGTTACTGATTTTATGCTTTTAGTTTTTTTTTAATAAAAAAAATCATTAAAAGAAAGCAATTGTCACAACTCAAATTCAAACATGACCATAAAAGAAAGGCTGTCAAGTTGGCAGAGATGGTAATTGGAGATGTGTTATGCATGTGTATATATTGGCATGAATTTTAGTTTGATAAATTGTTTTGTGTTGACTTGGCCATGGTTTGAACTTAATTAACTACTATGGTCTATAATCAAATGTAGACTTGGAGGCCAATCATGATTTTATTTTATTTTTTTATATTAACAAGCTTTCATGGTCTGTGGTTTGCTTGATTAGCAATCTACCAAAGCTGTTACAAGAGTAACATAGTCTTCCAATTGTAGCAATAGACCACCAATTCATGGTCACTTTAGATTTTTAACCGTCTCCCTGTCCTTTCTTTATGAATCCTCCAAACCTTGCTCTCTCTCTCCTTGTTTGAGGGAAGGAACAAACAACCTCAGTTATAGGCTTCTCTAAGATTTTATTCTTCAAGTAGAATCAACATATCGCTTTCAGGGCTTGTGATGCACTCTCTCTCTCTCTCTCTCTTGTTTTCTTGTTGTTGTTGTTGTTGTTGTTCCCTGAATAATTGCTTTTTAATTATTTGGTTTTATTGTGTTCACAGAGTTAGTTAATAAGCAATCCTCTGGTTATATCAACTGTTAATAATTATAATTCTTATGAATGTGCCTATGTATGTTTGAGATATTTGTTTGTGTAGAAAGGTCTATAGTGTAGAATTAGGTGTTATCCCTGCTGGGCCGACTTAGCGAAATCGTTCCAAACCACCTTCTTTCAAGAACTGGATTGGCTAATAATGAGTTTGCTCAGTTCATCACTTTAGTCAAATATCTGTAATAATTTCTGCAATTGTTAGGGTTAATTTTGAAAATTTTCAAACCCTTTTGTGGGTCAATAACAACAATTTTTTTTCTGCTTTTGCAGCCTAGCATGTGAATCCAAGATTTAAACTTTAAGAAGAACCATTGAAGTTAACATTGTTGGAAGAATTGTATAAAATGGAAACTGACAATCTATACCACACCTCCAATTTTCTCATATTCCAAAGCATAATTGGTTTTTAGGGCGTTAACAACATAATCAATCATTAGATATTGACCATGCTTGTTCCGTTGAGCTCGATTATTCATTGTTATTTTATTTTATTTTTATTTTACTATGGATCTGTTTGATTCCCTTGAAAATTTTATACTTTCTAGTAAAGATTGGTTTATTTTGTATGTGTATTGTTGTTCACCTGATGTTGATGTAGCAAAGCTTATATATGTTTATTTGTTTTTGTTTTTTTGGTAAGGTGGCCTTTCAAGTGAACCCAAAAGGCCTTGCTTCGTCCTTTTATCTTGCTCTTCCTTTTTGGTTGAAATGTTTGAATATTCAATAGCATTAGTTTACATTCTGTATTGTTTCTTTATGTTGAATTTCTTTCTTTTTGCTTTTGTACTTGGTTTGCTTAAGAAGCACATTGCTTTCCATAGCTTGTATGAGACACAAGATGCATTTTGTTTTTTCTTTTCTGTTAATAATTGAAAATCAGGCAGATGATTGCCATATTATCTTTTTTGGTTGACCTTCAAACTAAATGATGGATCTATTGCAGCTCTTATTGTTCTTTATTGGAACAACAGCCAAGGTTGGACATGTTTTGAAAATTCTTTGAAAAACTAGATGTACAAGTATGTATGTATAATTGTTGTGTACGTACTATATGTATGTGTAAGTATTCAATTACTGAAGCTTGAACTCAACAGAACTGCAAGGAATAGCTTGCAAGTTTCTAGGGTAGGTATGCTTTTATGATTTACCTACTTAAATCCATCACCACAAGTTTGCGGCCAAGTATTTAAATTGTTTATTATTACTCTTTAGTTTTCTAGTGTAAAATGGTGGGGCCATGCTATTTTAGCTTGATTTATAGGAAATTTCTTTAAGCTTATATCAATCTAACCCTAAAACAATACCTTCTTTTTCCCACCGTTGTTGTGAGCTCTTCGTGCCTCTCAATCTATATATTTTAGATTATATCGATCTAACCCTAAAACCCTAGCAAAGACAATGATGGAGAAGAAACAAAGACAAATTGCGAGGATTGATTGTCTAAAATTTTGCAACATTTGCTTTACAAAGTGCCCCCAACAGTGGCGGAGGGAAGTGAGGACCAGGGGGGTCACGTGCCCCCCTTGGATCTTGGGCTTCTTCTTCTTCTTTTTTTTTTAAAGAAAATATTTTGAATAAAAAAAATTACAAAAATATTATTAGAGTAAAATGTTAATGACATTTTAAAATTATGAGAATAATAATGATTATTTTGATTGAAAATGAAGAGACTATTATAACTCATATTATCGATGAAATTTTTTGAATGTAAGGGTAAGTTTATTATTATTGACATGCAAGTATAAGTAATCTCACTATAAAAATATGAAATTTATTAGATTGTTAGTTATATTTGACATGTGAGGTTCACTCTCTATGTGTTTATTTACTATTAGTTGATGATATCACATACTAATAATGACGCGATATTACCATTATATTAAATTTTTAATCAAATCTTATATAAAAAAATAATTTATCATTATATAATTTATTTTAAGACTTATATATATTTTTTTATACAGCAGTGATTTAGACCCCTCAAGTTTCAAAACACCCACACACACGCGCGCGGACACACACGGGTTACAATTTCAAAACAATTCGAACACGCCCTGGCGCGGTTTTGCAGTTTTGCTGGGCTTTGACAAACCACCCGAAATACTCCGATCCAAGGGCATCAATCTTGACTCAAAGCTTCGTCTTTTCGCAATCGATTGGTAAAACTCTCTGAAAGTTGTGCGATTCAATCAATCATAAATGGAGAAGCAGAGGCGAGTGGTGTGCCCCGAGAACGATAATTTGGCGGAGTTCATGTGGAAGAAGAGGCAAGAAATGGCGGAGAGACCTAAAGGGATTTCGGAGAACATCGAGATGACTCTTCACAAAGCATACTCCAATGTGTGCAACTCCAAGAGCCCCATTAGAACCCTCAAAGACTTCTCCCAAATCAAGTAAGTGAACCATCCAAAAATAAGTTTAAATTTATTTATTTATTATTATTATTATTATTATTGTGGAAAATGGGTTATCTTTTCTATGCTGCATTGAGTTGTGTTGCGGGCGTGTAGTGGAAAGGGGAAAAAATTGGGAAAATGTAGGGCTTTGATTTACTTTTATTTTGGAACTAAGAACCATAACAATTGAATTTATTTAGCTGATGCTAATCTAGTTAATTTGATTTAGTTGAGGACATCAAGAACCGAAGCAGCAGATAGATAAATTGTGGGTTGGGTGCGAGGCACAACGAGAGATAGATAGGTAGTGCAGTGAGAAGATTGTGTTGACAGAGGGAAACACTATGGTACCCCCAAGGGTGTGTATCATATGAACCTTATAACTAAAGAATAAAATAGTATAATTTCATACTTTTTGAGTCATAACTAAATTTTATTTTGTCATAAATACATACAACATGAGTCATAACTAAAATTATGACATAACTAAAGAAGAAAATTTGTCATAACTAATGAAAAAAAATTATCATAACTAATGAAGAAAGTGGCATAACTAAGGGCGCATGTGGTACACCCCCTTTCAAGGAGTGTGTATATTAGAATTTCCCATTGATGGATCTCAATGAGAAGTGTTTTTCTTTATTTCTGCATTTTTTTTTAAATGAGCGCACACAAACATTTAAAGTACAGATTAATTGTAATGGTTTGTTTTATTTAATTTTTTTTTATTTATTTAAAAGGATCATTTTGGTTTTAGTAATTCTTATATGAAAACATATAGATGTTTTAATTGATTATAGTACAAATTTATCAATTTGAGTGGTATGTTCACCATAAATGAAAATGCTAGGGGGGAAGGAAAGACCTAAATTGACATGAGATGTGATAACAAAAAACATATATGAATTTATTAAATATTGAAAAAGGATTCATGCAGCCTACTTTACTTGAGTAACACAACATGTAGTTTGGCTTGGTTTGGTATCAGTTTGAGTGGTCATACCATTTGAAACACCCTTTCTTATGTAAATTTCAAGCAAAAGAGCGAAAATGTCTAAGAAATTGGTTCTGCTCAAGTAATCTAGTGATTGTGATTAGAACTTAGTCTATTCATGTAAATCTACCCATGAAGCATGTGTATGGGCACGTGCATGGGTACTAGTATGGATATTGGTACGTTGTAAAAAAAGGTAGGATATTGGTACGACTGGGTACATTCGTAAAAAATATGTCTATTATTTAATTTGAAGAAATGCATAAATTACTTAAATGGTTTAATTGGTCAAATATTTAACTTATAACCCACATTTTAAAGAACCTACAAACTTAAGCTTGATTTTAAAAAGGGTTAATTGCATCAAAACCCCCTCATTTATGAACGCGTACATTTTGACCCTTCAACTATAAAAACTGTACAAATTGCCCTCTCTTGGAAAGGGCAAGAGTGGATGAAAGTGATGCATTTTTATAGTTGAGGGGGTGCGCTCTCTCCAAAGTTCAGGGATCGAAATCTCTTAGGTGCTAACAATTCCTTGGGGCCATCAGACTGGGGAAAAACCCTTGAATTAACCGTAGTGTACTTGTGGGAAACTCCTTGCCGAGAGCCTGTGCATCCCTGAGGATTAGTTGGGTTTTGATCCGAACGCCTAGTGCTAATAACAAAAAAACACGACATATGTATGGGTTAATGGATAAGATGATATTTGCAAATAGTTGAGAAGTCTTAAATTTAAGAAGCATGGACATAGACATTAACACGGATATGGACACGGACACGAACATGAACACGAACACAAGCACAAACATGGACACGGGACACCGATTTTGAAAAAATTAGGATACGGACACAATAGATATGGGTGTTCATAGGTCGAGTTGGGTTGGATTCATTGTTAGCCTGTCACCTTAACTGACTTATTTGGTTTACTTGCTAAATCACCCGATATTGACCCATATACCATTCGAAGCCGACTGTTCGTTTCACTAGATTTTCGATCAGTAACGGTTGGTTTTGATTTTGGGCCAAAATACATAGAAATGGGATGCAGAGGAGAGGAGAGGAGAGGAGAGATGAAATCAATAAAAGCAAATCTCATAACTATAATACCAAAAATAAATCTTACAAATCTCACAGATCTCAACATGAAATCAACATCATAACTATAATACCAAATATAAATCTTACAAATGTCACAAATCTCAACATGGAATTAACAAAACACAAATCTCAGAAACCTTGATACTAAAAACAAATAAACGAAAATCTCTTAAATTCCATTTATGGCATTGTTGATACCGAGGTCGATAGTGGAGCGGCACCATATAGAGCGACTATCGTTGCTTCACCATCTCTTAGCCACCATCAGAGAGATGAAAGGCCTCTATGTAAAGGAAAAAGGGTAAGTGTCATGACCCCAACCCACCTTTAGAGATTAGAGAGGTGACCGGTCAGCAATCTTAGTTTATCTAAGGTTTGTCTAGACAAATCACAAAACATTTAATGTAATAGGGCCTGAGACGGAAGCAAACAGAAATTAAACCTGTCCATTGAGTAGTGCATAAATAACACGGAAATATCATATACTTATTATTACTTCACCTACATAATTAAATTAAATACAAACATTCACAAGACACAATCACAAAGTGTTGTTGACTCTTCAAAACTTTCCCAAAAGGAGGCAAACAAAAGCCTCGGCGTAAGCGACAACTCCAAAAAGGCTTCCGTAAAGGTCTTCAAATGCAAACTCTAAGGTTGCTCTTCAAGTTGCTCACCTACATATATATAGGGAAAGGAGGTGAGCTAAAGCCCAATGAGTAATATTAAAGTAAAGTGGTAATGAATGAATTCCAAGCTCATTAGTAAAGAGTCATTTCATATAGCATGTGGAAGAGCTTTCATACATATCATATAATTATCTCATAAACAAAGCATGATACATGGTACATCCATTAGAGCCTCTTAATGGAATAATCGACCCGGGAACGATTAGGCAATCCACACTTCGGTGGCGATGGAGCTCAAATATAGTCATGGTATATTTAGACTATCCCTCTATGACTGGTATTATCTAAGGATGCCATTGATAATTTTAAACAAAATACAGAATATTCATTCATTTAGAATCAAAATAAAGATTTCTCAAATCATGACATATCACCTAGTTTTTCCAAACTAATTTTGAAGCATAACTTTACAATAATATTACTCACAGTGGGTTTGGTTCCAGTAATGCTTTCCGACGGTCTGACCTACATGATGCATATATATAAACATTGATGAAGCAAAAGTAATTAATTGAACTTAACTTCTCTTTTCTAATTCATTTAATTAAAGTCGGTTTTTGATTATGTTCAACTCTCATTAGACTTAATACATTCATAGCGATGTTTGAAGGGTCAAAAGGATTGAAAGGAAACAAAATTTCAGAAACTCTGTTTGCCGCACATGCTGAAGCCCTAGCCGCAAGTGTGGAAGGGTCGGTGCACGTGCGGTTATTTCAGAACTGAGAGCCCTCTGCACGTGCGGGGCTTATAGCTGCATGTGCGATTTTGGAAACTTTATGCTGTTCGCAAAATTCTTCTTGGTTCAAAGCTTCATCTACTCCAATTCTTACCAAAACTCATACAAAACCCATCCTAAATTATGTAAATTTATCATTATACAAGGAAATGTGATTAATCTTCAACTCATTTGCATTAAAACTTCATATAACTTCAAGATTCAATTCAAAATTTCTATGAATGTTATGATTTTCAAAACTTTCTTCTTTTTCCTTTAAAACATGAAATTAAAGTTTCAAAACCTTCGAAAATCAATGATGCATGTTAAATTGAACCCCAAATTCATCAAAAGTAAATAAATTCAAACCCAAAATGTTAAAATTTCCAAATTAATTTCTTGATTCTACAATCTAATTCAAATTCTTTATTCTTTTCTTCATTTCTTTTAAATTACATGAATTTGAACTTAGTTTGTTCTTGAATTCAATTATTAGATGAATTTCCTACAAAAATTTGGCTTAGATTTCTTACCTAGTCATATAACACAAGGCAGGGCTTAGGGTGTTCAAAGGTGGATATTAATGTAGTTATAGTCCGTGGCATTCTTTGGGTGTCACAATAGGTCAGTGCAATGTACCCAAATGTTGAAGGATACTTGCAACATGTTCTCTTTTTCTAGTAGTTACTATGTAAAACACTTATGAAGCACAATCAAGAATTACAAATCTTCTCTGCTCTAACATACATTAGACTTGATGAAGTGTGCACTTTCACTTTCTTTCTTTCTTTATTTTATTTTATTTTATTTATTTATTTTTGAGATAAGATTATAAATATGCTTTGAAGATTCACATCAATTCTATATGGTTAGGAATATAGTCTATTAGGAATTCTTTTCTCTTCTCCTTACCCCTCTCCTTGGCCTTTTTTTTTTTGGCTAGCCAACGGAAATTGCATCCCATGTGGTTATTTTATATTAGAGTTGTGTGTAAGTAGCTCCATAATCCAAATAACGGAATATTAATGTCTTCTTGTTGCAATGGTTTGTGTTATATTTGTGGTAGGGGTGTGGGGAAATGGATTTTGAGGCTCATGCAGGAGTATTTTGGGACTGATTCTGGTGCTTCTGAACAGGAGGATATAACAAAAAAGGGTAATTCGAATTTCGTTTGGGGCTTACGTAATTTGATTTTTTAAAAATATTTTCCTATAGTAATTTTATTTCAATCTTTATTTGTTTCATATTTTAGGGAAGAAAGCTAAAGGAACTAAACGATATGTGCCTCAAAAGAATTCTGTAGCCTACGCCCTATTGCTCTCTCTTTACAGGTGGACACCAAATTATTAAATTTGATTTATTATACATTTTCTTCAGTTGATTTCATTTAGTAACTTGAAGTGATTGCTTGAGGAATATGTATTATTAAAACTGTAGGGGGACTGCGAGTGGTAGTGATTTTATGCGTAAACAGGAACTGATTGATGCTGCTGAAGCAAGTGGGCTTTCTCGGGTTCCAATTGTGTATGTTCACTCTAGTTAGTATTTTTCATTTATTTTAAATTTTACCAGTTGTTATTCATCAATGAGTATTGAGTTTATTTTGAAACTGGCCTTTAATGTTCTTAGGCCAGAAAAGGTAAAAGGAAAGCCTGGACAATTTGGAAGCTCACCAAAGGACTGGTATAGTGGATGGAGCTGCATGAAGACGTTAATCACCAAAGGATTGGTTGTAAAGTCTAGTTGCCCTGCAAAGTATGCTTGCAATTTTTCTCTCTTTTCTTCACTTCTTGTGATTATCCTTTGACTTGTTGATGTTTGATAAGCAGTATGATGTAGTGTAATGGAGAGAGAGAGAGAGAGAGAGAGAGAGAGAGAGAGAGAGAGAAGCATTAAAGATGCCACAACCTAAATCAGTCACAATATAAAGCCAAAATCTCCATAATACATTTAGAAATCTATAATTTCTTGGTGATATAACCCTCAGTAAATTAGGAAACCGACCTAATATTATTTGGAAACAAAATCAAAATATTTTACTAATATTTATATATTTAAATCTCCCTAAATACTAATAACAATAATATACCAATTACATTTGTGAGACCAAAATTTCTTTATTCCATGCAATGGATCCATGGGTTTCACCCTAGGCTTGTAAAGGGTGTACTTCATTGAGGCATCGATGAAAGAACAAGTGTTGGCACGTACAATGTGTTTGACATTACGGTCACAAGTAATGGTGTACTTCATTGAGGTGTCGATGAAAGAATAAGTGTTGGCACGTACAATATGTATGATATCATGGTCCCAAATCTGTACACGGTCCAAAGACAAAGCGGAAGAGGTAGAGTATCATACATTACCGTCTCCGAGCTTGCCAATGTTAAATGTCACAAGGCATTGCTTTACTGACCTTAAGTTTGTTATTGGTGATCCATTCCACGTGATAAGGTTTGGATGCGGCTCTACTTTCAAACTCAATTTCTTCATAGCTTCTTCGGACACAACCTTTGTGCAACTCACAGTATTAATCACCAAAGAGTACACTTAATTATCACAACTCAACCTTGTATGAAAAATCTTTCCTCTTTGAAGTTTTTTGAGTTCCTTTATGCCTAATAGTAGAAGCCAACCAAGATCGAACAATGCCTATCATATAATCCAAGATATCATCATTGTACTTGGGGTCAACATGATCAACAACTTGCACATCAATATCTCTTCGTAGCTTTTCCAAAAAAAAAAAAAAAAAAAAAAAAACTTGCACATCAATCTTTGAATCCTCAGATTTTGTTACCCCTGTAGTGCCTTCATTTTTCGCCACAACAATTGACTTAATAGACACCTTAATTTTAGGTCAAGAACAATCCGGATCATGATGTCCAAGCCCTTGGCAATAAAACATTTGGGCCTAGTGTTTCCTTTGTATGAATATTGAGTAGTAGGAATGGTATGGGGTGACCTTGTTAAGTCACTGATTTTTCCAACAGCTTAAGCTATTAGGTAATGGGCCCAATAATGTATTTTAAGTTTATCCAACACCCTCCCTCGCATGCAACCCCATCTTACACGTGGAGCGACAAGCAAGCAGCCAAACAGAGGAAAACTAAATGGGGACAGAATATCAACTGCCAATGGAGAGATTTGAACCTAAGACCTCTCTCAACTTGAGCTTTGATACCATGGTACGTCACTGATTTCCCAAAAGCTTAAGCTATTAAGAAATGGTCCCAACAATGTAAATTAAACTATCCATCAGACCTGCCAAGGAGTTTTCCATGCTTGGGGTTCGCAAATGTCCTTTCACTTCTCTTAACAGTGTCTATGAGAGCACACACAGAAGTCATTTTTGTATTTTTTTCCTTCATTTGAAGAGCTACTTTTACTGCATCTGTTGTAAAGTAGTCTGCTAGCAGTCCACCAGAAATCGGAGGATTTAATTTAACCCTTGGCAATACATTGAGATAATTACGTCTTCAATAAATGAAAATTTAGATATAGTGTCCAAATTGTAGAAAAACCTTGTGTCACAAACTTGTTTTCATGAGTGAACTAAATTAACTGCAAGTGGGCTTTTTGCTTGTGGCTTAATGGAACAAAATAACGGTTCGAAGGGAACTTTATATCTTCCCATGTTTGGATAGTGGCATGATGCTCCTGCTGATATTTGGTCCATCAAATTCTGGCTGTACTCTTCAGTTTAGGCTTCAGTAAAAAAATAGTTTCCTTTCATTGGTCAATTGGTTCCAACTAAGGAAAGCGTCCAAGCTATTTGTCCAATTAAAGAATACCTTTGGGTCTTGATCTCTACTAAGATTAGGGACTTCACATGATGCAACATCTATTGCATGGTTAAACAAGTACGATAGGCTTTGGAAGCCCAACACAAAAAAGGTCCTATGATTGTCACAAAGCCTTTTTGGTCCAAAGAGAAGTGTCCGTGGTAGTGTTTAGTAGCTAAGGGTATTATGGTAATCTCAATAGTGGGTTTCCTATTTTGGTTCAAGTTATTAAATGGGTCATTATATATGTGTTTTATTATATCTAAAATAATCTTAGTGTTTAAAAGTCCAAGTTTCCTATTTTGATATTGAAGTAGAATTAGAAGTCATTAAAGTCTCCTATTATGATTGAAGTAGAATTGGAAGTCATAGATGGTCTAGAATATTAGTAGTTGCCAAATATTTTGTTTCTAAATTTGAGTTCTAGTCCTTGTAGAATTACGAGTCTTTAGCCTATAATTATGTGTAATCTTAATGATTCATAGAAGAGTTGATATTATGAAAATTTGAGATTGTGTTTGTGCAATTGGCCTAACCCTTGTGAGGGTGAATCACCTCATTCTCTCTCCATTCTTCTATCTAGCAAGGTTACTATTCACGTCACTGTTCACAGCACTTACAACAACCACCCAATAGCCTCTAAACCTTCGTGTTTTCATTTCCAAAACCCTGCCCTTTTTACAGACCCTTAAACTTTTGCATTTTTAATACATTTTGCGGCCACAAAATCCCACAAAATCTAGCCTTATAAAGCCAGTTGTTTGCTAGTATATTTATCCAGGCTCACTATCTACAGGAAAGTAATCCGTACTCATCCTACATGATTTTGGTAGTAGAGCTTCAAGATCCTACCTTTACTCTCCACTGCTAATTTTTTTTTTTGACAAAGTTGTTTATTGAATACCATGGTGACAAACGCTGAATTGAATTCCAAGTTTGAAGCCACCTCAAAAGATTACGGGGCTACCACCAAGGAAGATGTTGCACTGTTGAAGGGTGATGCTTCAATGTTAAAGAGTGACGTACGTACCATCACTACAACTTTTGAGGAGATGAAAGTATTAATGAAGAGGTTGTCAACTGCTGTCTGGGGCAAAAAGCCTATTGGAGAAAGCACGGGTCAAGAATGTGGTGCCTCAAATATCCATGTTTCTTCATCCCCTAACAAGCAATGAAATTTTGAACAAATTCTTCCAGAACTAGCACCAGCCCGCTATCAAGAAAATCCTAGATTAGTTGATGTTTATAGAAGCACTAAGCTTGAAGTTGGAGATTTAATGGAGACAACAATCTGGAATTATTCCTTGATTGGTTGCATAGCCTAGAGAGTTTCTTTAGGTGGTATCGTTTGAGGGATGAGAGAAAACTCTTATTTGTGGAGGTTAAATTGAAGGGGACAGCTAGAGTTTTGGGCAAAATACCAACAAATGCATTATGCTGCCATTAGATCATGGGTAGATATAAAGATTGCAATGACTCGATACTTTGTACCAGTAAACTACAAACGTGACAATTCACACAATTGGTGCAAGGAAGTATGTCAGTTGAGGAATACACTGGGAAATTCTATAGTTTGACTACGAGATCGGAATTTCCATCGAATGAAGATGTTACGATTTCGATGTATCGACAAGGGTTAAACTCACAAATCTCTTGGGGCTAGTTGCTAGTCGACTTTATACCATGGCAAATGCGGTTAAAGTAGCTTACCAGATGGAAGAATAATTGAAAACAAAGATGTCCATGAGAGCTTCAATAGAAAATATTACTCGGAGTGAAGGTTTTTTGTTGATGCCACCGAACAAATGGTGGTCGTTTAGTCATAGATTGCCAAAGTAGATCTGGGTAGATTGCAAAAGAGGGCGGTGGTTGCAAAGGTTGATGGGGAGGGAAATCGCAATTGGTTATGTGAGGAAGAGAGAGATTGTTGCATTTTGGAGGAGATAGGGGTGGTGGTCACGGGTGGGGGGGACAATGGCAACGGGGTTGGGAGGTTAGAGATGAAAATTGTAATAAAAAAAAAGAAACGTGGGGGGTACAAAATAAAAAAGTGGGGGCTATTAGTAGTGCTCTCTAAGAACATTGAGAGTAATTCTATTTACACAACAATTTTACCTCATGACACCATTTTTCTAATTACACATCCCTAAATAATTCAAAAATGTTATTTCATCTCGTTACACACTTCTTTATTCCACATATACTTTCATCCCTAACCTCCTCTTTTCTCCTTACACCCAAAATCTTTCAAACCCCGAGTCCTCTATCTTCAACTACTACATCCGCTGCCGCCTCTGAGCACCACTCCGCAACCCCATTGCCATGGTCACCACCTCACAACCCCCTGCATCACTTTGCAACCTCCCCCGCGACCACCAGTTTTGCAGTTTTTTTTTAGCATGTGTATTGTTCGGAGAACTAGAACAATCAAATGGAGGCACACAACTGTGCAAAGTTGGTTTGTTTGGTTGGAAAAATGGCTGAACAAATAAAGTTTGTTGCGCTGTGTCCTACCAAATCGGTTCAAATTGATTAATTAGCATGTTTGGCCATAGAAGTCCGAAAGTGAAGACCGAACAATCTCAATTTGTTCAGTGAACTAGAGCCGAAAGGATTTGAACTCACTTTTTTCAAATAATTCGAAACTAACCTAATTAATGTCTCTCTCTCTCTCTCTCTCTCTCTCTCTTTAATTTATTTATCTATTTATTTTTTAATCTCAATTTAGCAAGTTGGTAAATATTCTTCTCTCTATATTTATTATCTAATTTAGTATAAAGATCATCATAGACTTTTAACTTTAGCATCTCTAATTGTCCTTTTTAACCTCCTTATTAATCAATTTGTATCTTTTAAAACTTTCTTCATTTTTATTCTTTTGCCACTTTTTAACATTCATTTTTGCTACGACTTTTATTTCAATATTTCACCACTAAGTATCTTTAGATATAGTCTTCCCTTTGACTCTTCAAGGACATCTTTTGATATTATTTTAATGCATTCTGCTATTGTTTTTCCCATGCTATTAGTATCACCTTCCAAAATCCGCATTGCTTCTTTAATCATTTTATCCTTAAATAATTTTAATTTCTCACCTTTTAGATTCCACCTTCTAGTTTGTAGGTTTCTAATATTTATTTTGGGCTTGATTTTTTCCTTTAATGTTGCATTCTTTACATATTAAGTGATATGTTTTTCCTACAAGAAAATAATTTATTTGACTCTTATTTGGTCCTTTTTTAAAAGTTATTAAGTGTTTTTTAACTCTTTTCAAAGAAAGTATTAGTTACTATAAGATCAAATACTACTGCGAGATCTAAAATGTTCTCTTCAGTTTTTAAAAGTTATTAAATGTTTTTTTTTTTTTCCTTCTCTTTTTAAAGAAAGTATTATTTACTATAAGATCAAATACTACAGCAAAATCGAAAAAGTTCTCTTCAGCCTCATTCCGACCACCAAAACTAGATCCAGCGCGTATCCTCTTGTACCCTTGCTTATCTTTTTCTACATGACCATTGAAATCTCTACCTATAATTATCTTTTCGTCTGTTGGTGCTGTTGCATTAACTCATCTAAGAAGTAACACGTTCATATAATGAGTGTAGCTAAGATGAGAATACTTAGATGGATTTGTGGTAAGACTAGGAAGGGTAGAATTTAAAACGAATATATTTGTGAAGTGGTATGAGTAGAGCACAAATTGAAGATAAGTTGAGAGAGAACAGGCTAAGATGATTTGGTTATGTACAACGAAGGCCTATAGATGCAACGATAAGAAAGAGTGATATGATCACCACAAATGAAAATGTTAGGGGGAAGAGGAGACCTAAATTGATGTGAGATGCGGTAGTAAAAATAGATATGAACTTATTTAATTTAATTGAGCATATAGCTCATGATAGAGTCAAATGAAACAAAAGGATTTAAGGATTCATGTATCTGACCCCATCTGAAAATGTAAGAGGATATGAGTTAACACCATGGCAATGAAAATTTTGGAAGTGATAGGAAAAAAGGTGAGACTTGATGGGTGGTTATATAACTATCTCCATCAAATTACATATTTATACTCTAATGACTTGGAAAAAAATCTCTAAATAATGAAGTATTGAATTCTTGGATTTTTCTTGGAAATAATAAATGCGACATGTATTCAGAAACAAGCTTCACCAAATGGGATGTTGCTTTTATATAATAATTTAGTTTTTTTTTTTTCATGTAATATAGTGTGCGTATATATGTAAATATATTTGTCATCTTGTATAAAGTAAATATAATTTTACTCTTAAACCGCCTGAACCGCATCGCGCACACCCCTAGTTCTTAGTATTGAGTCATTTATTTGTTTGTGTTAAATAAAGTATTTGTTCAAGATGAATGCTGGAGTTTCAAATCTTTGCTATAAATGGTGGTTGTAATACATCTAACAACTATCCTTAATTTAAGAGTGAATACAGATGCTATCTATTTGAGAATATTAGATTTTATGTATATATGGTAGTATATATTAGAGATTGAGTGAATAATTCGTGTTTGCTTTTTTGTTCTCGGGTTAGATTGTTATATAAACCAATGTGTTCTTGTGTTACATAATTGAATATATAGAAAAACATTCAGAAATCTTACATGGTATCAGAGCCAAAAACCCTAGAAACTGTTTCTCTCTCTCAATCGTGAGTTGTGGGTGATCTTCTCCCCCAATCGCGATATTAAAACAGGTTCTTGACTGGTCTCTCTCTAGTTCTCGACATCGATGCTCTGGTTCACATCGCGACATCAGTTCAGTTCAGTCATTGATTCAGTCCCTCAGTCAAAGTCGTGCCTCGTCTTCGCTAGTTGAAGTCGAGTGGTCTGATTTACTTAGGTCGATTGACTCTGGTTTGTGATCATTAGAAGCTTCTCTCTCTCTCTCTCTCTCTCTCTCTCTCTCTCTTTCTCTCTCTCTGGAATCACGATCGTGGTTCTATTGAACTCTCTCTCTAGCTTTGGTTCACGTGATCGACGAGGTGTTTGATTTTGTCCCTCTCGATCGACTTCTGCGTTCATTCTCTCAGTGCTGCTCTGTTTGTACCTGTGTGTGTGTGTTCGTGATTTTGATTCTGTTAGTACTGTTATTTTGGTCAAAAACTCTTATTTACAGTTTGGCCCACTTGTTATGATTATTATACTTCAACCTGTTAATCTTTGATTTATTACAGTGACGGACACCAAAATCCAAGTGATCAAATGTAAACTCACTGGTGCCAATTATGCTTATTGGGCTAGTGTTATGAAGAATTTTATTCTTGGTAAAAAAAAATAGGGCTATGTTTCTAGTTCTGTTCCTCATCCATTGGACCCAAAAGTAGAAGGATATCTGACTTCTTGTGATACTTGGGATTATAATAATGCCCAAGTTCTGACCTGGTTTCATAGTTTTGTGGATGACCGTATTGGAATGATGTTTTTCAAATATGGTACTGCCAATGATGTGTGGGACTATTTATTGAGTGTGTATCAGCAGTCCAACTTTGCTAAGCGGTAAAAGTTGGAAACAACTATTCAGAGTGCTTGTCAGCGGGATCAATCTATTCAGGACTTGTACATTGTGATGACAGGTCTCTGGGATGGCTCTCATGGAACCATTTAGCCTCAAGGTACTAGATGCTTATGTTGAGTTTCAGGAGTAGGGTCGTTTAGTGTAGTTTTTAACGGCTCTCTCCTCTTAGTATGAGGCTATCCGTGGTGGCATCCTTCATCGGTCTCCTCTTCCCTCTGTAGATGCTATTGTTCGTGAGCTCTTCTCAGAGGAAACCCGTCTTAAGACGGCCAGCCAGACTCTGTCTCAATTTATCTTTTTGGCTCCCACTCAGCCTCCGTCGACCCCACCACCTCATCAGCTTTAGGCTACTACGAAGCCCAAGAAGGGGCCACTAGTCTTTGATGAGTGTGCCTTTTGCCATTAGAAGGGCCATTGGAAGTACAATTGTCCCAAAAAGGGACATCAGTCTTCTCAGTCGCCTCAGACACAGTTCTGAGGTCTTGCTTCGAGTACTTTTCGGCCTCCTATTGCTTATATTGCATTTGCTTCGGCTCTTGATACTGACTTGGCTTTCTTGAGTGCCCAGATTGTTTAGCTTCAGCATCTCTTGTCCACCTCCCAGCCATCTCCATCTGCCTCTGCTCTTACCTTTCTTCATTTAGGTTTGTTTGGGTCCTCTTCAGGTATCTCCTCTTTTGTCTAGCTTTTTGGCTCTGGTGTCTCTCCTCATATGACTCCTCACCTTTCCTTACTTCAAAACTGTATCCCCCCTCCCTCTCTTATTACTGTTATACTACTAATGGGTCTGGTATGCCTGTTCTATCTATTGGGTCTGTCTTACCCTCTTGTATGTCTGTTGTTACTATTCCCTCTATTCTTTATGTTCCTCAGCTATCTGTCGGTTTATTATCTATTAGTCAACTTGATGCTTCTAGTTTTGATGTTGTCTTTTCCTCTTCTATCTGTTGTGTGTAGGATCGGGTGTCCAAGAAGTAGATTGGGAACGGCCGTAGAGTTGGAGATCTTTACGTGGTAGAAAGCTTGCATCTCCTTCTATCGACCTCTCCAGTTGTCTTTTCCTCATTTCAGTTACATTCTTAGTCTAGTCAGTTTTATTTATGGCATTCTTGCCTAGATCATTTGTCTATTGACAGCTTACGGTCTTTAGCTTAGTCAGGATTATTGGGTAAAGTTTTTCCTAGTCAAATTGATGAATGTCGGGGGTGTAAACTTGCCAAAATGTCAACTTTACCATTTAATAAAAGTACTTCTGTTTTTGTTTCTCCATTTTCTCTTGTGCATACTAATGTCTGGGGACCCTCTCCTATTCTCACTAAAGGGGGTTCCACATACTATGTGTCTTTTGTTGATGATTGCACCCGTTATACTTGGGTTTATCTTGTGACCCATAAATCTGACTTATACCAAATATATCGTACATTTCAGTCTATAATCACTACATAGTTTGGGGCTACCATTAAATTATTACGATCTGACTTGGGTGGGGAATGTTTTAAAATTAAGTTCTGTGAGTATTTAGCCAATTTGGGTACCATTCACCAAACCTCCTGTACCGATACACCCACCTAAAATGGTCGCGCTGAGCTTAAACACTGTCATCTCCTTGAAACAGTTCGGTCTCTCCTTTCTGCCTTTGTTCTCACTGTTGCTTTTCTTCTAAACCGTATGTCTACTCCCCTACTTTTTGGTTGTTCTCCTTATGAGGCTCTGTTCTCCCAGCTTCTCAATTACTCTCTCCTACGTATTTTGGGTCTGCTTGTTTTGTCATTCGTCGTAAAGATATGACCAAACTTAGTGCTTGGTCTGTTAAATGTGTCTTTTTAGGCTACAATCTTACCCAAAAAGGCTATCGCTGTTATAACCCTGTTTCTCGTCGCCTTTATGTCTCCCGCCATGTTCCCTTTCTCGAACGTCTGTCTTACTTTTTAGCTTTCCCCTATCACTGCTCCAGTTTTCAAAGAGGATTTGGTTCACATTGATCCATTTCCTTTTGAGGTCCCTTCCGATGAGTACATTTCTACTGTTTTCCATGAGCTTGTTCTTTCTACCATCCCTCCTGCTGAGTCCTTCTCCACTGACTCCCATGAGTCTCTTGCCTCTTCTCTTCCTTCTCTTTCCCCTCTAGCTCTATCTCCATCTCCTCCTCTGTTGTTAGTCTATTTCTGTCGCAAGGCTCTTCCTTCACCGGTTGTCTTTGCCCTACTGCCGATCCTACTGCCTCTAACGACTCTGATCTTGCCAACCGTAAGTATCCCCTTCGCATCCATAAACAAGTAGACAAACTTGGTTTTGCTAAAACATATTTTTCTCCTTTATATTGCACCTTTTTGTCTGCTATTCACTCTTTTTCAGAACCCCAATCTTACAAGGAAGCCTGTTAGGATCCTAATTGGATTAGAGCTATGAAGGATGAGTTATCTGCCTTGCAGAAGACTACTACTTGGGAGTTGGTTCCTTTGCTTGCTTGCAGGAATCTGGTTGGTTGCAAATGGGTCTATAAAGTCAAGACTAATTCTGATGGTTTTCTTAAGTGCTATAAAGTTTGCCTGGTTTCAGAAGGTTTCTCACAGGAGTATGGTATTGATTATGAAACATTTGCCCTTGTTGCCAAAATGACTACTAACGTACTTTGATCTCTATTGTTGCTGTTCGTCATTGGTCTCTTTATTAGATGGATGTTAAGAATGCTTTTCTTAATGGTTATCTCACTGAGGAGGTTGATATGCGTCCTTCCCCTGGCCTTCATCATTCCTCTGGACAGGTTTGTCGTCTTCGGCGTGCTCTGTATGGTTTGAAGCAATCTCCTCGTACTTGGTATGATCGTTTTCAGATAGTTGTTACTGAGCTTGGGTTTCATCCTTGTGCCCATGACTCTGCTTTGTTTCTCCTTCACGCATCTACTGGTTTTGATGTCTTATTACTGTATGTAGATGATATGATACTGGTTCTGACTATTCTGCAATCTCTGAGGTCAAGCAACATCTCTTTCGTACCTTTGAAATGAAGGATCTGGACCCATTGATGTATTTTCTTAGTATTGAGGTCCATTCTTCTCCCAATGGCTACTTTTTGTTTGAGGCCAAGTATGCCAATGAGGTTATTCATCGGGCTAGTCTTACTGACACTAAGATTTCTGATACCCCGTTGAACTTAATGTGAAGCTTAACACTACTGATGGTATTCCTCTAGATGATCCTACTTTATATCGAGAGCTTGTGGGTTACTTAGTCTATCTGACGGTTACTCGTCCCGATCTTGCCTATATTGTTTATGTGGTTAGCCAGTTTGTTTCTGCTCCTCGTTCTACACATTAGGCTGCTTTGGTTCAGATTCTTCACTATCTTCGGGGTACTATATTTTAGGACTTACTGTTGTCTTCTACTTCCTCTTTGGACTTGGTGGCTTATACTGATTCTGATTAGGTTGGTGATGTCACTGATTGCAAGTCCACGTTTGGTTTTTGTATGTTTCTTGGCGATTCATTGATCTGTTAGAAAAGTAAGAAACAAACTGTTGTTACTCGCTCTACTGCCGAAGTTGAGTATCGTGTTATGGTTCATGCTACTGCTGAGATTGTTTGGCTTCGTTGTCTTTTATCTGATTTGGGTGTACCTGAGTCTTCTCCGACCTCTCTATTGCGACAACCGCAGTGCTATTCAGATTGCCCATAATACTGTCTTCCATGAGCGGATGAAGCATATTGAGATTGATTGTTCCTTTGTCCGTCAGCATATGCAGTCTGGCTCTATTTCATTTCCTTTCGTCTCTTCGGCTTTGCAACTTGCTAACTTCTTCACCAAGACTCACGCCAGTGCTCGATTTTAGTTTTTTCTTGGTAAACTCTTAGTGTTTTCTGCTAGAACACCTTGAGTTTAAACGGGGGTGTGAGAATATTAGATTTTATGTATATATGGTACTATATATATTTTGTATATATTGGGGATTGAGTGAATAATTCGTGTTTTCTTTTTCGTTCTCGGATTAGATTGTTATATAAACCAATGTATTCTTATATTACACACACAATTGAATATACAAAAAAACATTCAGAAATCTTGCAATCTGTTCTGATGGAAATCATGATTTATTGCAAGTTACGAATTTGCCTATATAGTAATGCTTCGACTTATAATTTTTCCCCCTAATTGATTGCAACTAGATGATGTCATAATAGATATATGATTCACTACTACATTGACATTATACATTCTACCTATAAACAGTTAGTGGGTTGGGCTCTTGGAGACTTCATTTATGTTTTGTGGCATTGTACAGCTATATATAACTTAGTGTCTGTGACCTGTGTATTCTGCAGATACATGTTGACGGAAGAAGGTAAGGAAGCAGCACGTGAATGTCTCTTGAGAACTGGTCTGGTTGATTTGACTGAGAATTGGACTACCACACAGAGACTTTCAAATCTGGACGCAAGCAATATTTCAGATTTAGAATTTGCTCGTGCTGACATGGCTAAAGAAGTGACATTGGGATCTGTTAACTCAAGTTTGCAGAAGAAATTAATTGATGTTCCGCTCGAGTCTCTAGATAGGGTATACTTGCAGTATACATATGATTTCGATCTTTTTAATTATTATTTATTTATTTTCAGTATTGTTAGGTTTACTCACTGTTTGTTTCCTTATTTCAAAGAAGAAAATAGAAAATAAAGAGTATAACTGAAGTAAAAGGAAGAGAAACATGAGGCCTGAAAAATTTCTTTTATTTGGATATAGACAAGAAATGTAGAGATGGGAAAGGAAAATTGTAGGCTTATGTGCTGTTTGATAAAATTGAGAACTGAAAACTGAACACTAACAATTGAATTTTTTAAGTTGAAAAGCTGTTTGATAAAAATTTAAGTGCTGAATTAAAAATAAATTATTTGATATTTATAAAATCAAATTTAAAATTTATTATTTTTAAATTATATATTTTAATTTTTATATTGTGATGGTGGTAGTGGCATAGTGGTGATGGTGGTAGCGATGGTGGTAGTGGTAGTGGCATGGTGGTGGTGGTGGTGGTGGTGGTGGTGGTGGTAGTGTTAGTGGCAGTGGCATGGTGGTAGTAAATGATGGTGGTGTTTATGGCAATAATGACAATGATAATGAAGGTGATGGTAGTAGTGGCGGCGGTGGTAATAGCGGTAGTGATGGTGGTCGTGGTAGTAGTGGTGGTAGCGGTAGCGGTAGCGGTAGCGGTAGTGATGGTGATGGTGATGGTGATGGTTATGGTGGTGGTAGTAGTGGCGATGGCATGATGGTGGTAGTGGTAGTTGTAGTAGTGGTGGTGACGGTGACGGTGACGGTGACTGTGGCGGTGGCATGGTGGTAGTGGTCGTGGTAGTGGTTGCAGTAGTGATGGTGATGCTAGCGGTAATAGTGGCGGTGGCATGATGGTGGCGGTAGCGGTAGCGGTAGTGGTAGTTGTGGTGGTGATGCTGGTGGTGAGTTTATAATAGTGTATATTCATACTTATGTTTAGTATTTATAAATTCAGTCAGAATTAAGTAAGTTTTATATGACTTAGAATTTTCTTAAATTTTAGCTTACATTTAATTTTTAAGTGATCAATTATGGTTATCAAACGCACTTAATTGATTATCACTTAATCAGTTCAGTTTTAGGTGCTGAATTATGTTATCAAACACCCCCCATAGTGTCACGACCCCATTCTACCCCAAACATGATAGCATTGTGACCGGCTAGTAGTACTTGACTACCAAAGGCCTAGCAAGATAAGACAAGGTTGGACTAACCATACTTGGGGCTTATGAGGAAGCTTTAATCCATTAGTTATCAAAAGTCCATTCAGAGCATGTGCACAAGTCATATGAAATTCAAACGTGCATACCTCTTGGATTGATATCTTGTTTATTTACAAAGTTCAAACAACAAAAAGAAAGTACATCATCTTAACTACAACCTTACAAAAACCAAAACTGATGTACAAGATAGTCTATTCAAAGTTACATCTCCCGAAAGTGCAAAAACAAAAGAAAAACTTCTTAGTGGACTTCTCTTCATTATTGTGTTCTTCTTCATCACCTACATACATATAGGGGAGAGAGGTGAGTCATGGCCCAGTGAATAGTAATTTAGTAAAGCGGTAAATGAATGAACATCGATGAGCTTTATAAAAACATAACACAAGAATCATAGCTTGAACATAGCTTAACAAGAGCATGATAATACAAGGCTTGACTTTCAAACATTTACATAGAGACGAACATTCTAAGGACCTTGAAAGTGAATAACCGGCCCGGGTACCGGTTGGACAATCCACCCGAAGGTGGCAAAGAGCTCGGCCATCATAGTGTTATTGGCTTGTTATGACGTCCCCCAATAACTAGGATGTTTCCAAGGATGTAATCTTCATACATGATACAAGAGTATAGGATGTTCATTCATAACAAAACGATAGCTTAACTTTCATAAACATAGGATAGGTTTTGCATTTGAATCATGTAACTTTACTACACTACTACTCACAAATGGCTTTTGAACAAACTGTTTCTTCCTCCAAAAGTGCTTGACCTACACAAAGCAAGAACAAAGTATTGAATTAACTTAGTGTTTCCTAATCTTCTTTTAAGTTGTCTAGTGCTTTCATACTTCAAATTCAAGTGTTAATCAAGTCTAAAACAAGTGTCAAAAGCATACATAGAATTGCCCTAGGTGTTTGAGGCTTGAAAAACATGAAAATTTGTTGAAACAAGGGGTGCCACATGTGCAGGGACTCAGGGCCGCACGTGCGGTTTTGTGCAGTGTCGAACATTGTTTGCTAAAATTTGGGCCACACATGCGGAAGTCATGGCTGCACGTGCGGAAGTGGCTGTTACTCAAAATTTTGTTTTTGAGTCCAAAATTCTCGTTCTTTTCCTACCTTTCTCCGTTTCTTTCCAAGGTTCCAAAACATGAGTTTAGGCTAGCAAAACTATAAGAATTTACATGGAAACATAAAGATATATCTTCTTATGGAACAAAAACATCAAAAACTAGATTGAAATAGCAAGAATCTTGATTACCTAGCTCTTTCTACAACCTATCCTATTCTTCTTCATTCTTTCTTCCATGACTTCATTGCTAACTCAAATTAATCGTAACTTCTTCTCAATCATAGATAGTAGGATCGATTTCTACAAGAATTGGGGTTCAAAACTTACCTTAGGATGATTCAAGGATGAATTTTTTGTGAGTTGCTTCAAGCTCTCTTCTTTTTCTCCTTCTTTCTCTTTTCTTCTCCTTTCTTCTAGTTCAATCTTTGATCCTACAGATTTTCTTCTTCTTCAATTTGGTTTTTATCTAGCAAGGTAAGACAAAGGTTGAATTGAGACAAAAAGGGAGGTGTGTGCATCACCTACTTGCTTGCTTAATTTATTTGCTTAATCTCAATTACTTAGCTTAATCAACCAGCTCTTCTTATTACAATTGTCATCATCGTTGTCACCATATCTGTGTAATCATTGTTGCTTCTTTGTCACTGTCATTACAGTGGACATTTTTATTAAAGATGAAAAGTTACTAGTCATAAATCTCACCTAGAATATAGAGTTGTTTGAAAAGTAGTTGGGAGTTGCAGTTGTCATAGTGATTCCTTTTATTTTTCGTGAAACTGTATTACTTTATACTTGTTTTCTGATTCCACAGAAAACTCTAGTCTCTGCTATTTATTTCCTTATTTTTGAACTTTTGATACCATTAGGTGAAGGAATGAAGCAAGGACCTATTATTATAAATATAAACTAAAGTTTTGTTCTTTTGGAAAGTTTTCAAGAGGTAAATGTGGCTCCAAAATAGTTATTAAGTAATATGAAACAGAGGAATTGAGTTCATTGGTGTTGGATTAATAAAATATTTGTTGTAGCTTTTGGTCTTAGTGTTCACTTTTATCGTGCATGTTGATTGGAAAATTGAGACGTAACATCTTCCCTAAGAAGCACAGATACAGATACATATCACACATTATGGACACACCAACATGACAATTTAAAAAAAAAAAAAAATTCTGACACGACATGGAAGGACCCAACAAATAAATATATATTATTTGTACACATAACAATAATAATTTCTTTGTTTTTTACATTATAATTACATTTATTTTTACATTGGAAAAGAACTATTGTTTCACATTGAATATATTGAAAAAAAGTATTTACAAGTAGTCCTGATATTTATTTCAAAAAGAATTATTCACAATTGGAAGTTTAGACTAGAGTTACTAAAATTAGAAAGCTAAAAGAAAAAAGATTAATAGGTATAAACCCACATTGTTTTGAATTTTGTTACTAGTTCCTAAGTCATTTTCTTTAAACTTGTGATGTGTTTTGTGTGTCTAAGTGATAGACATGCTTGTCTCCCAATTGTTTCAAGTGTGTAAGGTTCTAAAAACATATAAAAGACAATAAGAGAACATGTTTGGACTTGTATCCAACACTTGTCGGTGCATATCTAACGAGTGTCGGTGTCTGACAGGGACATGACACCTTAGAAGTGTTCGTGTTGACGCCTTATTGGTTTCAAATTTTTAGGGGCCATGCTATTGGACTTGATGTTCTCTCTCTCTCTCTCTCTCTCTCTCTCTCTCTCATTGAATTGATCTTCTATCTTGTAGTCCCCTTCTTAGAGCACCATGAACCGTTTATTTTTGCATTGTCTCATGGCTTTGAGTTTGTGGCACTGACTCTTTCTTTTGGTGGAGGTATCGTGGGTGGCTCTTGAGGTGACTATTATCACACTCTTAGTTGATTTTTGAGGTTTCGGTGTCAAGAAAGGGGCAAAGGTGTTGTAGGTTTGCGCAATATATGCAATTTTTTGGTCATTTTTTTGGTCATTTGGTTGGAGAGAAAACACAAGGATTTTTTAAGAGAAAACACAAGGATTTTTTAAGACAAATTTGGGGATTGGATTATTTGTAGGATAAAGTTTGTCTTATGGCATCTTTCTGGGCTTTTGTGGCTCCCTTATTTAAAGAGGTCTTGCTTTTTTGATTTCTAGAGACTGTTTGTCAGTGTGTGACACTTAGTTTTTTTTGCTTGGTTTTGTGTTGAGTTTTTTCTCAATTTCTTTTTGAGGAATCGTTGTCCTCTCTTTTACTTTTTTTCTTCTTCATTAAAATCTTCTTTGTTGTTGATAAAAAAAAGAGAAGAAAGTATAAGCTGTTAGAGATGGATCTTTTCCATATAAATCTAGAAAAGTATTTTAATGATACCAGTCTGTAAATGACTGATGTTGCCACTGCATGTTTAAGGCCTTTTAGGCAACAATACCCAAGGGTTATTTGTATTCATCTTTCTTTATAATTTGTTCATTATTGCAGCAGTACTTCCACTCATTTTACCTGTTAAGTGGGTTTTTATTTAATTTTTTTTAATAAAAAAGTTATAGCTATGGAGTATGAATCACCTTGTTTGGTGCCAATTTTATGAAAATTGAGTTTTTATTTTTTATTTATTTTTCGTGTTTTTTTTTTGTTTTTTGTTTTTTGTTTTTTGTTTTTAGTGAATTTGTTTAATAAACTTTTGACTTTTTAGATACACTTAATATAAATACATATAAAAAGTATAATATTTGTGAAAAAAACTTTAAAAAATTCACTAAATACCAAAAATACAAAAAAAAAAAAAAAGAAAAGAAAAGAAAATTCAGTCCATGTTTTTAATATTTTAAGCAATTTTTTTGCATCTAATCTAGATGCACCTAACAAGTAAAATATTTGCAAAAAAATATTTAAAAAATTAATAAATACACAAGAATGTGAAAAAGTAAAAAAAATTGCTTAAAATATTAAAAAAATTCACTAAAAAAAATAAACTCAATTTTCAAAAAATTGAATTTAGAAAATTTGAACCGAAGAATGTGAATAGTTTCCATACTAGGTTTGAAAGTTCAAATGTATCCTTTGATTCCTTTCTTTTGGCCTTATTGTTTTAATAAGGCTGTGTGTTTTGAACAGGGGTGTTTATATATTTTTGTGTTATGGGATCATACCACTGATTTATGGTTACTTCATGTAGTTTTTGCGCATGGGGTACTCAAAGGAACAAATTCTTTGTGCTTTCACTGAAGTTTCAGAAACATCGCAGAACAAGGAGATCTCTTCACTCTGGCCGGCTGTTTTGTGTCATCTTCGAGAAGAGCAAGTTTATGGTTTGCCTTTGGAGTCTCACAAGACTCTAAGAGAGGATTGTCTTGCATCATCAAATACTTCCAAATCTAGGGATGGTAATTAGCTTCCCTCAAATGTGTGTATCATGGATGGCATACAGGATTTACTTTTTTTCTCAATGTTGTCTTAATTGGGTACAATGTTAATATCCAGGTCAGGTACGTCTTTCAGTGATTGAGAATAGTCAGATGGAATCTAATTGCAGTGGTGCATTACATATTACAAACTCTTCATGCCTTCCTGCGGGCAGCTCCTTTACCTTGAGAGCTTGCTCATCAACTGTAAGTTTCAATAGTTGATAATTCTTTCTACCTTTTGCATTAGGCATGCCTTTTATCTGAGCTTTACATGTGTGTCATGTTCTCAAGCAATCTTACCTGGATATGTGGCACGTGATTGTTGGTGGAGGGCCTTCTACAACATGGCCTGCTAAAGTACGCTAGTGCCAAAGATATAATGATTGTACTTTTTTATTTTTATTTTAAAAAGTGATGTTTCAAGTTCCTCTGGCAATTTTTAATGAACGTTCAACCTAGTTTAGCATGTCAAATTTAAGTTTTTTTTGAAAGCTTTAAAACTTTTTGTCTTATAGATAGCCAAGGTGGGCTTCATTTTTTGTTGGGTCCCTGATCTTTTATTTGTTCGCCGCCTGTGAAACACAGGGTGCTTCAAAGTTCTGTCTACTCTGTTCTAAGATTTTCCTTTTTGCTTAGTTATCCAACATGATTTGCATATTTCAAGATATACTAAACATTCATAATAAATTATGGATCCTCTTTCTACTGCATGTTGTAGGGTTATCCCGTGTTTAAGCCAGGTTCAGACGGTTCTGGAACTTGTATAAATGCTTTAACAATGCCACCTTTAAGATTTGGAGAGAGATTTGAGGAAGCATATGAAGTAATTTTGATATTGGATGATCGTGAGCAATTTGCTACTCAGGGGTGAGTAATTTCCTCAACATTGCCAATGTTTATAATGAAACTAGTTGTCTCAAAGTTCAAATTTGTTTGCAGAGGTATAGGCTATGTGTGTATAAAACCCTATTATTTGGAAATAACCGCTTAACCCCTTGTGGTTGATGGGTTTTATTTATTTATTATTTTTGGTGATGTGGCCCATAAGGATATTGCCCATGTATGGACACCTGCATACAAGGACTACAACGGATTTTTTTTTTCCTACTTTGTTTTGATGCATGATTTGGATTGGATTAAAACCATGAACCAGAGGATTAATTACCCTGCAGTCTATACCAGTGGGTGTAACTTTATGCCATGATTGTGGGATATTTGATTGGCATAGTGAAAAGGGAACAAAAAAAAAAAAAAAGAAGAAAACATTTGGAGGGGCATTTAGAAGTCTCCATCTTTGCTAGCTAATGTAGAACAAAAAGGACAGGGAAGGGGAGTGGCGCCAGCCTAAGAAGCACGAACATAGACATGCGATGCGATATTGACACGAAATGGATATGCCCAATCTGCGTCCATATAAGCTTCCACACTATGATGATCATGTTTGGAAAAAAAAAGACCTTTTTCAAGAGAAGAGTATCTCAAGATTCTCATAACTGCCACCAAGTATATTTCATGAGGAGCATGCATAAACTCGCTAACCATACTAACAACAATAGCAATATTAGGACGAGAATGAGATAAGTAAATGAGCTTACCCACTAGTCTCTGATAACTCCCTTTCTCAACAGTTGCTCTCCCACTATCATCACAAAGTTTCTTATTAGGCTCTAGTGGTGTGTCACAGGCTTTGCTTCCAAGCATTCCTGTTTCCTCTAATAGGTCAAGGATATATTTTATCTGACAGATGAAAATCCTATCTTTGGACCTAGCCACTTCAATCCCCAGAAAGTACTTCATGTTCCCTAAGTCTTTGATTTCAAACTCACTTGCCAAATACTTCTTCAACCAAGAGATTTTCTCAACATCATTTCCTGTAAGCACTATGTCATCCACATATACAATGAGAGCTGTAGTCTTACCATGAGAGGAATGTTTAACAAACAGAGTCTGATCAGCCTGACTCTGTTTGAAGCCATATTTCAGCATCGCTTGAGTGAACCTCTCAAACAAAGCCCTAGGGGACTGTTTGAGGCCATATAATGACTTCCGAAGTGGACATACCTTACCCTTGGTTTGAAGGATTTTAAAGCCAGGAGGAATGTCCATATACATCTCCTCTTCTAGGTGACCATGTAGGACAACATTTTTCACATCAAACTGATGAAGTGGCCAATCCAGATTAGCTGCCAGAGAGAGAAGTATTCTTTCTGATTGAATTCATTTTTGTAATCGGAGCAAATGTCTCTTGGTAGTCCATCCCATAGGTCTGAGTGAAACCCTTTGCCACAAGTCGAGCCTTATACCGCTCAATTGAACCATTTGCCTTGTGTTTCACAGTATACATCCATTTGCATCCTATAGTTCGTTTGTCCCTAGGTAACTCAGTCAAATCCTAAGTGCCATTCTTATGAAGTGCTTTTATTTTCTCCACCATGGCTAGTTTCCACTCAAGAATAGTAAGAGCATCTTGAAAATGATTAGGTATACCAACAGAAGAAATTTTTGACACAAAGGCTTTATATGAAGAGGACAAATGAGAATAATTAGTCTTTTGTATCCAAGTAATTTTCTGCCTTTCTTTATCCTTGACATAAGATTTGCCTTCTCTATTCTTGGTAACATTAGATTCAATATTGCTAGTAATAGGTACCACTAGTGGTATTGGGCCAGGAACAATAGGAGCAATAACAGGTACCACTGGTGATAGTATTGGGCCAGGAATAATAGAAGCAACAAGACTCTTCACACCAAGACTCCCCCTGTAGAGATGATTGGGACACTGGACTGGACAAGAAGTAGGATTGAGACTCAAAGAAGGTGACATCTATGGATACAAACCATTTACGAGAGGGAGGATAATAACACTTGTACCCTTTTTGAGTAGGAGAGTAACTCAAGAACACAAACTTGAGAGAACGAGGATCCAACTTATCCCGAGAAGGAGAATGATTGTGAACAAAACATACATAATCAAAGATTTTTGGAGGAATGGAAAATAGAGACTCAAAACCTAATAGGACTTGAAGAGGTGCCTTTTTTTGTAAGACATGAGTAGAAAGACGGTTAATGAGATATGCAGTAGTAAGAACAACCTCGCCCTAATAGGCCCGAGGGACACCCATAGAAAAGCACATACAACGAGCAATATCAAGGAGATGGCGATTTTTGCGCTTGGCAACCCCATTCTGTTGAGGGGTGTCAGTGCAAGATGTTTGATGGATAATGCCATGAGTGAAAATATTGTGCCAACCCAGAATCAATGTACTCACCCCCATTATTAGAACGCAAGACTTTGACAACCATCCCAAATTGGGTACTAATCATCTTATGGAAGTTTTGAAACAGAGGGAAAGCCTCACTTTTTTCTTTCATGAGATACAACCAAGTGGCACGAGAACAATCATCTATATAAGTTACAAACCATCGATGACCCGTCATTGACAGTACACGAAATGGACCCCAAACATCAGAATGAATTAGAGAAAAAGGAACTAAACTTTTATTATTACTAGGAGCAAAAGAAGCTTGGTGTTGTTTGCCAAGTTGGCAAGACTCATAATGAAACTCGGAGATTTTATTTTTTATTAAAATAGAAGGAAAAAAATGTCTAGGTAACAAAGAAGATGGATGGCCTAGACGACGATGCCATAGCCATAAATCTTCCGTGGTGGATGGAGACTAGATGGAATAATGAGCCAGCTGGACAGTCTAATCCAGGATACAGAGACCATTTTTTGTTCTACCACTGCCAATCGTCTTCTTCGCAATAAGGTCCTGAAAAAGACAAGAATTAGGAAAAAAAAATTACACTACAATTCAAATCCCGAGTAAGACAACTTAATGACAATAGGTTAACAGAAAAATTAGGAACATGTAAAATAGAAGATAAAAGTAGAAAAGGGGTGGCTTAAACCTTTCTCGGAGACGGAAGAAATAGTACCATCAACAATGCTAACTTTATCTTGACTAGAGGCGAGTGTATAGTCTGAGAAGAGATCAGAAGACCCAGACATATGATTGGAGACACCAAAATCAATAATCTATGGTGAGGCCTTATGGGATAAGAGAACACTAGATGATGAGGCTAAGTTACTTGAATGGGCAAACGAAGAGGAAGAAGAGGATGCACCTGGAGGAGTAGGAGACCGACGATCAAGCAGATGGCGCAGAGTATCCTCAAACTCAAAAGTTGACATACCAGAGACCAGATTAGAAGTCTGCATAACTGGAGCTGAATCATTGTCTTTACATCATTGGACTGATGAGCACAAGAGTGAGTTGCACATCCTCTCGACTGACTAGAACGACCGCCTCTATGACCTGAGTGATCCCCTCGACCCCCTGATGGAGTTCAATGAAGCTTCCAACAAGTCTCCCGGGTGTGCCTCGGTTGGTGACAGTAATCACAGAGCAAAGTATCCTTCCCTGAAGGATGAGGAGAAGGAAGTGATAGACCAGCCCCATCATGAGAAGGTGCAGAAAATAATGCTGAACGGTTTGTAGAAGTTGGTAGTAGCATAGCAGAACGACTCTCTTCATTCTGGACATAAACAAAGGCCTTCTGAAGAGATGGAAGTACATCCATGCCAAGGACACAACTTCGGATTGGGTTGTACTCCACATTGAGGCCTTCTAGGAACTTGAAGACCCTCTTCGATGCAAGAAACTTTTGGTAACCAGCGGAGTCAACGGTTTAGACAAGCTTGTAATCCAAGAGATGATCTAGGTGTTTCTAACCATTAGTCAGAAAGGTGTAATACTAAAAAACTGTTTGCTCCCCCTGTACTGAGTGCTCAATAGATCAGCGCAACTCAAATGACTAATATGTAGCAGCTATTGCCTCCCAAACATCCTGGGCACCCTATGATCAAAGAGTTGGTAATCTCTCATTGATCATAGCCAGGATCAGTAATATCTGGTGCTTGAACTCTCCTATGAACATATCCCATCTTTCCTCTACTCTTCAGAAAAAGTGTCAGACATTGAGACCATGCAAGGTAATTCTGACCATTAAACAGAGAGGTGGTCATTTTAAGGCTACGGTTTAGGTTCTCAGAAGTAGTAGTCATAATTGGACTGGTACTCTCCTCTTTCAATGGGTGGTAAGTAGTGGATTCACTAGATGGGTTAGCCATTTTTATGCTACTATCTTAACCAAAACCACATCACTAATCACAATAATGGAAAGAGGGAATGGAGTGAGCTAGCAACCTCAAACATAGACCACTATTGGAGCATAACACTTAGATTAATGGGCCCATTTACCATCCCAAAGAATAAATAAAATGGTAAAAGGGTGAAACTTCAATCAAAATAGCAGCCTTGGGGTTCAACCACAATGAAAAACAGAGTAGTAATAAAGAGGATGAACCAAGGAGTGTTATCAGACCATATGATGTTGAGAAGCACTTAGAGGCTATTACAGAGAATTCAAAACACACAGGGGAAGACCAGAGGGAAGTCCAAAGTACCTACCAGACCATGAAGAAGTCGGAAAATGCCCAGGAGGGTATTGGCTAACATTTTTGACCCTGAGGCTGAAGAGATAGATGTCTCATAGTGGCTAGGACTGTCGTAAGCCCTAGAGAGGCTGAAGGGTGCACTGAAACAGTGCTAGGTAGTGTCGAAAAAGTTGGGCAGTGTCACAAGTCCTAGAGAAGGCTTGAGAGGGTGCTGAAAAAGACTGGAGAAGGCTTGAGAGGGTGTCGAAAAAGACTGGAGAAGGCTTGGAGAAAGATGGGTGGTTGTTGAGGTGGTGATTGGTGGCTGTCAGAGGTATCAGGGGCATTTAGACTCACTATAGTAGTCCGTCTGGCTGCCCTTGCGGGTGGGCAAACACTCGGCCTAGCGGGCGAACATGCTAAGCTCTACACGAATCCCTATTTGAACTTGAGCAAGGTCACTGCTTTAGCTAGGGCTTGCTTGAGTTTGCTCCAGTCTTTGCTGTCCAGAGGGGATGAAATTTGCAGCAGGTATAAAGGTGGCGATGAGGGAAGGGACGATTCCATTAAAGGAACGAAATAAGCAGTACAGAACGGGCAAGGAGTCGGGATAGAAGAAATTGCGTGGCAAAGCAAATGTGTGACAAACCAATTTCTGAACATTTATCATGGAACTGGCTTTAGTTCAGATAGTTGAAACAGGATTGTAAATGTCGGTTTAGAGAAGAGAAAGAGTTTGGGAATATGTTTGACTTCATCCCCTTTTATATTGATAATACTAAGTAATTATAGGAGTGCCATAAGGCATAATTTATGGGTCAACCCATTACACCAATCAAGGGAAGAGAATAAGAATAAAATACAATCAATATTATTTCCCATTCTAACACTCCCCCTCGAGCTGCTGTGAAGATATCTCTTATGCCCAGCTTCTTGAGAATGCCATGAAATGGTTTGCTCCCTAGTCCCTTGGTGAGAACATCGGCTAGTTGGTCCCCAGTCTTCACAAATGGAATACATATAGTGCCACTAGTGAGTTTTTCCTTGATGAAGTGCCTATCAATCTCCACATGCTTAGTTCTATCATGTTGAACTGGATTATGAGCTAT
The DNA here is from genome assembly GCA_030407325.1 of Camellia japonica. Taxonomy (NCBI): domain Eukaryota; kingdom Viridiplantae; phylum Streptophyta; class Magnoliopsida; order Ericales; family Theaceae; genus Camellia; species Camellia japonica. The sequence continues at coordinate 87,029,661 of JAPPVO010000029.1, forward strand.
GTTGATTGCGGCCTTGTTGTCACAGTATAGTCTTATGGAGTCGGTCTGATGGATTCCCAAGTCTCCCAACAACTCACATACACCCTGAGCTATAGCCTTGAATTCTGCCGCAGCACTAGATCTAGCAACCATATTCTGTTTCTTACTTTGTTAGGTGACTAGGTTGCCAAAAACAAATGTACAGTATCGGGAAGTTGATCATTTATCAGTGACTGATCCAGCCCAATCTGTATCAGTAAATGCCTCCACACTGAGATGGCCATGTTTTGAGAAATAGAGACCCTTCCCAGGAGAAGACTTCAGGTATCTCAGGATTCTCATAACTGCCTCTAAGTGGGAATTTTTAGGAGCATGCATAAACTGGCTAACCATGCTCACGGCAATTGCAATGTCTGGACGTGAGTGAGATAAGTATATGGTCCACTAGTCTCTGGTATCTCTCCCTGTCCACTGGCTCCCCCCTCTTGATCCTCACTTAGTTTCTGGTTCTAGAGGTGTATCACATGGTCTACCGCCAAGCAGTCCAGTTTCCTTTAGCAAGTCAAGTACATACTTTCTCTGGCATATGAAGATGCCATCCTTGCTCCTAGCTACTTCAATACCCAAGAAATACTTTAAACTACCCAAATTTTTAGTTTCAAACTCCTTGGCTAGGTATTCTTTCAAACGAGGGATCTCCTCAACGTCATCCCCTATCAAAACAATATCATCAACATAAACAATTAGAGCTGTGGTCTTACCCTGTAAGGAGTGTTTCACAAACAAGGTGTGATCAGCTTGACTTTGCTGGAACCTATATTTCAGCATAGCTTGAGCAAACCTTTCAAACCAAGCTATGCTGAAATATAGGTTCCAGCAAAGTCAGCAAACCTTTCAAACCAGGTCCTAGGAGACTGCTTTAGTCTGTAAAGTGACTTTCGGAGCCTGCATACTTTACTTTTGGACTTCGCATCCGTAGAACCAGGGAGAATATCCATATAGACCTTTTCTGCTAGGTCTCGATGAAGGAAGGCATTCTTCACATCAAACTGATGAAGTGGCCAATCCAAATTTGCAACAAGAGAGAGAAAGATTCTCACAAAGTTCATCTTAACAACGAGTGCAAATGTCTCTTGGTAATCTACCCCGTAAGTCTGAGTGAAGCCTTTAGCAACCAATCTTGCGTTGTCCCGTTATATGGAACCATCTACTTTGTGTTTTACCGTGTACACTCACTTATGCCCAACTGGATATTTGCCTCTAGGTAACTCCACTAACTCCAAAGTACGACTCTTGCTGAGAGCTCTCATCTCTTCCATCATGTCATGCTTCCATTCAGGAATAAAGAGAGCATCCTGAAAACTAGTAAGTAGACTCACAAAAGACACTTTAGATAGAAATGCTTTATGTGACGAAGAAAGATTAGCATAAGAGACATGATTAGTAATAGGATGTTGAGTACATGACCTAACCTCCTTCCTATTAGCAATGAGAACATCAAGATCTGAAAAATCAGGAATATGAGCACTAGAATCAGAATTACTTGGACTGTCAGGAGGGGGTTGACTCTGGACACTCATCCGGAGAAGAAGTTGGCAGTAGAGGAGGGAAAGTAGGCTCTTGCATCCAAGTGACTTGCTGTCTGTCCTGGTCTCTGACATAAACTTTGCCTGCTTTTTCCTCAACAATTGCTAGCTCATCATCCTCTATCTGTTCAACCACTGGCGGAAGTGAAACAGGAATCTTTTCACTCCAAGGCTCCCCCTGAAGGGATGACTGTGATACCGGGGAGGCTGGAAAGTAAGGTTGAGACTCAAAGAAAGTAACATCCATAGAAACAAACCATTTGCGAGTGGGAGGATGATAATACTTATAACCCTTTTTGGTGGCAGAATAACCTAGAAAAACACACTTAAGAGACCTAGGATCCAATTTACCACGAGTGGGTGAATGATTATAGACAAAGCAAACACAACCAAACGTTTTAGGAGAAATGGAGAACCTGAAAGAGGTAGACCCGAACAAAACTTGAAGAGGAGTTTGTTTTTGAAGGACTTGGGTAGGAAGATGATTAATCAAATAAGCGGCAGTGAGAACCGTGTCCCCCCAATAGGATCGAGGAACCCGCATCTTAAAGGATAGACAACGGGGCGACATAAGGGAGATGGCGATTTTTGCGTTCTGCAAAACCATTTTGTTAAGGGGTATTAGTGCATGAAGTCTAGTGAATAATGCTATGAGTGGTGAAGTAAGTGGCAAGACTTGAGTCAATATATTCCCCCCCATTATCAGAACGGAGAATTTTGACAACCGCCCTAAACTGAGTACAAATCATTTTATGTAAGTTTTGAGACACAGAAAACACCTCATTTTTATCTGTCATCAAATAGACCCAATTAGCTCTGGAATAATCATCTATGAAGGTAACAAACTATTTTTGACCGGTTAAAGACACAAAACGGGATGGACCCCAGACATCAGAATGAATCAAAGAAAAAGGAACTGAACTTTTATTGATAGGAGGAGCAAAAGAGACTCTGTGTTGTTTTCCAAGTTGACAAGACTCACATTGAAAATTAGACACATTATTTTTCTCAAAGACGGAAATAAATACTTAAGTAATAGAAAAAAAAAGGATGTCCTTAGCGATGGTGTCACAGTCAAATGTCACCCTTGGTGGATGGTAACTGAATAGATGAATGGGCCAGCTTGTCTGTCTGATCCAGAATATAGAGACCATATTCCTCTCTACTATTGCCAATTCTCTTCCTCGTGATAAGGTCTTGAAAAAGACAATGATCAGGAAAAAACGTCATGCTACAATTTAAGTCACTGGTAATATGACTCAAAGATAAAAGATTAACACTAAAATTGAGAACATGGAGGACAGAGGACAAAAGAAGGGAAGAGGTGGTATAAATTAAACCTTTCCATGACATAGATGAAATAGTACCATCAGCAATATGTACTTTTTGTTGACATGAGGAGGGTTTATACTTTGAAAATAAATTAGAAAAGCCAGACATATGTCGGAAGCACCAGAATCAATAATCCATGGTACAGGCGTATGAGATAGCAGTGCACATGGGGAGGAAGCCAAGTTACTTGAATTGGCAAATGAAGAAGAGGGTGCACTTGGAGCAGAAGTGGAGGCTCGACGATCTAGCAAGTGGCGAAGAGCAATCTCAAAATCCTAGACAGATAACTCCGAAACATCTGCAGCAGAAGAGATAACCAGAGATGAAGATAGTGGCTCAATCATGTTTGAAAGATGTGCCTGAGCATTGGCCCCTCGGCCTCTAGACTAACCAGACCTACCCCCACTAGTACGAAATGGTCTCCTCGGCCACCAGAAAGAGTCCCATGTAGCTTCCAACAGGTCTCTCGTGCGTGGTGAGGTTGACGGCAGTAATCACAGAAAAGATTATCCTTCTCAGAAGAAGGACAAGAACCACGAGTCACATGGTCTCCATCGCGAGGGGGTGCAGAAACCAAGGTCGAGCGATCAGTAGTGGCAGAAGGAAGCATCGCATAGCGGCGACTCTCCTCATTCTGCACAAAAGCAAAGGCTTCCTGGAGGGAAGGAAGCACATCCATGCCAAGTATTCCGCTCCACACTGGATCATACTTCACATTGAGGCTTTCTAAGATCTTGAAGACCCGCTCTTGTGTCACAAACTTCTGGTAACTAAAGAATCAGCGGGACAGACTGGTTTGTAATCCTGAAGGTGATTAAGTCGCTTCCACCCATTACTAAGGAAGGTAAATATTGACGGATAGTCATCTCACCTTGGACCGACCTTTCAATGGAGCGACGTAACTCAAAAGCTTGGGAGAAGTTCCCTTTCCGGGAGTAAGCGGTAGTCACGGCCTTCCAAATATCCTGGGCAATGTCCATAGAGATAGCCCTCTCCAATATCTGGGACCATAGAATGTATCAACCAACCCATAATGAGGGAGTTGGTGATCTCCCATTGATCATAACTCAGGTTCGTGGTGGTGGGTGTCTGTATCCTGCCATCAACACACCCCATCTTCCCTTTGCTCTTCAAGAAAATAGTCAGACTCTGCGACCATGCTAGATAGTTTTGACCATTGAATAGATAAGTGGTGATTTTAAGGCCAGGATTGAGATTATCAGTCATAGTAGAAGGCATAAGGGAACTCTCGCTCTTAAGCAGCTGAGAAGTGGTTGACTCACTAGTGAAATCTGCCATGTAGATTCTACTAGGTAACCCTTAAACCTAGGGCCAATCACACACTCGGAAGATAATAATGGTAGGAAAGGCACAACTCCTCCTAGGAAAGCATAAAAAAGAAAAGAAACCTTTACTGAGACGACAAGAAAGAAACAAGGGAAAATCAGCAACACAACCAGGAAGGACTAACCAGAGGCATTCGTGTGGCTAACCAGAGGCTAGACGACCAGCTAGGTAGGATCGAATGCCCTAGTCGACCACCTGGGAGGCTAAACAAAAGGCTAGACGACCAGTTAGGTAGGATCAAATGCCTTAGTTGACCACCTGGGAGGCCATAAATGCCCTAGTTGCACACCCAGGAGCTATTGCCAGAGAGAGAGAGAGAGACGACGACACTGTTAGGGCTGCCGACTGTCCCAGGCAAGGGTTTGGGTGGCCTGGGCAATCCTGCGGTGGAGGAAAGGAGGCCGTGATTGGTGTAAGATTCCTCCTAATGAGGCTCTGATACCATGTAGGTTTAGAGAAGAGAAAGAGTTAGGGAATGAGTTTGACTTCATCCCCTTTTATATTGATAACACTGAGTAATTACAGGAGTGCCATAAGGCATAATTTATGGGTCAGCCCATTACACCAATCAAGGAAAGAGAATAAGAATAAAATACAATCAATATTATTTCCTATTCTAACAGTAAACTACCACCCTTTCGCGGGGGTGGGGATTTCAGACTGATGAGGGATTATAGACAAATATCGACTCAGTCTGCTCCTACTGTGCTGGAGTATCCGCCAGTCGGTGTCGGGTTGGCCCTTAGCGCACTATTCGCCTTGGGAATGGTTTGGTCCGTGTCGAAGAGAAATATGGAACCTATCAATGTCCTGTTAGAATAGGAAACAAGTTAGAATAGGAAATATGTGATTGTATTTTCTTCTTCTTTATTCCCTTGATTGGTGTAATGGGTTGACCCATATATTATGTCTTATGACACTCTTGTAATTACTCAATATTATTAATATAAAAGGGTATGAAGTCTACTTCATTCTCTAACTCTCTCTTCTTTAAACCTACATGTCCGACTTGAGTTCTCGGGGTGAGGCTTTGCCCCATACTTTGAGATGCTCCTCCCCGCCGGATGGCATAGACATAGAATGGGATTGATGGACAAATGCCAAATGCTCTAGATACTCACGGTATGGAGTTCACTGGGGTTGCCCCCTAGTCTTCCACTCTTCTACAGCTCATGCTAAGTTGTTCAAGCCCACAAATCGCGGCTGGCTCTCTTCAGGGGAATCTCCACTCACTGCTTAAATGGAATGACTGAGGACCGAAATCACTGAATCAAAGCTTTCTCCTTCGACCATCATTTCCGATGATGCTCTTTCCCTATCTGCTTTTGCCCTTCGTTGTGATCATTAGGAAGAGCCGGATGCTAGTGATCTATATTTTTCACGCCCTAGAATTCCTTCCCTGTATTTGGATTTGTCTCAGAGGTTGTTGGGGCGGAAAACAGACAGCCCTAAATTCATATCCGTGTTGGGGAAGTGCTGTGAGACTACTTTGCTGAAAAAGGCTGCCCGCCATAAGTTGTGGGTTGCTATGATCACTCATCGGAATGAAATGCAGCCTCAGAATAGAATTATGCTGCTTGCCGGGCCCTGATGGTGGAACGGGGCATTTTAGAGAGCCGCTGGACCCTAGACAAAAATGCTGTTACGAAGCGCCATCAGCCCGGGTCACGGACGGTTATCGACAGCTTCTTTCTATTGGTTAAGGGTCACCTGCCTGCTGGCCGGGCGAATCGAAGTTCTCTTCCAGAGAAACCTAACTTAGGGAATGATAATATTATCACCCCTTTTATATTAATCAACCAAACTATTACAAAGGAAGCCCTAAGGCACTGATTAAGGAATTACAATATAATCTAAATAAGGAAACAAATCATAGAATGATTCTAATCATATATTCTAACAATAACATGGTACATACATTAGAGCACAGCAAAACAACCCATTCTTAGTTGCCAAAGAGAGATCTCAATAACGGCCATGGTACGAAAATAAACGTTCTCCAATGGCTAGGTCTCACTAAGGATGCCACTAATAGATTCATCAAAATATAGGACATTCATTCAATTGGAAACAAAATGATCACGTTTTCAAACATAACTTTACAATATTATTACTCACAAATGGCTCTTGAACAATGGGTAAACTCTTCTAAAGCTTCACCTACACAAAGTAAGAACAAGGCATTGAAATGTCTAACTTAACTTGCATGAACATAACAAAGCGAGTGCCGAAACTTAACTTAGTCTTTTGCTAAACTTCTCTCAAGTGTTGAAAACTATTCTAGGCTTAATTCAAGTCTCAAACAAGTGTTAAATGCAAGCATGGAAGGGTCCTAAGCAAACAAGGCTTGAAAAACTGAATATAACAAGTCGCAAGTGCAATGCAAAACAAATGCATTAACCGAATTCTAAACTTCATTCCTTGGTTTTTCTTATTAAAATTAGTTTCTGATCTCTATTTAATTCCATTTTAGGTCTAAAATAAGTTCTATGAGGTCCGGTGCGTTGGAACAAGTGAAAAGGGGTCGAATTGAACGCCCTGTTTGCTGCACCTGTCGGGGCATGCGCGGGACAAGGTGCAGGAAGGTTGGGGCACGTGTGGGAAATTTGGCTGCACGTGCAGTTATTTCAGAATGCATAATGGGTTCTGGAGGGTTGGGCCGCACGTCTGGGAAAGATAGGGCACGTGCGGGAAATTCTGGGTTGGATGGGTTGAAGCTGTTCTTCATGTTCTAACTTGATTTTCTTCACCCCTAAGCTCCAGAACATGATATATGATGTGCCAAAACATGAAAATATGATGCAAAGTCCATGAAAACTCATTTGAATGCATGAATTCAAGATTTAAACCAACCAAAAATGAGATTTGATTCAAGAACTTTACAACCTAACTTCTTTTCAAACCCTTTCTCATTTTCATCATTTCAATCCTTCAAAACATGATGTTTAAGGTTTCAAAATATGAATTGATGATGTGTATTTCATAGATGAACATATATATGCAATGAATCCTAAACTTAATCAAATCAAAATATGGTGTTTCTTAGCAAATCTTCAAGACTACTTTCTTTTCCCTAACTCTCTACAAAACTTCGACTTTAATCCTTCAAAATATATCCTACATGATTTTCTAGCTAGCTTATAACAATAACAAAAGATAGAGGGTAGGATTTCTTACCTAGAAATGGTTTTTCCTTGATTTTCCAAGCTTAAATCTTGAAGCTCTATGATTTCTCCTCCTTCCTCCTCTCTCTTTTCTAGCTCCTTTCTCTCTCCGGAATACAAGAATGAACCTACAACTTCTCATTTCTTCTCTTTTATTTTATATGATTTGATTAGCTTAAGTCACTAATTGCTCCATTAGCTTAGTTAACCAAGCTTAGTTCCAATTAACATACTTAATCCTTAATTTTCATTAGTCTAATTAATCTTACTTGGGCCTTAGTTAATCTTACTTAACTTTTGCTAATCCCGTTTAATTTTTAATTAAGTACTCATTAAACTCTATTCATTAGACTAAGATCATAAGCTCCTCACTTAGGGTTTCTTAAATTATCTAAGTGTTCAATACTCAAGTTCAAGATAAATTCCCTAACTCAATGCCCTAAACAAATAATTTCTACAATTAAGGTAACCATACTAACTTCTTTTCTTCTAATTCGTTGCAAAGCCTACTTCAAGTAAGTTTATAACATTAAGACAAGATTTATGGTATTTTGTGTAATGAGATGGTCAACGGAATAGTTAATTTGACTTAAGGTTTTCAAAGATGGATAATGATATGGTTATGGCTTGTGGCATTATTTGGGGTGTTACAGTAAGCCTTTTTAAGCTCCAGTTCCAGCATACCCATCCTCTAATTCAATTTTGTACCAAGCACCGGGCATGGATATATCGTATAGATGTATCCCATTGTTTTACCATACCTTGGCATTAGCGTATTCTATCTAGCACTAATATATCCAGTGTGCCAAATGTAGACTTTGTATCTAAGAAGCATGGACACGGATACAGCCACGGCGATTTCAAAAAAATGGCGATATTACATCAACACACAATCAAAATTAACAAAAATTAATGCCAATTCGATATTTAAAAAAATCACTTGTAAAGTAACACTTACCGTTTGTATCTTTTTTTTTTTATAGATGATCTATTTAGTATTTTAATCTAAGCAAAAAGGAATAAACATCCATGAAATATTTTCGTCCCTGGAGTGTCTAGTGTACCTGGTGTGTCCCCTAAAAAACAAATAAAAATAAAGGGCCACACCACGTGGCGTGTCCCATGTGTGTCCCCACCATGTCCGTGTCCAACACACCACACTGGCATTTATTTTGAAGTGTTGTCCTTTATAGCTTTGTATCATTGCCATTAGATAACTATGGCTTTCCTGTGAAAGCAATTTATTTTGTCCAGAATCATATCTTGTCATGCAGACTCTTTGGCAATTATAAGGTCTACTGTCACTGTTTTTGGTAATTTGACAACAAATATTATACCATTTTTGTCATGGTGGAAAACACTACTGCAGTATGTGTTCTTTCTCATGATATCATTTTTTTTGGCGTTATCATTGATGGTTTTGCCCCAAAATTAAATTCTAAGTGCAATACTATGTGTAAGATGTTGTAGATGCAATTTGTTGTACTTTTGTAATATTTCTCTTGAATTTTTAATATTTTTTTGATGGAAACTTCACTTTTACTACTTTACTCTTCCATTTGTAATGCATTCTCTTTACTGGTACTTGCCACTACTCTGATAAAGTTTGTGATACCTTCTTTATGGTTTCAGGTCTCGGTCTAGGAAAATTATTGAGAACATTCGCACTGAATTCAAAATTCAAATAGAGGTTAGCTCGATTTAAGTTTTCACCCTGACATATGATGATCTTATCTTAACTCTAATTGTTTCAGTAATTAAGTCAGCAGGTTTAACAGTCATTTGTTGCAAATAAATAGAAAGGTTAGGTGTCCAATCAAATGTGATCAGGTCCCATATTGGCAGCATTAAAACTGGGTGCCTTCTTTTCTATGAATCATGTAATTTCATCAATCATCATACTTTAAAACCTTCGGACTTAATTGTTTTGGTATCAATATTGTCATCATGGTCATTATGGATTCACCCAATACTACATTGTTTGTTAGGAGACTAGGAGGGCTGGAGAATTAAGGGGAATGGAAGGTGGGAAGGATGGAACAAGTTACCAGTAAAGGAAAGATAAGCAAGAAGGGTAGGAGGAAAATGTGTTGCATGAATTTACCATTATACCCTTGTTTATTAAGTCAAAGGTGTTGTTTGAATGGAAAATTCATAGAGGAAAGGTTTCTATCTTTTCTTCCTTTTCTGCACTTTTAGGTGGGAAGAGAATAGTGGGATTGGATAAAAGTCACGAAACTCTCTCACTTCATCACTTCCGAACTAATGATGGAAAGTTTCTTCATCTCCTACTTTTTCCTTCCTTCTTGTTGTTCACCCTATTTTGACTTCTAACCAAATGGAACCTTAAAGTCTTGGTGTGAATTTTGTATCACTGGCTCATGGTACTGGATTGTGTGTGGTATGCATAAGAAGGCAGTAAATTTTTCTTGTACTGGTTTCTTAGGTAAATTGAAATTTGAAAGCATTCTTTGCAAATATCACCATAAGATTAAAAGGATCTACGACAATTAGTAATCAACCTTTCTACAGGTTAGACGATTGCCTGTTGGCGATGGAATCTGGATAGCTCGGCATAAACATCTTGGTAGCGAATATATTCTTGATTTTATTGTTGAGAGGAAGAATGTTGATGATTTGCGCTGCTCAATCAGGGACAACCGCTACAGGGATCAAAAGCTACGACTTTTGGTATTGATTGTTATTTAAATAACTATACATTTTATTGTTCTTTGTAATTGAAGCATTATTTATAGCAGAAAAGTTATTCATCGTAGTCATCTTCTATTCTTCTTCCTCTTCTTCTTGGTACTACATTACAATCCCAAGAGATGGCTTTCGAAATTTCATTTTATTGATATCTATATTTCATTTTAAATGGTTACCCAGGCCTATATATGTTGCTTGGCTGTCTCTGACTTTGACTGGGACTGTGACTTCAATATGACAAGCTGTCTTGTATGAAAATGAAACCCATCTGAATCAACCAAATACCAAACATGTAAAACCTGCTTACATAGCTTGACTGGGACTGATTCCCCTAGACCACCAATATCTGCCCGATGCCCAGTCTCTGATATTACTAAAGCATCCTTGATTTGTTAAACTGATGTAGTTCTATTGTGAAAGTTAAAAGTGTAAAGATTGTAGAAATTAGGGTTAGGATTAAGTAGAGAGAAGAAGAGAGGAAATAGGTTTTGTGTTCTTAATCCAGCCCTTCACCTCAGCACTTATATTTATATTAAACTCAAGTGTTACAATATGACAATAGTACCTGTCATTATGGAATTAAATACACTCACACACGACTATTCTAACATTCTCCCTCAAGCTGGTGCATGGAGATTGAACATGCCTAGCTTGACAGATTGGCACTAAAATGAAGGATGGCTAACGGTTCAGTAAGAATATCACCCAGTTGATTATCAGACCGAACATAGGGAGTCACAAGCTGCTTTAATAATAACAAATCCTAAATGAAGTGACAATCAACCTTAATACACTTGGTGCGGCGACAAACAAGATGCTCATTACCAGGCACAACATGATTAGGGGGTCGGTCAACCTTTTCTTGCAAATCACCATAGAGAGACATTTTTTATATCAAGCTTATGTAAGGGCCAAGAAAAACTGACAGCAACAAAGAGAAGTATCCAAACGGAATTGAGACGAGCCACAAGGGAAAAGGTCTCATGATAGTCAACACCATAGGTTTGGGTATATCCCTTGGCAACTAGTCGCTATGAAGCACAGACACGGGCACGGACACGGACACGGACACGGGACACGACAATTTCTAAAAAATGGGGACACGGACACGAACACGGACACGGCAGTGGACACAATAATTTTTTTAATTTTTTATAAATATGTTTATTTTAACACACATTAATTATTTTATTTATTTATTATATTTTTTAAATAATGTGTTGCAATTAATTTTATTATTATTATTTATGTATAAGTATATATTATCTTATAATATGTATTATATATTATCTTATAATTATATTATGTTATATAATAACTATTATATAATATATAATAATAATGGTTATTATATAATAGTTATATATTATATATGAATCTAGAAGATAAGGACCAAGGACGGGGCGTCAAACAGAAGCGAGAGAGACGGAGACCGAAGCGAGACGAGAGGGAGACGGTCGCGATCGTGATTGCGAGGGAGAGAGAGAAGGCGACAGAGAGAGAGCTTTGAGAAGGCGAAGTCGAAGGCTGTGGATCGTCGAAGTCGAATGAGGCTGTGGATCGTCGAAGTCCGTCGAAGTCGAAGGGGGCTCTGGATCGTCGAAGTCGAAGTCGAAGGGCTCTGAGAGGTCGCCGACCAGGTTTGTACTCCTTTTCTCTCTCGTTTACTCTTCTTTCCGTGTCCCATGGCGTGTCCTCGCCGTGTCCCTTGCAAAAAAATAAATTAAATTAAGGGGACACGCCAGATGCCGTGTCCCGTACGTGTCCTCGGCGTGTCCCGGTATCCGACACCGCCACGGCTTCCATTTTAGCGTGTCCATGCTTCATAGACTAGTCGAGCCTTAAGGTGTATTAAAGAGCCATTAGGGAGTTACTTAACAATATAAATCCAATGACACAGACAAGAGACTTCTTAGGCGGGAGAGCAATGAGCTACCATGTCAAATTCCAATGAAGAGCACTCGTTTCCTCATCTATAATATGTTTCCAGCCATAACTAGACAAAACCTGCCAATAAAAGGTTGGAATAGAAAGAGATGACAAACTACAAGCAAAGTAAAGAAAGACAAAAGAAACACGAGCATAGGAAACAACTTAGGAAATAGGATGCTGAGTGCAAGTACGTTTACCTCGATGCAAAGCAATAGGTGAATGAATAGAGGCTAGAGGAGAGGATATGACAAGAACCTTTGACGAAGAAGATGAATTGGTTGGGCCATACAAATCCACAATTTGAGTTTGGGATCTCTAGTTGTCTCGACCTAAACCTGGCCCTAGAGGTTTAGGCCATGACCGGCCAGTAATCCTAGATTATCCGGCCTCAAAGACAAAACAAATAATCAAAATATATAATTAAATGTACGGCGCCCGAAGTGTAAGTAGAATATAAAATTTGTCCATTGAGCGGTGCATACATGACATGAATAGAAACATACATATCACATCATACATATAATATTTACAGACATTCATCCTGTATACATAACCCAAGATCAAAACTATAACATAACTACACAAAACCAAAGGTTTGCAAGCTTGGCCAAAACAAAAGCTAAGGCCTCGACGCGGAGGCACATCTTGGGTGGCTTCACAAAAAGGGGTTGACTCCAAAGCAGTCTCTAAAGTGGGTCCTGTTGATGCTCACCTATATATATATATATAGAAACTGAGTGAGTTGGAAGCCTAACGAGCAATCTCAATGTAAAGAGGTTAAATGAATGAATACCATAACTTATCAAAACAATACAATGATCTTGACATAATTAAAGCACGTTCTGGAAACGTATAAGAACAAATACAATCATCAAATCTTTCATAGCTTAACACATTGTGTAGTACCCAAAAGCCTTATTTAACTTGACGAAATACCAAATGGAACATTCGTAGCGGAACAAGTCATTCTGAATGCCTTTATTGGACGGCGTCATACGGAACATTCATGTAGGATGACTTCATTTGGAACACCGACATTAGATGACTTATGTGGAATGTCTATTATGGGTAGATATCATACGGAATTATCACCATCAAAGCCATGCGGAACGCTCACTTTGGACGACTCATGCAGAACGCTTACTTTGGACGACTCATACGGAACGTTTATTACATGTAGATACCATACGGAACGATTACTATCGAAGTCATGCGGAATGATCATCAAAGATCGACATCATACGGAAACGTTTACGAGTCAATAACTTATATGGAATGTACATGATCAAAGACGTAACGGAAGTTATCGGAGATCAAAATACATTTTCCAATTTATCATAATAGTTGTTTAAAAGGGAACTCATTCATTCTTAGCAAAATCTCATTTTCGGAAAGCTTATCATATCATGTTCATTTCAGAATTTCATAGCATAACTTGTTGTCTCAAAAGTACTTATTCAGAAAGCTTGTCATATCATGAGCAATTGAAAATTCGTAACATATCTTATCGTTTAAAAAATTACTTGTTTTATCAAATATCTCGTAACAAAGTATAGATTTCGTAATTTATCGTATAGCAAAACCAATTTCAAAGTAGTTTATACAAAAATATCTTTACAAAGACATTACTCACCTTGACTAGTTCGATGTTCCTCTTCGACGTTCCAACCTACACATTACCCATAACTATAGACATTGAAACACGACGTTCGAATCAAATAATTCATCTTTTCTTTTCTAACTCAATTACTCATGTCAATTTCTTACTTATTTCAACGAGTCATGTTTCATGCCTACGAATGCTCAGAAAGACATGAGGACGAAGATATGAACACAAAACATCTTTCAAAAATATGCTGAAATAGGGGCCTTCGCTCGAGCTACCATTTGGTCGCTCGAGCAATCAGAGAGATCTCCAAATTACTGGATCGGTTTGATGTGTGCTCGAGCCAACACTTTATTGCTCGAGCGGATGCCAAACATATAGTGAGTTCGCTTAAGCCACCTGTTTTGTAAAGACTGCAAAGATACTGGGAGTTCGCAATATTCACTTGAGCCACCATTTGGTTGCTCGAGCGGTGTGTCAAAATTGTGGGTTTCAAAACTAGAAGTTTGAGCTTCCAAACACCAATTCAAAGCTTAGGGTTATGCATGGCTTGCTCAAAAACATAGAATTGCTTCAGAAAACATATATACATGACCCTCTTAAAAACCATTTGCTCAAAATCTCTTTAATTGACAAACATGCAAACCAAAATTCCATGCATGTAGGATTTTCGCAACTCTTTGCTCAAAACTCATCAATTTAACAAAATTAAGCTCAAAAGCTCCATGCATGTATAATTTAGGTTCAAACTCTTTTCCATATAAAACATGAAATTAAAGGTCAAAACATGGTGAATCAAAGATGCATGTGCAAATTAAATTTCAAACTCAACAAAGATGATAGAAATCAAATTCAAAATGGTAAAACATAACATATTCATGCATGCATGTATAGCTACTTCACTTTTCATCCTCTTCGTGACAATCTTTTACAAAACACATGCAAATGATCCCATTTACTCTATGAACTCAACTCTAAAATGGATTATCTTCAAGAATTGAAGTTACAAATCTTAACTAGAGCCTTAAATTACTCTTATTCTTGCACAATCTTGATAATCTCTAGCTAATCCTTCAAGTTCTTCAAATTCTCACTCTCTCTCTAGAATGAGAATTCACTCTCTCTAAAAGTCTCCAGTAGATTTTATGAACTCAAATGAACCAAGAATGAGCTCGAAGCTCTCATAAACATGTATACATAGCTAGGATTAGTTTAATTACTAATTAGATCATTAGGCTAATTAAACAAAGCTTAATTTTCCAAACTAAATAAATTTTTAATCAAACTTCCCAAATGGTTCTAAAAATTCCAATTAGTCTATACAACTTTCCAAATTTGGTTCCTGAAATCATTTAAGCCTTCAATTTCAAATTCTGAACAAAAAGAATAACATATAGTTTTCAAATTGGATAGATATACACAAATTAATCACGTGGCACATATCACAACTTAAAATTCACACAATTAAATAAATGTAATTATGATATGCATGTTGGGGTTGTCGCATTGGTAGACCTGCAATGGCGAGGAAGGAGGTGGAACCGGTGGGGAAAATATTGGGAAGGAGAAGAGGACATATCCGACATTGAAAGAGTAGGAGTGGGAGTAGAAGTGTGAAAAGAAGGCTCCTCTTCACAACAGGAGATAAGATCAGTAGACAACTGCTGGCCATGAGAAGAGAAGGAAGTGGACTAAAAAAAAGGTGAGATCAGCACTAACCAAGTAATGACGGGACTCGGGATGATAACAAGGATAACCATTATGTGTATGAGCATAACCTAAAAGGACACACTTGGGAGCATGGGGAGACAACTTATCTTGACCAGGATCAAGAACACAACCAAAGACATGCGGAGGTAGAGGGAACAATGATTATGCAACACAAATAAGGGTATATAATCATTGAGAGCACATCATGAGCACATTATCACCCCAGAAATGTTTGGGCTCCTACATGTTAAATAACAAGGTACAATTAACAGCTAACATATGATAGTGTTTTCATTTAGCAACCCCATTTTGCTGAGAAATTTTAGCACATGTAGTTTGGTGGGTGAATCATTGTGGTGGGGCTCCACTCTGAATTTGGTATGCCTGTGCCTCTTTGCCTCTGCTTCTGTTGCCAATTGCTCACCAACATTAACCTGGAGATGCATAAGTCATGTTAGTCGATTATTCATTGATGACATGATGTGAATGTTCCCATCAACATTATAACGTCTTACCTCATTGAAACTTAGTTTTGGCATAGAGCGTCGAGGTCCCACTTTAGACATCGTGGCACGCCATCAGTCCTATAAGGCTTCAAGATGGTGGTGTTCTTGCACAGCCAATACTGAGCCAAACAACAAACATAGATGCTAAATTTCACGTTCTGAACAAAACAATGCAATAACTGATGGTGCATACACTTGTGTGGTGCATAAAAGTGAATGTTCACATTAGTGTGTATGTGAAATTGTTTTAGATGCCAACATTTGGTAGTAACATGTGAATATCTATGTAGCACGGACACGGATACGGACACTACATGGACATGCTAACACGTTAATTTTCAAAAAATGAGGGACGCGATATGTTAAGGACACGTTAAAAATAGGATTATTTACCAATAAATCCTACTTCACAAACTCTTATACCAAATAGTCCCACTTTTATTCTATTATACTAGTTAGTCCTGTTAGTAGATTTATTTGGTCCTTTTTATTTTTTTTTTCTTTTTTGGTAGGATTGTGTGGACCAGCATGCCCTTGGGTAGTTGTGGTAATGTATTGCCGGGGTCAATTCTCTTTTTGGAAATGTTGTTCCTTCGCAATGGTTCTGTGTGATGTGTGTGTGAGAGAGCCGCGCTGCCTTCGTGTGTGTGTGTGCGCGTTGTGTGTGCTGTGTGTGTATCAGAGTTGATGCCATTACTGTGTGTGTGTGCGTGAGATTCAAGTCGTAGGCCGAGATCTGTCCGCCGTGAGCCATCCACATTGATCCGCTGCCGTCGTCAGTGGCGAAGGCAGAGACGACGCCGTCGGAAGCCGGTATGACGGTGTGCCTGTGTGAAATGGGGTAAGCCGATCTGGATTGAAACTCATAGATGTCTTCAGATCTGTGTTCAACTCCCTCAGATCTGGTTCAAGAAACCTCAAATCTGTTGGATTCGATTCGAAACTCTTACAATTTTTTCAGATCTGTGTTCAAGTCCCTCAAATCTGGTTCAATTCTTTCAGCTCAGATTTGGTTCGAAGTAGACATGTGTTTGAACCCTTCCTCTGCTGCTGTGTGTGCCGTGAGAAGATGAAGTTCGTTGTGTGTGTGTGTATGAACTGCTGCTGTGTGTGTGCTGTGAGTGTGTGACTGGTTTATGGTGTGTGTAGGTTGTGAATGGTGTGTTGTGAATGGTGTTGTGGTGTCTTTTGCTCTCAAAACCGTGTGTGTGTGTTGTATGTGTGGTCTCCATGACCGTGTGTATGAAGCTCTGTGTCTATGGCAGTGTTATGAAACCCGAGAGAGAGTGTGGGTGTGGGTGTGTGCCATGCGAGTATGTTCATCAGTGTAATGGGCTTTGTGTTAACCCCCCACACACAAACCCAGCTCAAATAAAAACCCCTTCCAGCGGATTGTAACTCTGTGACACCAACACAGTGTGTGGACCTCCATGTTTAACCTGTAATTAATTATCGTGTGTACCACCGGCTTTAAACGGATTGTGTGTGTGTGGGCCTTTTCGTAACCACCAAACACAGCAACCTAGCCCAAAAACAAAAAACCCTTACAGCCGTTTCTTACACTGTGGCAAGCTTGCAGTGTATCACGTGCAGCCCCGAGCCACATCCAACAACGGTCACATGAGGGTATTTATGTCCCTCACAACTTTTTGGGACTAAATGGTTTAATAGAATAAAAATGGGATCAATTGGTACATAAGTTTCAAATATGGGATTTATTGGTAAATCTCCCTTAAAAATATATATATATTTTATTTATGTAATATACCTCATATATATAAATATTTTTTTAAAATTATGAAAAAAAAAAAAAATTTAATATTAACTAAAAATTTAAACATTATAAAATCACCTTTACTCACATGGCATAGAATCATCAACATAAAAAAAAATATATATATATATACATTTTGAAATAGTTATTTTGACAATTTAATTGGTTGGTGGATGCTTAGTTGTTTTGACCTTTTGACTGGTAGGTGAAAATATTGGTTGGTAGGTGACCTTTTGACTGGTAGCATTAACCCTTTTCTTGGAGTAAACAAACATTGGTTACAATAGGAAGAAAAGAAAGGAGTCTAGATCTAGACTCGAAAGGATGCTTGGTCTTCATCTCTCTCTCTCTCTCTCTCTCTCTCTCTCTCTATCTCTCTATCTCTCTTCTCTGTGTTGCAGCAAGATGTTTCTTCTTTCATCACAGTAGAAGCTTTGTTTTCTTCTCTCTCTTTCTTCCCTGTGTCGCTGATGGATCTCGTCTCAAGCATGTCTCTGAACAGAGGCGATGGAGCTTCGATTCAGCGACTACTCTCTCTCCTCTCTCTTTGAGGCTAGGGTTTCGAAAAGCTTCAGGCATGTCTCAAACGTGTCGATGAAGTGTCCAGACGTATGTGAGATGAAAAAGAAAAGAAAAAAGTGGACACGTCAGACAGCGTGTCAGACACGTGTCTACTGCGTGTCGGACGCTTGTTAGTGTCTGACACATGTCAGCCTCTGATACGTAGCCTTGGGAGGTGTGTCTGTGCTTCATAGGTGAATATTAGTAGCGTTGTGAGACACTAAAAAGATGTGAATAATGTCATGATGTAAATGTAAACAACGATGTATATATTAAAATAATGTAAATATTAACATGGTGTGATGTTTATATCAAGTTTGTCAAACTTGATGTGAACGCTAATATTACACATAAAATAAGATTTCTGGTACTTACCGCTAACAACATGACGCATTCGGTGACTTGTTCTGGTGTTCGACATGTTTGGCCTATTGAACTCATGAGGATTGCTCGAATGCTTACTGCCCAATCATACTCTTTCATGTTGTCTACCGGGTCGATGTGTGCATAGAATCCCCATCCAATGGTTTCTCCCAATGGGGAGAAGAACAGTTTCAAGCATGTGTACATGCAAACTAATCTTGCAACCTCTTCGATGTCACTCTTCTTCTTCTTCTTCTCCGTCAATGCTTCAGTGAGGATTTTGCATATTTTTGGTACACACAACTGGTTTACATTCTTGCACTTTCAGTGTATGATGTCGGTTGGTGGCTTGGCACCATAAGTGAGGTCCATTGGCTTGGTGCCACAGTCCACCCCAAAAATAGGTGCTACATTGCTTCTAAAAATTTGAAGGTACTTTTCCCTGATGTAGAACTTTTGATTGGATGGTTTGTACGTCTCTAATATGCGTACAATGACATTGTCAAATTTCATGCAGTGGTTGAGGTCAACTTTAGTGTTGATCAAGTAATCGAATAGGGGCCAAAATGGTGTTTTTCTTAGGCATTTCAATTGGCCCTTTGTAGACTGTATACTTTGCATTGGTTTTACCAAACCAATGATACTAGATATGTGGTGGAAGCTGATAGATGCAGACTCAAGAAATTGATATACGTGGTGTCGTCGTCACAGAATCAACTGAAGCAGATGTCAGGCATTCTTGTCAAAGAAAATCGAAAAGCTTAGGGAATGATAAGGTAGCTGGAAGCAAAATTCCTAGAACTCAAAGAATCAAGGGAGTTGAGGGCTAGGGTAATCACTGAACTTGAGGCCAAACTATTCGATCAAGCGGGGCTAGTAGATGTAAACACTGAAATCAAGATTTGCATGGAGTGAAAAGATGTAGAGATTCAATGGTTGGCAAAATTAGTTGTTGACCAGCAATGTGAGAAAACTGTATTGCAAGACCTCTATGATGATCAGTGCGTCCACATCGTTACACAGGCCGAGGCAACAAATCTTCACGACCACCTCACAAAGCAGCAACCTACAAAAATGAGCAAAATTGCATACCACCGTTTAGGATCAAACGTATCAAAAAAATAAAGGAAAAACACCGTTTGCAAGAATTTGAGTTCCCTAACCTGCCCGGCCAAAAGAAAGTGGGAGGTCTAGAGAAATCCCACACAATCCATATTGTACAAGATGTGGACGAACCGACTAAACTATTGAGTGCCTAGGTCGTAATCAATATTAACATAACTACTAAGATTGTACCACATCACAACATCCGAATACCATCTCAACTAGTCAAATAACAATGAGTGATCTTCGTGAATCACCCCTGGTTTTCTCCACACCCAACCATAAAACATGGTAACTTACATCCAACTAATAATCGTTCTTCAAAATATACAACACATCACACGGGTGATTCAACGGCTTGTCCTTAACAATTTCAGATATAACACTCGAAACCAAGTCAGAATTGATCCTCGAGTTCTTTGGTTTCTGGACATCTGTGCCACAATTATGTAGGTCACTCCATCTCTTAATGTAGAAAAATCCATTTGCTCGTTGCCCTCTAGCATGTATTGACCACAAGCAACCCCTCTCCTCGTGCATTGTGCACACCATAGTAACCCTTGCTGTTTCATTCTTGACATATACTTGAATTAAAACCTGCATTGGGCTGTATACTTGCATAAAACAGTCCGGAATTCATCCGCACCTCCTAGAAACCATTGCCTCACATGCGTAATTCCATTTGCCCAAGCGGTTGACAACAACACCTTCTCGTTATGGTTGCAAAATGTCCAGAGTGTGTTCATTTCATCATCACCCCCTACAGGCAGCGGTCCGGAACCACTACACTGATCAATGTCGCTTTTCAATTCAACAACGTCTACACGTTGAACTCCCTTCAATTTGGCAAGCAAGAGCATAGTCTGAAGCTCTTCATTAGCACGTGTTAATCCGAGGTAGCCGATAAAACAACAAAATAGAACCAGCCGACAACTCACCACATCGATTACAATAGTAGTACACCCATATGTGCACACCAACATAAAAGTATCCATCTGTTGCACAAATACAAAAACAACCAAGTGAACATTCAAATTATAACGACCCAAAACTACGAACATGCAATAATTAGTGATATGTGAACATTTAACATCATGCAAACATATACCCATGTGAACATCTTACACCGGTAAGTCCAAACTAAAAACATCCCCATCACCATTACACATCATTATACATTTGATAACATTTGACAAGTTGAAGTGCACACGTCCAAATGCAGAGTATGACGGTTGACAATACACATCATCCAACCAGTCCAGACAATGTGAATGTTCATATTGTTCACATTATTTGGATTAACTAACTATCATAGAGACGCCATCACATTTTCACATAACACCATATCAAAGCCATCTCAAAACAACAACAAAATAAAATAAATAAAGCAAACATCCAAAATCCAACTTTCACCAATGATCTACCACAATCAAGTTCAAAAAAAAGTTAACATGCATTTCGGGAAAAAAAATCAACATGCATTTCGGTAAAAAAAATCGGCAACCCATTCACATGAAAAAATATTTATGCATTTCCAAAACAAACCCGACACTAACCTTCATAATACAATCCTGTACTCATTCTCTCCATTGGATGTCTGATTGATCTTGCACGTAAAAAACCAAAACTTCGAACAACAACTATGGAAGAAACCACCACAAACTAGCAAAAATATTGTATATACTGAACTTTGAATTGTCCTCTATCACTGATGAAACATATCAAACTGAATCAACCACAAAATGTGAAAAAATCAAAATTGCCAAAACAGAGGAGCAAAATATGGAAACGTGCATATTCTAATTTGTGCGTGATACATATAAAGATGAAAATAAGGGTATAATAGTCCAACAAAAAATACAAATCAGGAAAAAAGGATTTGATGGAATAAAAGTCTAAATAAATGGGATTAACTAGGCTACAAGAATACTTTGTGGATTTATTGGGTTAGAAGTTTGCTAAAAGGGACTTATTGGGTTACATTGTCCCTTTATTGCCCACTTTCAAATATACTTAGAACTTTTGACAAGGGGTAGTTTCGGACCCTTACACACTTTATGTTTTGACTTTTCAAAGTAGGTAATCTTTTTGGGAAATTCCAATATAGAAAGATGGACAGACAAAATGGGATGGAGGGAGTATTTTGTAAGGTATGTGGTGCGTGCGTGAGCATAATATAATGCAAGAGCATGGACAAGGGTAAGGAAAAAGTGCCACTATTACTTCTGCACAGACTAGGAAATCGATCAGAGAACTACTTTTAGCTTTTGCCAATTGAGTATATATCACGTCAATTGCAGTTATCCCTATCATAACCATGACCTACTTTCCCCATTATCATTATCTCTTGACAAAAACTTTACGACAATCATTGTTGTTGACAAAATTGAGTTGAATGTGATAAATTTAGAAAATACCATGATTAGGGAATGATTGTGATATCATTCCCTTTTATATTAATGAAGGTTAATAATTACAAGGGAGTCCTAAGGCATAGAATAATTACAATAATAACCCAACTAATAATATGCTATTCTAACACTCCCCCTTAAGTTGGTGCAAAGATATCTCTCATGCCTAGCTTGTCGAGGATGTCATGCAATGGCTTACTCCCAACTCCCTTGGCGAGGATGTCAGCAAGTTGTTCATCAGACTGCACAAAAGGAGTACATATTGTGCTACTAGTGAGTTTTTCCTTAATGAAGTGGCGATCAATCTCAATATGCTTTCTCCTGTCATGTTGCACTAGGTTGTGAGCGATGTTGATAGCGGCCTTATTATCACAGTATAACCGCATGGAGTCTGTTTGATCAATATCTAAATCACTCAGCAATAACTTGATCCATAAGAGCTAAACTCAGCTCCTGCATTTGACCTAGCAACCACATTCTGTTTCTTACTCCTCCAAGTAGCTAGGTTGCCTCCAATAAAGGTGCAATACCCTGAAGTCGATCTCCTATCAGTTACTGACCTAACCCAGTCAGCATCTGTATAGGCTCCCACACGAAGATGATCATGCTTTGAAAAATAAAGACCTTTACCAGGAGCAGACTTCAAGTACCTCAAAATTCGTATGACAATCTCGAAGTGAATCTGATGAGGAGCATGCATAAACTGGCTAACCACACTGACAGTAACAACAATATCAGGACAATAGTGAGATAGGTAGATGAGCTTACCCACTAATCGCTGATAGCTCCCCCTATAAACAGCTGCTCCTCCTTCATCATCCCCCAGTTTCTGATTGGGTTCCAGTGGAGTGTCACATGCTTTGTAGCCAAGCATCCCAGTTTCCTTCAATAGGTCCAGCACATACTTCCTCTGTGAGATAAATATCCCATTCTTGGAGCGAGCAACTTCAATTCCCAGAAAATATTTCAAGCTCCCCAAGTCTTTGATTTCTAACTCGCTAGATATTTCTTCAACAGCGGGATTTCCTCACTATCATCACCTGTAAGAACTATGTCATCCACATAAACAATGAGCGCTGTAGTCTTATCACATGATGAATGTTTCACAAATAAGGTGTGATCTACTTGACTTTGTTTGAAGCCATATTTAAGCATAGCCTGAGTGAATTTCTCAAACTAAGCCCTTGGAGACTGTTTGAGACCATATAATGACTTCCGAAGCCGGCATACTTTACCCTCTGTTTAATGATCCTTAAAACCAGGAGGAATGTCCATATATACCTCTTTTTCTAGGTCACCATGGAAAAAGGCATTCTTTACATCAAACTGATGAAGTGGCCTATCTAGATTAGCTGCTAGAGGGAGAAGTACTCTGACTAAATTCATCTTAGCCACAGGTGCAAAGGTCTCTTGATAGTCAACACCATATGTTTGAGTGAACCCTTTTACCATAAGTCGAGCTTTGTAACACTCGATAGAACCATCCGCTTTGTGTTTCACAGTATACATCCATTTGCATCCCACAGGTCGTTTGCCCTTAGGTAACCCTGTCAATTCTCAAGTGCCATTCTTCTAAGTGCTTTCATTTCCTCAATCATGGCAAGTTTCCACTTAGAGGTAGCAAGAGCATCCTGAAAGTGGTTAGGAATGCTAACATAGGAAATATTTGACACAAAAACTCTATATGCGGATGACAAATGAGAGTAAGACATAAAATTTGAGATAGGATGTTAAGTGCAAGATCTCACACCCTTTCGCTTGGCAATAGGAACATCAAGATCAAGATTAGTGGACTTAAGAGATTCAAAGTTACCTGGACTCTCAACAAAAGCAGGAGATGGCAGTGGGTGAGCAGAAGTGGTCTCCTGTATCTAGTTAACTTTCTGTCTGTCTTTGTTCTTGACATAAATTTGCCCTTTCCTATCCTTGGTGATATTGGGTTCTGTAGTCCCAGTAGCAGGGGTGGTGTAGGAACAACAACTGGTTCCACCATAGGAATAACAAGAATCATTTCACACCAAGGCTCCCCCTGAAGGGAGGATTGTGACACCGGAGAGGACAAGAAATAGGATTGGGACTCAAAAAATGTGACATTTATGGACACAAACCACTTACGAAACGGAGGGTGATAACACTTATACCCCTTTTGAGTAGGAGAGTACTCACGGAAAACACATTTGAGGGAGCGGGGTCCAACTTACCACGAGTGGGAGAGTGATTGTGGACAAAACAGACAAATAAATATTTTTGGAGGAATAGGAAACAAGGACTCAGAACCTAGGAGGACTTGAAGGGGCGCTTGTTTTTGCGAGACCTGGGTAGGAAGATGATTAATAAGATGGGCAGAAGTGAGAACAGCGTTGCCCTAGTAGGACCGAGGCACACTCATTGAAAAACACATGCACCGAGTTATGTTAAGAAGATGACGATTCTTGTGTTCCGCACCCCATTTTGTTGAGGGGTGTTTGTGCAAGAGGTCTGATGGATTCTGCCATGGGCAGAAAAATATTGCCCTAACCCAGAATCTATATATTCCCCTCGATTATCAGATCGAAAGATTTTGACAGTGGCCCCAAACTGAGTACAAATTATCTTATGAAAATAGCGGAACACAGAGAAAACCTCACTCTTGTCTTTCATGAGATACACCCAAGTAATACGAGAAAAATCATTAATAAATGTAACAAATCAGCGATGACATTTCACAGACATAACACGAGATGGACCCCAGACATCAGAATGTATTAATAAAAAAGGAACTAAACTTTTATTAAAACAGGGAGCAAAAGAAGCTCTAAGTTGTTTTCTAAGTTGAGAAGACTCACAAAGAAACTCAGACACATTGTTGTTTGCAAAAGCATATGAAAATAAATGCTTAAGTAAATAAAAAGAAGGATGCGCAAGACACCGATGCCACAACCATAAATGATCTTTGGTAGTAGGACTCGTGGTGGAAGAATGGGCAAGCTTGTTCGGTTAATCTGGGAAGTAGAGACCATTTTATGCACTACCACTGCCAATCGTCCTTCTTGTGACAAGGTCCTGAAAAGGACAATGATCAGGAAAAAAAAGTCACACTACAATTCAAAATCTGTGTAATATGACTCAAGGATAACAAGTTTACAAAAACATTGGGAACATGGAGAACAGAAGATAGAGGTATGGTATGAGTGACATAGACTAAACCTTTCCCAGAAATAGAAGAAACAGTACCATCTACAATCCTAACTTTGTCCTGATTGAAGAGGGCTTATAGGCAGAGAAAAGGTCAGAGGACCCAGACATATGATCTGAGGCACTAGAATCAATAATCCAAGGCAAAGACTTATGAGAAAGGAAAACACTCGGAGAAGAGGCTAAGTTCCCTAAGTGGGCAAACGACGAGGAAGATGTACTGAGAGTAGGAGAAGACCAGCGGTCCAGCAAGTGACGCAAAACATCCTCAAGCTCATGAGTAGTCATGCCAGTGAGACCATTAGAAGCCTGGCCAACGGAAGCGTAAGTAGAATCTAGTGTATCAACAACACTAGACTGATGAGCCCGTGGATGAGCGCCATATCCTCTAGACTGGCTTGACCGATCTTTTCTAGAACTAGGCCGATCACCTTGACCCTCAGATGGAGTCCCATGAAGCTTCCAACACGTCTCATGAGTATACCGCGGCTTGCGACAGTAATCACAGAATACAAACTCCTTGGCGGCAGACAGAGGGATGGGAGTCAGGCTGAGGCCATCTCTAAGGGTAGATAGTAATGCTGAGTGGTCAGTAGAGACAGGTGACATCATAGCAAACCGGCGACTCTCCTCATTCTGTACATAGGCGAATGCCTCCTGAAGTGAAGGAAGAGTGTCCATACCCAGATCCCGACTCCAAACAGGATCACACTCCACATTGAGGTCTGCCAGAAACTTGGAGACCCTTTCCTGTGTAATGAACTTTTTGTACCCGACTGAATCAGCAGTGCACACAGGCTTATAGTCTTGTAGGTGATCAAGGCGTTGCCAGCCGTTGGTGAGGAATGTGAAGTACTGAAGAACAGTCTGCTCCCCTTGGACAGAGCTCTGCATAGAGCGGCGCAACTCAAAGGCCTATGAGAAATTCCTTTGTGGGAGTAGGTAACAGCCACACCATCCCGAATATCCTGGGCAGTCTCCATAGACAAGTAGCCCTCACCAATTTTCGGGACCATCGAACGAATAAGCCAATCCATAATCAAAGAGTTGGTAATCTCCTATTGGTCATAACCCGAGTCAGTGGTGTTGGGTGCCTGTATCCTGCCATCAACATACTCCATCTTCCCTTTGCTCTTCAAAAAAATAGTCAAACTTTGCGACCACACTAGATAGTTCTGACCATTAAATGGAGATGTGGTGATTTTAAGACTAGGGTTGGGGTTATCAGTCATAGTAGTAGGTAGAATGGAACTCTCACTCCTGAGTCCTAGGTGTCTAAGAAGTAGTGGACACACTGGTGGAATCTGCCATGGAAACTGTACTACCGAACCCTCAACAAAACTAGTACCAATAACAAACTTGACAGGTGGTGGTGGAAAGAAAGAGACAACGACCACTATGAAAGTATAAAGAATTAAGAACTCATAGAGAAATTATTATTTTTTTTTCCTCTTTTTTTTTTTTTTTTTTTAGAGAATAAAGAGACTAGGGTATCAGTACGTCTTATGTGTTTACAAGTCTACGAAGAAGAGGACTTGGTCAAACAAGTGGCGACAGAGGAAAAGAGAAATAGGTAGCGACAGGGAAGAATGGCGACAGGGGAAAAAAGAGACTGTTGCATGAGGCCAAAGAAGACATAGGAGCTGTCGGCTGGGTCGGAAAGACTATCCGCAGGCATCGATCAACCCAGGTAAGGTGCAAACCCTTCGATGCTGATGTTGATCAACCAAGGTGAGTTTCGAACCCTAGACAGACATCAACCAAGACCCGAAATCACCTGGGTCTTTCTCAGTGTGAGCCGAAACCCCTCAGGGTGGAGTCGGCTGCTGAAGGGTAGTAGTCATTGGTAGCGTGGGATGTCTCCGGCTGATGGCTGGTGGCTCCGGTGAGTAACAGGAACTGTATGGATAGATAGATGAGTTTAGGTTTTAGTGTTAGGCTCTGATACCATGATAAATTTAAAAAATACCAAGATTAGGGGATGATTGTGATATCATCCCCTTTTGTATTACTGAAGGTTAATAACTAATAATATGCTATTCTAACAGAATGAACTACATGAAAATGGATATAGATCAAAAGCTAAGAAGCATGGACACTAAAAGAAGCCATCTTGAACACTTGTTATATACTAATACCCATTGGTCTCCCCTGACATTGAATTGTGTCCAAAATGTTTCTGTCTTATGTTACATGGGTGCAGAATATCTCGAAGGCATTTTGTTTCATTTGAGTGGTAACTGAAAATCTAAGTAAGCTACAGTCATTTTTTCTGATAGCATTGAAAAAATTTAATCACCAGTTGCATTTATGATGTAGTCATTTTTTTATTCCTTCCTTTTTCCAATTAATTTTAGGTCCTGGTTTTTTTATTGATTTCTGGGAAATTCTGTATTGTGCACTCTGCCAATTGCCTTGCAAATACTTGCTCGAAATGTATTCTGACATTGATGGACCTGTTATTCACACCTCCACATAGAAGGCAAAATGTGTCCCACTTGCTTAATATGTAGTATTGATATTCATCTTCAGCTTATGGCTGACTTTTCAATATCACAACCTGATTATTTTCGATGCTTATTGCTCTTTTTCCAGAGATGCGGACTCAAGAAGCTGATATATGTGGTGGAAGGTGACCCAAATTCATCAGAAGCTGCTGAAAGCATCAAAACAGCGTAAGAATTTAAACTATGGATTTTCTTAAAGTCCTTTTGTTCTTGTCAGCATAAAGTTATTTCATCTTCAATTTTATAAGAAAGCAATATAGATAATTTAATCTAGGAAAATGACTTGTGATCTTTGCATAATTTTTTTTTTTTTAATTTTGTACTTTTCTTTCTGATTTGGCCTGCTTGTGCTGTAGACTTCTATTCTTTGTTATTTCCTTGCTCTATATTATATCTTTATTTCTTATGGTCTGTATTTTTATTAGTCATCCTAGTCTGCACAATCTCATATTTCTTTAGAATGGCTTGCAATGTTATCACTGATGTAGGGATGATAAATGGACAATAATTTGTAATGGTAGATGTCAGTAGTTGTGGACTACCAAAGGCCCAACTTTCAAAACAAGTTGGACTCCTATGATAGTTGGGGCAAATTTTCTATTTTTGATTGCGGAAGCCATTATTTTCTTATATTGAGTCCATTTAAAACATCCATTCAGAGTAGTGCATAACTATATGAAATGAAAGCATACATTCCTCTTGGAATATTATCTTGCATTATTACAAGGTTGAGACAACAAAAGCAAAGTACATCACTTGTAACAAAACCTTGCAAAACTAACAAGGTATACAAAACCGAATTCTAATCAAGCTCCTCTTCATAATCGAGCTCTTCATCACCTACATATATATAAGGGAGAGTAGTGAGCCATTGCCCAATGAATAGTAATATAGTTAAGTGGTAAATGAATGAACAACAAGAAGCTGTGAATTTTTGGTCTGCCTTTATATATTTATTTTGTGGCATGTGAATTTTCTTTAGAAGTTCTTGTTTTAGTGTCATCAATTGTTGTCTTGTGAACCTTGTGTCAATTCTTAATTAGGTTGACAACTCATTCTCTTCTTACCAACCTTCTCTCTGTATGCAAGTTTCTTAGTGGACTGTCACTTATGCAGACATGCTGATGTAGTATATCCTCTAATGAAGGCTTCCCTATAATCTAGTATGGTGGTCTAGTGGTTTAAATTAGGGTTTATGCTTTTCAAATTTTTATTTGGGTTTGGGATCAGATTTAAGCTTGAATTATGCTAAGGTCTGAAAAGGTTACAGCCTGCATGAACCAAGGTTTAATAAAAGTTTGGTTCCTAAGTTTTTTTTTTTTTTTCCTTTTGAAATGTGCAATGTGCTTTATGTGTTTAAATGATGCACGCGTGTTTTTTCCCTTAGGGTCCAAATCATATCCAGTTCTAAAAGAATTAAAGAAATAATTGGACTCATTATGGCGCGTATTTGACACATGTTGGAGCATCTTTTAGAGTGTCGGTGCTTGAGATGGACACACCACCTTTTTAAAAGTGTGTTCTTGTGAGGGATTATCCAGCATGTAGTGATAAGTTACGACTCTCTGACTTGAAAATTTTAGATCCTTCTTTTTTTTGTGAATTTTTAGTTTAAGTGGTAGCTACGTGGGTACTATCTAACTCACTTATAAAGGACCCATTTAAAATATTCAATCTTTAGCACTTAATGCCGTCACCAAACTATCCCTAAGCTAAATTACAGTGATCTAAATATTTGTCGTTATAAGCACAAAATGCGATCACCAAATTGTCCCTAAGCTAAATTACAATGATCTAAATATTACTGGAATTAGGAAATTATTATTGTGTATATGGTAGAGTTAAAAATGAAACACAAGAATTGAGAGAGAGAGAGAGAGGGCACATAAATTAACACTTCCCCTCAAGTTGGTGCATAGATATCCCTCATGCCTAACTTGCATACAATAGGATGAAACACTTTACTCCCTAACCCTTTGGTAAACATATCACCTAACTAATCTTTAGATGTGACAAAAGACAAACAAATGATGCTACTATTCACTTTCTCCTTGATAATATGTCAATCAATCTCGATGTGCTTAGTCCTATCATGTTGAACCGGATTATGAGCAGTGTTAATAGCGGCCTTATTATCACAATATAGTCGCATGGGACCACCTCTCAACAATCCTAGGTCAGCCAATAAAACTTTAAGTCACATCAACTCACAACAAATGCCATGCGCCATGGCTTGATATTTCGCTTCTGCACTTGATCTAGCAACAATTGACTGCTTCTTACACTGCCAAGTCATCAAATTTCCTCCTACAAATATAAAATAGCCTGTGGTAGATCTCCTCTCATCAATAGGACCGGCTCAATTTGCATCGGTGAAGGCCTCTAACCCTAAATGACAATGATTGGAGAGCAATGACAATGATTGGAGAACAAGATGCCTTTTCTAGGCGCTAATTTGAGATACCTTGAGATCTGATGAACTGCATCCAAATGCCCCGTCTAAAGATCATGCATGTATCGGCTAACAACACCAACGACATATGCAATATCTGGCCTGGTATAAGAAAGGTATATCAGTTTTCCCAAAAGCCTTTGATACCTCCCCTTGTCCACATGTTCTCTGTCACTACTATTGAGCCTGTGATTAGCTTCAATAGGAGAATCAGCAGGCCTACATCCCAACATGCCTACCTCCTCATGCATGTCCAAGATGTACTTCCTTTGAGGAATAAAGATGCCCCTATCTGATCTAGCAATTTCAATTCCAAGAAAGTATCGTAAGGGTCCGAAATCTTTAATTTCAAATTCCTTGGAAAGTTGAGTTTTGACTTTGGACATTTCCTCTTCATCATTGCCTGTCATCACAATGTCATCCACATAAACAATAAGTACACTGATCTTATCTCCACACTATTTGATGAACAAGTATGATCTGCATGGCTTTGCTTATACCCAAATCTGAGCATAGCCTTAAGGAATCTGTCGAACCAAGCTCTAGTAGATTGTTTCAACCCACACAAAACTTTGTTTAATTGGCAAACCTTTAACCTACAACCCTTCCCCTTAGTGACTAGAGAAGAAAAACCTAGAGGAACGTGAAGAAATGCATTCTTCACATCCAACTGTTGCAATGGCCATCCTAGGGTTGCTGCATAGGAAAGAAGAACACGGATGGAATTGATCTTGGCCACTGGTGCAAAGGTCTCTTGGTTGTCAATGCCATAAGTCTGAGTGAATCCTTAGCAACTAGCCTGCCTTATATGTCTTAATGGTTCCATCAGTTTTCTGCTTGACAGTGAACACCCATTTGCACCCCACAGGCTTTTTCCCGATTGGTAGAGAAACTAATTCCCAAGTGCCATTCTTAGTTAGTGCTCTCATCTTCCCTGCCATAGCTTCTTTTCACTTGGACTCATTAAGAGCTTCCTTTCAACCTTGTGGAATAGAAATATAAGACAAAGACGAAACAAAGGCACGGTACGATGGAGATAATGAGTCATATGACACAAAATGTGATATAGGATGCTGAGTACAAGATTTGACTCCTTTCCTAATAGCAATAGGAAGATCCGAGTCATCAACTTCATGAACATCACTAGCAGGGACAGGAGAATTAGCAACCAATGACTCATTACCTGAAACTGGAGATGGAGATGATTGGCATGGTAGCACACATTAGGCACCTGTTCCCTCTGTCGCCGAGAGTAGGTCTTGAGATCTGATCTATCCAATCGACGAGACTCCCCTGATCACAAGGAATTTGATATTAAAGACTTGGGGAATCTAAAATACTTTCTAGGTATTGAGGTTACACGCTCTCGTCAAGGGATTTCTTTGTCTTAGAGGAAGTAGACTCTTGATTTTCTTAAGTACTGGTATGTTGGGATGCAAACCTGCTTTTACTCCTATGGATCCTAATGTTAAGTTCACATCAGAGTCTGGTGAATTATTAGCAAACCTAGATTTGTATCAGCGCCTTGTTGGCCGTCTCATTTACTTGACCAATACTAGACCTGACTTGATATTTGCAGATAATGTTGTGAGTCAATTCATGCATGCACCTTGTACTAAGCACCTTGATGCAGTTTACCACATTTTGAGATATTTGAAGACTTCTCCTGGTTTGGGATTTTTTTATCGATATGCTCTCAATCCGGACCCTCCTGCTTTATTGATGCTGACTATGCGGGATCCAAGATTGATCGACGTTCCACTGCTGGTTTCTGTACTTTCTATAGTGATCATCTTATATCATGGAAAAATAAGAAACAAGTAGTTGTTTCTAGATCTTTTGCAGAGGCCGAGTATTAGGCTATGGCACAGGGCACATGTGAGATTCTATAGCTTCGATCTATTCTTGCAGAGTTGGGATTTGAAGAAGCTGCTTCTTCTTCCTCTTCTTGGCTTTGTGATGACAAATCAGTTATTATGCACTCCTCTAATTTAGTACTTTCATGAGCGTACTAAACACATCGAGATTGATATACATTTTATTAGAGAAAAGGTTCAGACGGGTGTTGTGAGTCTATCCTTTGTCACTTTTTCTGAGCAGTTAGCTGACATGTTCATAAAGTCTGTAGGTCCAACACTATTTTAGTCATCTATTAGCAAGTTGCGTTTGTTGAATTTCTTCACACCCAGCTTGGGGGTGAGTATTAGAATTAGGAAATTATTATTTTGTGTATATGGTAGTTTACATAAAATCCGTGATTGTAAAAATCACGGATTTAGTGCCTTCGATTATTTTATTTCTTAATTTGTAAATATTCATTCAATATATATTCATGGCTTGGCCTCATTCAAAGGTAAACCTTTCAATTATTTTCTTCTTCTAGTATTTCTAAGAAGTCCTTGTAACACGCTAGAAATGATGGGGTGAAGAAAGAGTGACACATATTGGCTTCAATAGGAGCACTCATTGTTAGTATTAGGACTATTATAGGTTGAGAAATTCATAATTATGTGCACCTTAGGTAGAGCCAAAGTTTTTAAGGGCGAAAGTGCAAGGTGGTGTTACACCCCTCATGGGGCAAGGTGTAAGCCTCAAGGCATTGAGGCATAAGCTTTTTGATTATTTTTTATTTATTTTATATTTTTATAAAATATAGTTAATTAAAAATGGTATGAAAAGGAGTTTAAAAAAAAAATAGCAACTAAAATTTTTAAAAGCCATTCCAAACATAAAAACTTAATGAATTTATTCATTAATGAATTTACTTTTAAGTTCCATAAACAAAAGCAAACACCAACAAAAAGGGAGCTTTTAAATACACAGACAAATTTTTTCTTCTAACCCGCTTTATGTGTCATCACTAAAGACATTTGAATATATTGGTGCGCAAAGATATTTTGTGTATTTGAAAAAGAGGCCACTGACAAAATTATGTATTTTGCCATACACATTGTTCTACCGTAGATACCAAGCCACTGCCATTTAGATAGCACATTGGACATACCTTAGAGCCTTGGAAGCATGGATGCTATGATAGAACTTATTAGCTTGGAAGATGCTATGGGGAGCTTCATCGACATCAACTTTGCTTTAGACATGATTGGGAATAAAAAGACGACCTTGAAGAGTGGACAACATTGTCCATTTGGTCATCTTGGGAGGTATGGCTGACCAAGGATGTTAGGTCAGTGGTGGTCACCCAATTAGGTTGGTTGACAGGTTGGGTCCAAGTTTTAGGCTCTGTCAGACCCATATTTGGGCCAACCAATTTTGACATCCTGAGTTTGAATAACTCTGTAGGTATGGGCCGACATTTTAACTTTCTCATGGTCTGTGGATTGGCCAAGCCTTATAGTGGGCTGGCCCACGCTTGGCAGGTTTGGAAAAACTAGTTGTTATGCACTCTAAATTACATCTCTTCAAGGTAATGTGTAATGTGAGTGTCACGACGCCATCCCGTCCCAAACATGATAGTATAGTGATCGGCCAGTAGTTGTGGACTACCGAAGGCCTGACTTTCAAAACAAGTTGGACTCCTATAATAATTGGGGCAAAACTTTTCCATTTAAAAATGCAGAAGCTATTATTTTCTTATATTGGGTCCATTTAAGGCACCATTAGAGCAGTGCATAATTATATGAAATGAAAGCATACATTTCTCTTGGATTATTATCTTGCTCTATTACATGATTTATATGACAAAAGTAAAATACAACACTTATGACAAAGCTTTACAAATCTAGCACAAGTATACAAGACCGACTTCTAATCAAATTTCTCCACGTAATTGAACTCTTCATCACCTACATATATATAAGGGAGAGGGGAGAGCCATTGCCCAGAATAGTAATATAGTAAAGTGGTAAATAAATGAACACCAACAAACTTTATAAACATAGCATAAATCATAATTTGAACATAGCATAATTTGAGCATGATAATTCAAAACTTATCTTGCAAACATTTACATAGCGATGAATATTCCAAAGATTACAAGGTGAATAACCGGCTTGTGTACTGGTTAAATGACCCACACGAGGTGGCAAGACCCACACGAGTGGCAAGGTGAGCTCGGCCGTCAAGGTGTTATTGGTATAATCGCCTAATAACTAGGACATGATCCAAGGTTGTCATCTTTATATGTGATACAAGAGTATATGATGTTCATTAATGGTAAAACAATAGCATAGCTTTCATAAACATAGTATGAGTTTGCATTTGAAATCGTAGCTTAACACACATAATTTTACTACACTACCACTGACAAATCGCTCTTGAAAAAGGGATTACTCTTCCGAGTGCTTGACCTTAGAATGATTAAGGGTGGAATTTTGACAAGGTTCTTCAAGCCTTCTCCTTTTCTCTTCTCTTCTCCTTCTTTCTCCTTTCTTCTAGTTGATTTCTCCCCAGCAGATTTTTCTCTTCTTGTTTGGCTTTATAAGGCAAGGTAGGACAAGAGTTGAGTTGAGACAAAATGGGAGGTGTATGCACCACCTACTTGTTTGCTTCACCAAATTCCTTATTTCTCATCATTAATTTAATTAATCATAGTTATTATTTATCAAGGTTGGCCTCTAATTAATCAAGGTTTAACTTAATCTTGCTTAACTTAATTAATCACGATTAAGGCTCACTAATCTTACTTAATTAACACTAATCCTTATTATTAGCAAAATAATATAGCATTAAAATAACAAGCACATTAGTCTAAGGTCTTAAAGCTACTCAATTAAAGTTTCTTAGGTTATCTATGCATTCAATATCCATATCAAAATCCATCCCCTAATTCCATGTTACTTATCAATTCCCACACCAAGGTTCTATTTCTATGTTGTCTTAGGTTTTTCATCAATCACAAGTATCCTTAAATCCCTTCTTCTTAGTCACTCTTCCTCAAGTCTTTTTAACTACTCGTTCTATGCTTTACTTCAAGTATTCTGTATAGTGAGATAACTAGCTTGACTTAAGACATTCAAGGATATGGTACGTGGGATTCTTTGGGGTGTCACAGTGAGTGAGTGAGAGCTTGTGGAACGTTCACTGCACCTTGGGGTTAAGGTCTTGCATCTCTTGAAGTGTTGGATGTTCTCATTAAAAATATATTTTCTCATCATAAGGTTAGAAATTGTTGTTTGTGTACACTATTGTCGTCCACACAATTATACTTTGGTCTCTCACATAGAGACATCCTAGGAAGCTCTTGGTGAGCATCTTCAGTGTTAGGAAGTGTTTTTTGTGGTTGTTGGTTTTGGGTTGAGCCAAGAAAACCCTATTTTTTGAATTTGTGCTTTGTGTTGTAAAGGTTGAAGGTTAGCATAGGAAAACCTCTTGAAGTTGTTAAGGTTAAAAGTTAACTTAGGAAAAAACCTGTTGTTATTTAGTGGAGATTATGCTAATAGGTTAGGGGTAGATTTAAGCACAAGTGCTGTGCCAAACCACTATAAATCCTTGTGTTCATGCTCATTGCTTTCGTTGCATTTACTTTATGGGAAATGCTAGCCATTGCCTTTAGGCGGTGGTGAATGTTGGTTTATGTGTATAAAGTGTATTGAAATATATGAAGCTGATAGAAATATATAATGGTGTATGGAAATATGTGAAATGTGCATTTGAATTCAAATTGTTTTTGCATTATTTTATTCTTAACAAACCTTATGGGTGGTTGTTAGTAGGACCCTTGCTTTGTATGATTATGATGTGAATTTATGAGATGAATACTTAATGCTTGATTGAAAATCTTAAAGTAAAAATAGGAAGAGGTTAAAAGACAAGATCATCACATCAAGGAAAATCACAGGTGTTACTCATCAACATTGGTTAACCACAAGAAGTAAACCAGGACTGTCAACCAGCACTGGAGCTGGTTGACCGGAGCAAAGCAGAAATTGGTTTTCAGCATTTGCATGAGTGAAAATGAAATAGAGAGTCCTAATTGGCTAGCCCTTTGGCTACCAAGTTTCTCCCAAGGGGGAGGTCTTGGGTTCCACTCTTAGGAGTGGAATGGGAGGGCAAGATTTTATTGCAAGGTGTATGGGTGTGAGTTTCAACTCCCCCAAGGTGCTAATCTAACATCTAACCACTAACTCTCCGATCAAAAAAAAAAAAAAAAATCAAATAGAGAGTTGAATAGGAGAAAATAAGCTCTGCTTAATCTTGCACTTGCAAACCTCCAACGATTTATGGTGTTATATACACTCTGCAATGGAATAGTTGCTGTTCTTGTATTTGTTCTTGTGCATAAGTTAGCTCTTGTTATCTTTTATTTTGTAATTTCTGATCCTTTTACTACATCTGGCAGAAGATTGTTAATTACACTTCCTTGAATCTGTTGTGTAAATAATCCATTTATTATAACTCTCACCTCAAGATAACTAACTATAGTTTGCTAGTAATTATACCTTCTCTTAATCTATTATGCAAATTATTTAATAACTATGCTCTCACCTCAAGATACCTATGGTCTTTGTTTTGTTTTGTTTAGGGTTTTTTTTTTTTTATATATATATATTTTTTCATTTCTTTGCTAATCTATTTTTCATTACCCTCACAGTGCAAAGCTGGCATGTAGATGGTTGAAATCTAGTCCATATTGCTTAAAGAGTACTAAATTATTTTAATGTCCTTTTCAATAGCTTGTCAAATGTTATTGTTGTATCATTTTATTTGTGCAGTTGTTTCACGACAGAGATTTTGGAAGGGTTTGATGTGCAGAGAACAACTGGCTTGGGCGATACATTGAGGAGATATGGTTATCTTACTCATGCAATAGCTCAATACTACAGATTACAGTTCCCCGAAGACAAACAGAATAGTTTAGGAGTCTGTCTCTGTCCCCCTTTTGATGAGTTTATTAGGAGGTGCCAAAATTTGGATAAGATGACAGTCAGTGATGTATTTGCCATCCAACTCATGCAGGTATTAACTTGATAAACAAGTTAGACTACTTGAATTATCTGTAAATATCATATCATGATACATTTTTGCAGCCCGTATGGTTTCCTATCTTTTTAATCGAGTCAGCTATTCCCTATGACTTCATTTGCCATAATTATACTGAATCATGGTCCTATGCAGTTAGGAAAGCTCTAATTGATTATATTTGCCCATGGTTGTGTTGTTGATGGAGCTTGAAACAAGACTAAACCTAATCAGATTAGGAGAAGGAAACTAGTGTTTGGTTAGATTTGGACTCTAAACTAGTTCCTTGTTGGTTAAGGTTTTCCTTATTAATTTAGGATTGGGTTTATGGCTAGCCCTATAAATACATCCATGTAGGTCTATGTTTTATAATTTATTCATTAGGTTTGTGATCTTAGAGAGATATACAATAGTGGAAGTGAGAGATAGATCATTGTAGAGAGAGAGTTTGTGAGATTGAGTATGAGAGACTCTTGTAACTTCTTTCATATTGATCTTGGTACATGCACAATGACTACGTGGACGTAACCTGTGATTTGGGTGAACCATGTAAATCTCTTGTGTTGCTTTAGTGAGTTTGTTTTTTTTTTTTTTTTTTGTTTTTTTTTTTTTTTTTTTTAACTTCTTTGTTCTAGAATCGTTGTGTGCGTGATTGTTTGCTTAGGTCCTGGAGTTTGGTATTAGTCATATATCCCATAACAGGCTGTCTATTTTATGTGTTATTAGTATTACTTCTTTAAATGTTATTGTGGCCTATGTTACATGAACTCGGGTACGGGTGTTGGGTGTGGGTATATATCTAGAGGTCAGACTTATCAAACCATAAATTTAAGGATACGCAGACTCAGCAAAAAAAATAGCATATTTTTGTATTTTTAATCAAGTATGTGAGATAAAATGGTACTATATGTAACTTACAGTGTTAAAAAAGACATTTATAGCAATTATACAATAATATGTACATATAATAATAGTGTTATATACAATTATATATGTAGTGTCCTTTGAAAAGTATTCGACACATATCCTATACCCCTGTCTGAATGTTAGGTGTCTTACACGGGTATTTGATTTATTTTGAAGAGTCCGTGTAACATAGATTATGGCTGAACAAAAATGGAGTACCTTTCGAAGCTGGGGATATTGACATCAGACTATTGCTACCAGATGTGGACACTTGAAGTTTGGAATGTGTTCTTGTAACACGAAACCTCATTATTTGTTGTGAACCTTTGTTGTAGAAGATCCAATTTTTACAATTGAATCAATAAACCACTAACTATCTCACATGAGAGGCATATGTCCTACATCATACTCTCACTCTTGAAAGAGCTTGTCCGCAAGTGAGGATTGAAAGAAAACAAAACAATTAATGGAACAAGCAATAAAAGTACAATACAAAACTAGTATCAATACAAACTAGTCTACTAGAAGAAGCTAGTCCTCAAACAAAGGCTGTTGTGTTGGTACAAGAGGAATTCGACAAATGCACATTGAATGTGTTGGAGATACCCAAATGAGGTAACTGGACTTGATAAGCGTTGTCATTGATTTTGCTCAACACTTCACATGGATCCACTTTTCAATTACTCAACTTCATGTAAGCACCATGAGGATACCTTTCCTTGCTCAGTATAATCCAAACAAGATCCCTTTCTTTGAATAACCCCTTTTTTGTGTGCATCAACAGTCGCCTAGTATTTTGCATTAGACTTCTCAATTTGTGACTTGATTTGAGCATGGCTATTCTTCATAAATGCAGCCATCTTCTCTGCTTTGGTGCTTCCTTTCCTTGAAATTGGTGAAGGAACCAAATCCACCTTATTGAAGGCTTCTTCCCATAAACCACTTCAAAAGGGGAAGTGTTAAGGGTGTGATTTATGGAAGAGTTGTAAGCAAACTCAGCCAAGGGAAGAATTCCATCTCAACTCTTGGGATAGTAACCCACTAAACACCTCAACAAGTTCAGAAGACTTCGGTTGAGCACCTTCATTTGGCCATTTGTTTAGGGATGAAAAGTAGTACTAAAATTCAAGTCGGTCCCAATTTGCTTCCACAAAGTTCACCAAAAGTGAGCAAGAAACTTCGTATCTCTATCTAGTACAGTCGAGGTAGGAAAACCATGCAACTTGTAGACTTCTTTGAAGAAGAGATTAGCAATGTTGATAGCATCTAAAGTCTTTTTGCAAGGTATAAAATGTGCCATCTTCGAGAAATAGTCTACCTTCACCATGATAGAAACACTCTGCCTTTGTGTAGGTAGTAGTCCCAAAACAAAATCCATACTACTGCATCTCCAAGGACTATCCGACACCGGCAAAGGCATGTATAACCCACATTAATTGCAGTTCTCATACTTCGTTGACAAACTTGACACCTTTTCACAAAACTACCCACATCCTTAGTTATTCCCGGTTAATAGTACGCATCTTAAAGCAAGACAGGAGTCTTGTCTTTATTGAAGTGACCCAATTTATGATGTTCAACCAATAATTGTGTCCTCAAAGAACAACTAGGGTGTATTTATAGGGCTAGCTAGGAGTTGAGCTTTGATCCAAACATCCCAGTGCCAATCAAAAAAAAAAAAAGGTCATCCTCCTCAACCCATCGATCACCTTGTTGAGAACCCGACTTAAATTTTAATTGTTGCAAGTAAGCTACCCATTTAGCATGTCACTTGTTCGGATGTGGTTGGCAATTGATGTACTTAAGAGCCTCTTGATTAGTATTGAGTACAAACTCTTTGTGGGCAAGATAATAATTCCTACGCGTGGTGGCTTAAACATTGGCATAGAACTCCAAGTCAAAAATTGAATACTTGAGCTTAGCCTAATTTAATTTTTCACTGAAGAAGGCAATTGACTAACCTTCTTGGCTAAGGACACCCCCAATGACCACTCTTGAGCCATCAGAACCAAGCTCAAAGGTTTTGTCAAAGTTTGGTAATGCCAAAATTGGAGCTTGAGTAAGCACCCTTTTCATTAGTTGGAAGTTATCGGAGGCTTCCTTGGTCCATTCAAAAGTCTTAAGTTTGAGAATGTCGGTTCGAAGGGCGGCGAGACTACTAAAGTTATAAATAAACTGCCTATAGAAGGTAGCCATCCTGTGAAAACTTCTCACTCGCTAGAGGGAGTAGGCCATTCCACAATGACCTTGACCTTATTCGTATTGATAATAACCCTTCGAGAAGAAACAATATATCCAAGAAAATAACTTGATCAACCGCAAAGCTTCATTTCTTGGTACTGCCATAAAACATCTCTCGTCTTATAAGATCCAAGACTTGCCGAAGATTGCTCAAATGCTCTCACAAACTTTGGCAAATTTTGGCTATAAATCAAGATATCATCAATAGTGGTTGTAACGTTTGGGTCATCACTGAGATGAAAGTACTTGGGTAATTGGTAAGCTCGAATGGCATCATAAGCCACTCAAATAGACCATTAGATGCCTTGAAATACATTTTCCATTCATTACTTGGTCGAATGCGGATTTGATGATAATCACTTCTAAGATCAATCTTAAAAAACACCCTTGAGCTAGCAAGGCGACCCAACATATCATCCAATCTTGGAATTGAAAAGCGGTACTTGATTGTAATCTTGTTGATTGTTCAGCTATCCGTGCACGTTCACCATGAGCCATATTTCTTAGGTGTCAAAAAGAGTCGGCACACCACAAGAACTAAGGCTTGGTTGAAGATACACTTTAGCCAAAAGCTCTTTTATTTACCGTTGCAACTCCTTTCTCTCGTTTAGAGACGTGACAGGCTAGTTTGTTTGGAAGCGATGACCGAGGTACCAAATCAATAAAATGTTGGATGTCTCTCATAGAAGGCAACTTGGAAGGAAGCTCCTGGAGAAAGACATCGGTATACTCTTCCAAAAGAGAAGTAACACCAACTTCACCCTTAGTGGGAACCATGTGCAAAACCGGAACCAAAACCAAGACAATTCCAAAATCTTGACTATCCAAAACTCTTTGGTTGCAAGCAATGTGTTGAAACTAGTACATGGCTTGGAAGCGACCTTGTCATTCGTAGGAAGCAACGTGAAATGCTTATCATCCTCGATAATGGTGTAAGTGTTCTGTTTACCATCATGCAAAGATTGCTAGTCATATTGCCAAGGACACCTGAGTAGAATGTGGCAAGAATCTATAGGCACTACATCACACCACGCTTCATCAAGATACTTCTTTCGAATAGAAAATGAAATCAAGCATCGTTTGGTTGCCTTGATTTGAACCTAGATAGTGAGTGTGGATGTGGATGGTTTTCCATCAAACGATTGAGCTTAGTCACCACTTCTTGAGACCCCACATTCTCACGACTTCTACTATCAATGATCATGTTACGAAAGTGTCCTCCAATATTGCAAGTTGTATGGAAAATGTTTGTATGCAACCAATCTTCTTAGCTCTCTTGTTTAAGTGAGAGAAGCATCTTCTTCAACATAAGAGCGAAACCTCCTCTTCATCACTGTCTCCATCACTTTCAACATTGCCCAGGTTATCATAGAATGGAACATCATCATTGTCACCATGTTCCTCCACTTCTTAAATGAGAAGTGTCTTGTTTCAATTATTGCCTATTTTCTCGCAACAATAGGAACATCTAGGTTCCAGCTCACCACATTTGAAGCATTGGAAGTTATCCCCTTGAGGCGGATTCTGACTCCCGGAAGTGCCATTAGAACGTGGAGCTTGAGAAGAGTAAGCACCCTTATCCATATACATGGAAGGATGACTAGCTCAGGCAAAGCTAGGAGGGAAAGGACCCAACCTAAATCCACCTTGAAAACCCCTTTGAGAGTATTGTCCCATTCGGTAAGCTCCATGACTGTGTTGCTTCGGAAACGGTCTATAAAGTATATAAGGCAAGGACATCTTAGATAGTGTACT
Source organism: Camellia japonica (assembly GCA_030407325.1). NCBI lineage: Eukaryota > Viridiplantae > Streptophyta > Magnoliopsida > Ericales > Theaceae > Camellia > Camellia japonica. The sequence continues at coordinate 87,071,698 of JAPPVO010000029.1, forward strand.
TCAAACTACTCACATACCAAGCCACCCGTTGATCTTCATGTTCATTTAAATCAACCCTATCAACAAGCTGATAAAAAAATTCCAAGTATTCTTCCACACTTCCAACTTGCTTGAGAGCATGAAGATTTTGGTATACACTTGGAAGGTAGTTGAGCAATAGAAAATGCTCTTTGAACTTCTTTTTCATCTTCTCCCAGTCGCGGATTTTCCCTTTCTCTCTTCGTTGACAACTAATTTGAAGTTGTTCCCGTGAAGCACAAACCCTTCCTTTTCGTTGAATTGCAACTCGCTTGACTTTCTTTTCATCAGAGACCTCTCCATAGTCAAAGATACACTCATTATTGTTGAGCCAATCGATGAATTCATCGGGATTGAGGCTTCCTTGAAAATTGGGAAGCTCAATCTTGATGTTATTCTCCCATTTGTACTCCAATCATCCCACGTCCGTTCGACACCTTTGCAGAGCACCAAAAGGATTGTCAAAAGAACGATGAATACCCTCAGTATCATTAGAAACATCGTTACCATCGGTTGGAGCTTGAATGCATTGCACCGTCTCAGTTAGAGTGGCAATTTGCTTTCTGAACTTGGCAATTTCATCTCTTTGATACGGAATAGAAGCATCATTACCATTAGTAGGAGCTTGACTGCATTGCACCATCTCGGTTAGAGTGGCAATTTGCTTTCTGAACTCGGCAATTTCATCTCTTTGATACGGATTCCTATTATTCTTTCCAACTGGAGGATTTAACTCAGCATCGCCACCCAAATTCAGAGCAATCTACGATTCAGATTGCTTTAATTTTGTTCCAATTGGATCTTGATTGTCCTGTTTGTATCGCGATTGTCTGATGGTTCTTCGAGCTTCAGTGACCAGTTGCTTCAATCTTGTTGGTTTGTTGAATTTCGCTGGATCACTTCCACCTGGTGGTACAATCGGTAAGGTTGTTTCTTCCTTCATTGAGATTCAGTTTTTCATCCACAGTCAACGTTGTCAATCTGCTGCATCAGTTTTGTCTAGCTGTAATGTGTAGCTTTGAGTGTTTAGATTTGTGTAACTGCATTATAGTCTTTGTTGCGTTCACTCCGTGCTGTTATGGCTCATCGAAGAAGGGGTCAAAGAGGCAGAGTAGAGGTAGAGGTAGAGGTTTTGCTCTGAATTTGGGTAGAGATGCTGGAGTGAATCTTTGATTGGAAGAACCAATAATAAACCAAAACCAACGGAATGAGATTGAAGAGTTACGTGAGCAAATTTTTCTTTGACTGGAAAAGTGCAACAAATGCAACCTCTTTCCGATGGTAGAAATGGTTCCAAGGATTGTCATCTTGATGATTCTTTTAGTGCTCCACCTTGGCGTAGAGCATGCTTTCAGTGCTCCACTGTCAAGGATTTTGTACTATCCAAGTTCTATGGGAACTATAATCAAGATGTGTTTGAGGAATGGTTGAATACAACCAAGAGTGTTTTGAAGTATTATGATGTGCCAGAAGCAAGGAATGTAAAATTGGTCTCTCAATGCCTTAATGGTAGTGTCTCCAATTGGTGGAAACATTTACAGGTTGATAGGCAAAGAAAAGATTACACAGTGGAGGAAGATGACAAAGAAGCTCAATGAACAACCTTTCTGCCACATTCAATCTTTGTTGGGAGACAACCAACAAAGGAAGAGTGCTTCCAAATCCGGATATCAAAACCAAAGCTTCTTTGCATTTCGCCAACCATTCTATAATTGTGTCCAAGATTGTTCTTTGACTGGTGTTGAAAGGAACACACATTTGGAGGATGAAGGTCATCAAGTATGTTTTAATGAAGAGGTTATAACTCCAAGCTATGAAGATGGTGATATTTCCATCTTTGGAGGAAAATTGTGACCAAGAACAAGATTGTGGTCAGGATCTTCTCATCTTGATGAAGATATTTTTTGTCTTTGATGAAGATGTGGAACAAGGTTCTGATGAAGATATTTTCATCTTTAATGAACCAACAACTGAAGAACCGGGTTGTGATGGAGTTGATGGTTATGCTTATGAAAATGTTCCGACTTTTGGTCATTACGACGAGGATGATGTAGACATTTATGATTGTGAGGATGATGGGAATGACATAGGCTATTGCAACTCGGTCGTCCACTCCTTGTCTAGCTTCAAATAAAGATGTGGAGGATCATGTAGTTGGTTATGCTTTGGCATTGCTTCCAAAGGTGCTTCTAAAGGTGAATGGTGATGTCTTTGAAGATACATCAATTGTTGAGCTTTTACAAAATGAAAGAGCCAAAAAAGTTAAAGTTCCATGGGGTTTAGATATTATTTGCTTCCAAGAAGTGCCACTTGTACTACCTTCAATGCAATCCATTTAGTGTAGATTTGATACACGAATATGCTTTGTTTCGGAAGCATGGCTCTCAATGCCTTGTAAGAGCATGTGTGAGGAGCTATTTTGATATCTTGTTTCCAAAAAGTCATGCATGGTCTACTTACATTTGATTATGACTTCGATTGATGTGCTTTGATGAGTACTAATAAATACGGATTAGCCTAAGCCCACTAACCCAACTTGGTTCAGGCCCGATGCCCAAGGGAGGACGATCAGCCCACAAACACGTCAACAGTGACTCACCCAGCCTGATCAGAAGAAAGAACATCGATTTACGCTCTACCGACCAACTAGGTCGGTCAAGAACGACCACAACCCAGGTCAGTAGGGGACAACCTAGAAGACAAGAAGTGTGATTGACTGCCACCTTGTACAGAGTACGACATGGGCCTGCAGAGAACATGCCCTGTTCCCTACTTGCGCCATACAACATGCATATGCTGCTAGGGAAGATGGGACATAAACCTGCAATGCAGGTACTATTGTCCATGCCACAAGGGAAGTACACTACGCGGCGACCCATGAGGGGAAGAAAGGACATCAGGGACACACTCTTACTTTATGTTCAGGGTTTCGTATACATATCTCCATGAGCACACACTCAACATACATAAATTTTTTTTTTTGAACAAAACTTGACATACATTGTTCTTATCTTCTTTCATTCCTCCATTTGAGTTCAACTTCTAGAGAACTAACTTTATCATTGGAGGGCTCTTGAGAAGGACACCCAGTGGTGAGTTCTCAAGGTTTTGTTTGTAGGTTCATCCAAGGACGACCCGTACACCTCTTAGGCACCCCAGCTTTGCCATGGATGCAGTTGGGCTCATAAACCCACTGTTTAATGATTATCATCATGCATAAATGACAACTCACTTTGAAGGATGGATGTAGTTAGAATTAGTGGTGTAGTTATGTTTTTAGCCCTCTTGGCCTATAAATAGTAAGTTAGAGTCTTGGAAAGGTAGTTATATGATATTGAGATTGTATTTTCAGAGCTGTGTGCCCTTGTATCCCAATTTGGGCATTTTTTTCTCTCTAATGAATTCCATTTCTTGATATGGCTTCATTATTATTCCACAACTTTGATTTGAGTATAATATTTGTAAAGCATGATTTTCTTTTTAATGATCTTTTATGGCTATTTATTATACAACCTTGGTAATTATTTTTCAAGATGTAATGAATGCAGGTTCCACAGGTGACAGAAGAGGTTGCCATTGCTGTTCTGGATTTGTACCCAACGCTGCTCTCTCTTTCTCGTGCATACTCTCTTCTTGTGAGTTTATTCCGTTCACAACTCTTTGGTTTGGTTTATTTCTGAACAAGTGATACTTATCATTAATTGATGCTTATCATCCAGTCAGCAAGCATATGAAATTGATGCTTCTGAAAAGTGGTCTGGTCATTGATCTGTAAATGGAACCAGGTCATGTCCATATGTTTCTCTTTCAGCTACATGTTAAAGTGAAATGAAGGTTATTGCTTTTGTAATGCGAGAAGAGATAGAAAAGTTTCCCATCTTAAGGAGGCATGGAAATATAACAATGGTACCATATCAAAAGAGCAAAGACCTATGAAGTATGACTTGGATATGATACAACACAGTATGGACACATCAATATGACAAATTTATTTTATTTTTATTTTTTTGGTGGTAATTAAGGTTTATTAAGCAACGAACTCAAGACAAGTAGGATATACCCTACACTGCCATAAGACAACAAATTGTACATCAAAATGTCTACACTTCTATGCAAGATTCTAGGAGAAAACCTCCAAACACATAATATTCCTATTCATATGATTATCCTTCAACGTAATCCAAGTAGCTACCTTACATGTAATGGCTTCAACCATTTCCTTCTGAACTTCCTCACCAGGTCTGCTTTTGTGAAAAAAAAAATAAATAAATAAATAAAAATCGGTTATTCCTCTCCTTCCATAGAAAGTAAACCATGGTCGTGAGACAAAACTTGAACAGTTTGCATTGCAAAGTCCTGGCTTTATTTTGGACACCCCTTCCTGAAGTAAGTCCATTCTGCCTCAAGTAATCCCCATCATAAATATCATCTTTTCCCAAAGGTCTACTGTAAAGTTGCAGTTAAAAAAACAGGCGTTCATGCATCTCTGCAAAGTACATAGCTTGAGTTCTGAGTTAAGCCCCGTTTTTTTAACTCTATCTAGAGTCGTCAACCTCTTTAACAAGCCAAGCTGGCAGATGAAGGACCATCTAGGGACATTATAAGTGGACCAAACTGCCTTACTCCAAGCCACTGGCTGTTGGTTAGGTATTTGCTGCACAATTCCCTGCAATACTCGACTCAACCTGCTTGACCAGAGCCAATTTCCATCTTTAATCATACTTCCAACTTTCATGTCCTGATTCCTTACCAAGTTAAGCCCAATACTATTGCCAAACCTAGGGTACAAAGGTCCCATAGGATGCCAATTATTCCACCAAAGGAAAGTATTCTTGCCATTTCCTATTATAGTTTTGATATAAGGTCTGGCAGTGTCCCTCAATACACCAATATGACAATTCTTTATGATGTATATGTATATATATATATATGGGTACTACTAATGACCGACCAATGGGCATACAATTTTATATTTTTTTGCACTTTTTACATATCTCAATACATTTTTTGTACATATAGCATTAACCACCACTCATTGAGCTGTGGCCTATTGACCTTTAGATTGTGAGTTTGAATCCAATAGGAACCATTTCGTGCAAATAATGTCAAATGTTAGATTTGTACCCAATCTATTCCCCCACCCAAACCCTATTCAATGGGACTAAATTGGGCATTCTTTTTTTTTACTTAATCACGTCAAGGACTGGTGATATACATTTATATATGTTTATGTATTTATCATGTGTGTGAGTTGACAAAATTAATTTTTTAATAATATTTATGTGAGAAATTGTCTTTTTGATTGTATAAAGTATTCTCAATTTCTAATTTAATAACATTAAAATACGAATAAGAAACAAATGAGTTTTTTTGTTTTGTGTCATGGATTTGGGACTAGGTTTGACAAAATTTAATCACATGAACCTATCATCTGATTCGGATATGTGATGAAAGTGATTCCCAAGTATGCTTCATATGCAAGGACCCTCGAACATCTTAATAGAAAAAAGCCAATACATTTTTAGCCTAAGCAATATTAATCCCTTTCGACTCCTCAAATCTGGATCAATTTAACATCTAATATGGGTTTCATTTTTTGTGGGTCAGCTTGCACGGCAGTAGAAAAATTAAAGCATTATGAGTTCAATTGGAACACAATAATCAATTAGAAAAACAAATCTGCATTATGAGTTCACAAACAAATCAAACAAAAATACATTACCCTAGTACTATAAAGCATGGGTACTTCGACAAACATGTCGTACTCGTATTGGGTACTTATGGTATTTTGTACACGAAACACGTATTTTTCTTCTGAATTTTTGTCATCCCCAGACGCATCTAGTATATACCCAACTTGGGGCTACAAATAAACCGAGCTGTTCATGAACAACTTGAGCTCAGCTCATTCAAGCTCGATTCGTTTAGCTAACAAACAAGCTCGAGCCGCATTTTCAAGCTCGTTTATTAAACGAGCCGAGTCTGAAAATGCTACAGCTCGACTCGCTTAGGCTTGCAAGCCAAGGTAATTGTATATATCATATTTATATTAAATTAAAAGCTACAATTTATTTACTATTATTCCTAACATGTAGTTTTATAAAGAGGGTGATGCCTCAACCATCTTTCCTTTACCAATGTGGGACGAAACTTGAGGCCCTGAGGGTTATTTACAAACACCAACATACACTCTTATATAGAACTAATGGCATCACGTACACTTTCTTACCGATGTGGGATGAGAAGTCAATGCACTTTAAGAACTAAGAACCTTCCTACATGCATGTGCTACCATTAGTTATTTAGAATACAACCCAAATGATGAAAAGATACAAAATTATCCAAATTTTCTTGATTTGTTTTCCTACCTATTAAGCCTCAAATAATTATATATGCTAATCAACAAACCACATTAGACAAACATTAATCAATCAAAAAAAAAAAAAAAAAGAATGAGGAAGAACAACTAAAACCCAATGAACAAATTGATACACAACACTTCAAGAGTTGTAAGAAAGAAATACCTAAACTTCTTTATGGATATGTGATAATGAGTTCTAGAGAGAGAAAAGTAAGAAAAGTGGTTGAGAGAGAGAGTAGGCAAATTAATACATAAGGGATTGCTTTCACAGTTTACATATCGCTCCAATGTTTGCAATATTTAATTAGTTTAGTCCCACATTGTTCCCCAATAGATCAAATGGATGCAAAATTTCTATGTAAGTGTAGGGGCTACCCACCCAGTGGTGCTTTCATGAAAGCCAAAGTACAAAGTTGCAGTGTTGGAAAGTAGATACAAGCCTCAAGCTGAGCTCGAGTTTACTAAAACTTTAACAAACTGAGCTTGAGTCGAGTTCGAACAAACTTAAAATTGAACGAGCTGAGCTGGAACATTATAGGACTCAGCTTAGCTCGTTTGTAACACTACCCAAGCCCTACCGTACCTTAATTGAAATAATATTTTCTTCTACTAACCAAACCAAACCAAACCAAACTTAAACCAAGACTTTTAAGTCCCATAAAATTGAGTCAGTTACATGAATCCTTCTTCTCCACTTGACTCTATCAAAGACCATTTGGTTAGTCAAATCAAAGAGATTCATATCTTTATTTACTACACTAACCCATATCAATTTAGGTCTGTCCCTTTCCCTAACACTTCCATCTACCGTCACTGTATCACATCTCTTTACTACTGCATCTGTTGGTCTCCGTTGTATATGACCAAACCATCTCAATCTATTCCGTCTCAACTTATCTTCTATCGGTGCTACTCTTACCCATTCACGAATATACTCATTCATAACTCTGTCTATCACGACCCGAACCTGCCTCTAGAGGTTTGGATCATAACTGGCCAGTAATCATGAGATTACTAACGGCCTCAGACAGAAATCAAATCATGTTTAATTATATGGCGTCAGAAGCGAAAGTAGAAGCAAAATTATAGGATTTGTCCAACAACAGTGATTTAGACCCCCTCAAACTTCAACCCCCACCACCCCCCCACACACTCGTGGGGGGTGGTGATTGGAGGAGGAGAAAAAAAAGAAAAAGAAAAAGAAAAAGTGATCAATCAAAAAAGAAAGGGGGTCAAAAGGGGGTGGAGGAAAGGGGGTCCCAATCTTTATTCTTTGTCCAATGAGCTTGTGCATAAATGGCAAGAACAAAAACATTCTATATGTTAATAACTCACATCCATACATATACAAAAGATCTCACATGTCCAAGATCATTCACAAGTCATATCATATAAAACCAAAAACTTATGTACAAACACGGTCAAACATGATCAACAAAAGAAAACGAAAGATCAAAAGACAAAAGCCTCATTCGTGAGGCGTTCCTTGGCTGACTCCACAAAGTTTGGGTAAACTTTACAGATTCACTAGGGCTAGACATCCCGCTGCTCACCTACATACATATAAATACATAGTGAGCTAAAGCTCAGTGAATAACATCAGAGTAAAGAGGTTATATGAATGAGTTCCAAGGCTTAATAAAATCATTCTTATATTATACAACGGAATGACCTCGGGTCCAATACATGACAAAACGACCCCTGGTCCAACATATACAGAAATATAGAATAGAGCAGATCATATTTGGTGGAACGACCTTGGGTTCAATTCATTACAGCTGTATAATGACCATTTGGTCAATATATAACAAATATTCAGACTTATCAGATATTCAGATAATCAGAACGACCTTGGGTCCATCTTTTCAGACACACGAAACGACCTTGGGTCTATCTCATACATTCGTATTTAATCAATTCCTTTGATAGATATCATGTTGATCAGACATATAGAAGCTTATTCGCACTTGCAAAATCATAGGTTTGGAAAAACTTGCCACATTAGGACATTCAAAAAATAGAGTATATAAAAAAAATATATTTACTAAGATATTATTCACAGTGATTTGGTTGTTAATATGGCTTCGAGGACGAACCTACATATCACATAAACATGTGCAGACATTGAGACTCGTTGCTTAATCAAATCATTCTTACCTTATTCAATTCTCTCAAGTCAAGTTCTTACTTAATAATTCATTTAGGAGGCTCAATTCATGCCTAAGATTGCTTGAAAAGGAATGAGAATGCCGATATAGATAAAATATGACTTTTCAAAATATGCTGAAAGATGACACTTCGCTCGAGCGCAACATTAGTCACTCGAGTAGACCACATGGTCTACAAAAGTATTGAATGGTCTGAATCAATGCTCGATGGTCGCTTGAGCCAAGGTGCTGAAATAAACTGAGGTCACTTGAGCCGACTGCAAAACTCGAAAAAAATGCTAGACGCATGATATGTGTGCTCAAGCGACAACTTGTTCGCTCGAGCGATGCGGTTGAATTCTGGGTTTTCCAGAATTGAATTTGAGCTTCAAAACACATGTTCAAAGTATAAAAGCTTGCATGATATGTTCTAAACCTCAAATATACACCCAAAAGCATGGATACAAAGCTAATTGTCAAACCCCATGTTCAAAACTTCATGAATAAACTCAAATTCTCATGCATGTATCATTTAACTTCAAATTCTTTTCCAAAGCTTACAAAACATGAAATTCAACTTCAAAATCTTATGAATCATGAATGCATGTATGATACAAACCTTCAATTCAAACTTAAATAGCAAAATCATGTCCAAAAATGATAGAACTCTTCAAAATCATGCATGCATGTATGAATTAACTTCAATTTCTTCATTCTAAGCTCAATTCTTGTGTCTAAACTTACAATCTTCTTGAATTCATATACTTGCTGGCTTAAATTCATAAATTGAGAGCTAATCACTTACCTAAGGTCTTGAATCAAGCTTTCTCTAGCCAATTCTTGAGTTCTTCCTCACAATTCCACAATCTCCTAGCCAAATCTTCAAGAATCAAGCCTCTCTCTCTCTCTCTCTCTCTCTCTCTAAATGATTTCAGCATATTTCTTGATCTCAAAATGAGCTAACTCACTAACTTAACACATATATACATTAGATTAGCTTAGCCTAATTAAGTAAGCTTAAGGTTAACTAATCCCACGTAATTCTAATTGATTTTATCTAATTAATTTAATCTGAATCAAATTTTAATCAAACTTTTCGTTAGGATCTAAACATTATACTATTCTCATTAAACTAATCAATTTTGGTTTCTGAATCCATTAAGGTCTTCAATTTCGAATTTTAAACAGAAATCATAATAGATATTTCAACAATGAATAGATATACATACAAATACACATCAAACACATAATTAACATCCATAATTAAATAAATAAAAGCATATTACGTAATGGGGTTGTCACACTGTCTTCTCTAGTATTGCCACACATCTATCTTAGCATTCTCATCTCAGCAACACTCATCTTATCTACATGTTGTTTCTTGGTTACCCAACATTTCGTCCCATACAACATCGCATAGTAGGTACTTGTTTGTCGCATAGTACCTCATATGCACTCCTCTATTTAAGTCACCTCGCCTTAATTCTATGGACTACATCTGCTCTAATCTCTCCAGTCGTTGTGATAATCGATCCTGACTAATGAAAATGTTCACTCTTAGGAAAATAAATATTCCAAGTTAAACATAAATATTTTTTTACAAATGTACCAAGTCATACCAGTACCCTATTTTTGTTGGATTTTACCATATCAAGTTACACATATTGTACTAGTATTAGTGTTTCTACCCGTGCTTCAGAGTAAAATTTTACTACCATTCTTTGAACAAGATATCAACCAAAAAACAGAGTACATATTACAAGAGCAACCATAGCAGACAGAGATAGATTATATCTAAAACAATGATCGAACGAAGCTCCAACTCTACCTCGAACAACAATCGAAAGAACAACAATCTAACAAATTCAGTGTATATACATATGAATATGTGTACAGACATACATATGCATGTATAAGAAAGTGTATATGTATGTGTGTATTCAGCATTTGAAGAAAGTTAATAAAAAAAATTGAGTCATTATTATTTTAAAATAGCTCCAAATAAAATGCTAAAAGTCTAGAAACAATTAACAGAATTTACATACAAATGTGCATGGAATCACCAAGAAACGAATAACAAGTTGCTTTAAATAAAGAGGAGTGAATAATATCGGAGGACAAGATCGTCCACGGAAAGATGGAAATAAATTCTTTTGTCCTTGAGGAAGGAAACACAACTTTTTGAAGGGGTTTCAAAAGTAAAATAGTTGGGGTTGTCCTTTTCACTAAAAAGGACCCAACAAGGGGGTTTTGGCTAAAAAAGACCCAATAATAAATAGGCATTTATAAATTAATTCAATTTTTTGTTTGGTTAATCATAAAAAATGAACAAATACAAATAATTTAATTTAATTTTTTTCCTTTTTCTTTCCCTCTCAACAAATCATACATTTAAGCATAGAATTAGATTTCTCTTCAGGTTTAAAATAATGTGCAATGGTGCAACCCCTACTTCCAGAGGTGGAGCCATGTGAGGACCAAGGGCAATTCAATTTTTTGATATTTTAAAAACTACATTTTTACCTCTAATAGAAAAATGTGTTTCAATTTGTTCTTTAAAGTTTCAAGTATTATTCTAAATTTATATACGTTTTCTTGTCTTTAATTTTTCTTTTCATCAAAATCTCTGCAATTTGCCACTTTAAATGTTTAATTATGCTAAAATACTTTTTAAAATATATATATATATATATTATTTATCTACCTTCTCACTCATTTCTTTCACTACCCCTCTTTATATCTCTTTTTGTTTATTTGGATAAAATTCCTTTCTTATCTTTTACAGAAGCATGTGATCACTTTTTAAACTATGATGATCATCATGTAGAAAATTAAATTTGAAAATTTGTTTGATTAGTTAAGTCAAGTATTTCTCTAAATATAACTGTCACGTCCCAGATTTACAGGGTCCAACCCACGATAAGTAAACTTGGATAACAATTAATCATCAATAATAAATATAATAAAAAGAGGTCTCTCTAGTATATATACATGATGATCATTCAATACATGAGGGTTTTCTAGTACAATACGAAATTCGAAAGCAATAAGTATCAACTGAATTTAAATGCCCTTAGGCTTACATCAACAAAAGAAAAAGGGTGTAACCCTTAATACACACATTGCATTCCGTTTTGCCTACAAGTAAAGGCACCATGGCTACAATCAAAGAGCTCCTCTAGCTCGTGCTCATGTTCCACGCCAATTCGTAGTCGTGGTTCATCACCGGTACCTAAAAAGATTTTAACGACATGGGATGAACATATAGTCTTAATTCCAATTAATATAATCTTATACATATATATGATGATGCTCCACCTTATACATATATAATGTCTTTTTCCATTTTTGTCCAAAATAATTAAAATTTCCATGACCTCTTCATTTTATCTCAAAACTCATATCCATGTCTACTCAATAACAAGTCTACTCAATTTGTAATAACCTCCAACACATACATGAATCACAACGAGTCTCAATACATGTACATAACCCATAATAGATATCAACGCACACACACATATCAACAATCAATCTCAAATACATATACTTATCCGTGGTCTTGCCAAGCCTCACTTAAACTCTCCCAATTTGCCGGTTGCTAGCCAGAAGGGACATTGGTACCTCTATATAGCACATCCCCACTATATCAGATGCCAACCGGAAGGAACTTGGAACCTCTATATAGCACAACACAATTTACCAGTGCTAAGCGGAAGAAAATTGGAACCTCACTCTCATTTATCACCATTCAAGTTACATAATCAAACAATTCATAAAATTCATACATTGCTATCACCACATAAATTTCTACTTCACTAATCGTTAACAATTGGGTTTCAATTTACCCTAGGTTGAAATATCTCTACAACAATGCAATCTTCCACCGATCGCTAAAAACAGGTATCTCTATCAAAAATATTCCATCAAGGCCATACGAGAGCATAACTAACAATTTCTCTTCATTTTCCAACATTTCAAAAGGGTTTGATCATATTAGCACAGTAATCATTAATTTCTAACATTTCTAAGAACTTCAATTAATAATACTCCTCATCAATTTCACATATAGAAATTAAATTTTCAAAGTTCATAGATCCATGTAATTTAAAGGCCTTTTTCATAATTTAGGGCTTTTCACAATTTTATGGCTTTCCAAAATTAAAGACTCACATACAATAAAGCTTTCGAAATTTACACTTGATAAAGAAAATTTGGAAAAAACTCAACATACCAAACCTTAGGTTTCCACATTACATGCTTTGAAATCTCTACACATTCACTAAATTTATGTAAGAAAATACCACATATCTGTCTATAAAATCATATTAAGAAAAATTAAAGAAATCCCTATCTCAAGCTAAAAGAGGAGTTCCCATCTAACTAAAAAAAAAAAAAAAAAGAAGGTAGAAGAGGAGATAGAAAAGCCCCAACACTCAAATCGTTCCAAATGATGATCGGATCCGGTAAGATCAAAGCACTCAACAAGCTCTACAACTTTAATAAATGAATTTTGAACAAACTCAAACTCTAAGTGGGGGAGATTTGATGTTTTGTGCATTAAATGTTTATGTTTAGAGAGAGAGAAGATGAACTTTGGAAAGGAAAGAGAGAGGGGGAGATTTGGTGTTTTGTGGATTAAATGTTTATGTTTAGAGAGAGAGAAGAGGAACTTTGGAAAGGAGAGAGAGAGAGAGAGAGAGAGAGAGAGAGAGAGAAGGAAAGTGGGAAGAAAAGAGGAAGGCTAACTTAAGCTTTTCCCCCCAAAGAGATCGATCCCCCCTAAAGAGATCAATCCCCCCTAAAGAGATCAATCCCCTAACAGTTGTTGCATTATGCTAAAAATTCACTCAAAATAAATAGGTAGATTGATCGATCGCACCAAAAATTAAAATGCTCGATCGAGCACCCCCAAATGCGATTGATAACCAACCTAGGATTTCTCTCAAAAACTCTCCAATTCACTCCCCCAAATGCCAAGGATCAAAATACTAAGTGTGAGGGAAGAAAATAGCAATGGTAATTAGATTAATGCACGGTGGTATGGTTCGCATACAAGTATATTGTAAGATCAAATGGGTTGGGTATAGACCTGGACCGTCACAATAACTTTGGCATTGGTGTGATTTTTAGTCCTACCATCAAATGGAAATTGGATTCGATTGGATTGTGATTCTTATTAAGGTTTCAATCAATCTTGAAAAAAAAAAAAAAAAAAAAAAAAAAAAAGCCTCCATCACTTCCCACTTCAGGTTTAAAAGGTTTCTTAAATGCTAAGAGGATGTTCGAATAAAGTTCATCGTATTGTATTATGTTTTTATATCATGAAAAAGTAAGCTGCTAGTCTAGCACCTCGGCGTTTTAATAATCACAAAGATTCATACAAGTTAGGCTTTTCTTCTGGGTATTAAAGTTCTCGTTTCCAAAAATTTTAGGGAACCTTGACACCCTTATATGAGTGTGCAATGAGGACATCATTTAATTGGTGTGCTTTGATGCTGTTGCACACTTTCTCTCCCTATATGTATAATATTAATATGTGATAACGTTATTAGTGGAAAACCAATTTACTTTTCTAAATGTCTGTCAGTAAATGTTGGGTATGATGCGACCAATACAGTGTTTGCTCGGAAGTTGTTGGGGTTTGGTATCATGATTTGAGGTGATTCTCTAAAGTTGAGCTTGATCGACTTGATTAAATGTGCTGAATATGAACTTGAGCATCCTTGTATCATTTATTTAGAGTCATTTGAAGTTGAGTTTTGTTGGTGTCACCGACCTTACAACTAAAGGAAAAGAAGAAAGTGAGCTGAATTGATTCTACTTTGCTCTCTCATTTGATTTTCAATGAATATTTTAATGCCCCATGGCATAGGTAACAAGCACTTCACCAAAATATCATCTAATTTAGATAATTATTGGTGGTTTGTCGTCCTTGAGCTAATGTTTTGATCAATAACTTGAATTTGGCAAATAGTTGAATTCGCTAGATTGATTTAACTGTTTGTGTCAAAATATTTGCAAGTACTTTTTTCTGACTCTGGTTCATTGCAATTGATTAGGAGGGTGACATTTGTGCACAAGAAGAAATGCTGAAGAAGCAGAGTAATAATGTGATTAATGGTGCTGCCAGTAGAAATATATTCCAACTAGTTTGGGGAGTTGAATATATATGTATATATTTCAGTTTTATATGATTTTGAATCAAGGGTTTGGCTAAGAAGGTTGATGAGGTGAAACACAACAAACATTTGCTTACTGTTGCAGCAGCCATTACAAGTGCACTGTGAGAGGTAAGGATGACTGAAGACTGTTTGTAAATAAGTAGATATGTTGCGTTAATAGGGCAGAAAGGCATATTACTTGTAGACTGCTAATTATCAATTGCTATTATTTCTTGTCCATTTTTTTTCTAATCACTGGTTGCAATAAGCAATGCTTGTTCCTCTTTTATTATTCTTTTATTTTTATTATTTTTGACATTTTAAGAGTACACAAAGTTTAAACAGAACTTGAACTGTCCATGCTTGTCCAAGTGTGGGTTAAAATTTTGTTCTGCCAGATTTGATCACAAGTGATATGATGTCAGAAGATCAATTAATTCACAAACAAAATCTTTAGGCCTCGTTTGCCAAGTGACTTTTTTAATTAAAAAGTTAAAAAGTCACTAAAAAAACTAAAAAGTCAACAACCCATATCAAAAAGTCAAAGATTCTATTTTTTTTTTACTTTTTGCATATCTTTTCGTAAAAAGTCAAAAAATCATCCCAAACATATTAGTTTTTTTTTTACATCATATTTTAGCCAAAAAGTTAAAAAGTTACTAAAAAAGCCTGTTCCCAAACGAGAATTATACACTATATATATATTATATATATTGAGATCTGTAGCATAGCATTGCTCTGAATGTAAAGCAGAGTCTTATTTTTTAAAGAATAGGAATGTGGTTCTTTATTTGCATGTTAATCTTTGATTGTGAATTGTATATATCAAGTGTATTTTGTCTCTAAAATAATATAATGAGAGAATTTTTTTATCTCAAAAATTAGTTAATTTTTTTTCATAATATAATTATTAATATACACAGGAACACAGTTAGCTTCTCAAAATAGTTATTAATAATCCTTAAAAGGATATTCCTTAATTAGAATGAGGGACAATTATTTGTTGTTAGCTTCTTTCTTTCCTTTATATATTTGTGTGCATGTGTAGATCCTTGTCACTGCAGAATTGTTTAGATCCTCGGGGGTTATGCTAAGCAATACACAATCGTTTAGATCTTTACCACTAGCGTTGCAAATGAGTCGAGTCGAGTCGAGTTTTAATATATTTGGACTTATTTCTTAAGATTTTAATGAATTCAAATTCGAGTTTGATAAAAATTTAACAAACCGAGTTTGAGTCAAGTTGGTTTAGGCTTTATTCGAGCTCGAATCTATTCACAAGCTAAAAAAATTATAAATTTATACTTGCGTATGAGATTAAATTTACAATTGAAATTTTGATTATACAATTATATGTACAATAATAATAAAATAATATATGCCACCACTATTATGTAAATATATTATCTATATTAGCTATTATTTATATTTACTTTTTTAAATATATAAATAACATGTTTATCTTTTTTTTATATACATGTTTTTATATTATTTAATATATAAATAATAAATGTTAAACAAAGTCGAGTTTTAATATGTTTAGGTTTATTGATTAAAATTTTAATAAGTTCGAACTCGAACATAAAAAAAAAAATTGACAAACTAAATTTGAACAAGCTCTTACGGGAAAGAGTTAGAGTCTGTTCATAAACAACTCTATTTATTTGTAGTCCTACTTAGAATCCGTAGAACATATAAAACAAAATTAAAATAGAAAAAATGAAAACATAACATATTTATATTTTTACAAAGAAGTTGCTAAAATTCTTAGAAATACTCATTTGGGCTTAGTAAACATCATGGGCTTAAAGTACAAGATCCATTCTTAAATCGTAACAAAATACAAGAGAAGATTACACAGCACACACACAGATAGTTTAAAATGATTTGCAGGATGTAACCACCTTCCAACGTCAATTTTAAAATGAAATTTGACATCAATTTCTAACAATTTTTTTAGGATAAATTATAATAACCTCCTTAAAATTTAAAGAAAATACCGTAAATCTCACAAGTTTTAACATAATTGTATTAAGTTACTTTAAGATTTTAATTCCATCTCAATTTTAAAATGAAATTTAACATTAATTTCGAATGATATTTTTAGGATAAATTATAGAAACTTTCTTGAAGTTTAAAAAAAAATACAGTAAGTCTCGCAAGTTTGACATAGTTATATTGAGTTACTTTGAGATTTTAAATCACGTAATACTAACTTATTGTTATTAAAAATTCGTTAGTCATGTGGACTAAAAAATAATATTTTCTTTTTTATATTGAAATATAAATTGTACATTGTTAATCTTAGTGTGTTTACATTATTTGTATTAATTCTAGTCTCTTTAGAGTAATTAAAAAGGACGTTAGTATAATTATGTTAAAATTATGAAACTTATATTTTTTCGAATTTCAAGAGATGTCAATATAAAGTTATCTTTTTGTGATTCTAAATAAGCATTAGCAATTATTTATTTATTATTATTTTTTTTTGGGACATTGGATCTATGACTTTTAGGCTCTATTTGTTTTGACGTAAAATATTTTTGTCAAAAATATTTTATTCATTTTTCGTTATTTGGTTAAAAAAAAATTAAGTAAAATATTTTTAATTTAATTAATTTATTTATTTATTTTTTACATTAGTCTTTCAAAAATGACTTACTTTTAAAATTTTCATAAGTCAATTTTTATAAAGTTGACTCTCAATCACTATTTTTTCAACACATTTAGCCTTTTTAAATATGTTACCTCACGAAAAAGTCATAAATGACACTTTATCGAATCAATTTTTTTAATTTAATAAAATGTTTTTATTTCAAGTGTTTTAATGTCAACAAAATGCCAAAAAATAAAATAAAAAATATATTTTTTTAATGTAAAATTAAGAGTCAATCTTATTTGTAAATATATATATTTTTTTAATGAGACGCATAAATTTTGACAATTCCATGTCTGTGAAGTGTAAATTTTGACAATTCCTTGTAACTGGGTTACAAGACCACAGTTAGGTCATTAGTGGTTTGTCACATTCATGAATATTTTTATCATTCTTGTCTAAGCACCTCTTCAAAGTTAGCTTCTGCTATAAATGTGAAACCTCTAAAAGTTAAAATCCATTGAACTCAGCCTATCTTTGTGGGCCCTTCATATTTTGTTTCCACCTAATGAAGCATTGTATTATGTTACTAATCTCTCATTTAGTAACAGATTATTTTAATAATTTTTTGAATTTTTATAACAAAATGGATAGAAAAATAAAAAATAATAATGTGACAATTTATAGTGATTTTTTAATTTTTTAATTAAAATATATAATTAACAAATAAGACCCAAATGTCAACTAAATTTTAGACTTGGGGATGGTTTGGAATAATCTAAATAAGGCCAAGTTTAGTATATTGCAAAAAAATTAAAAAGTCAAAAAGTTACTCAAAAAGTTAAAAAGTTAACACTATTCACTAAAAGTCAACAATTACGGCTGCACAACTCCCAATCCTAATTTTTCTCTACAAATCAATTTTTACAAATTTTTATTACATATTTTTTCATAAAAAGTCAAAAAGTTAACCCAAACATCCATATTTTATTTCTCAATTTTTTAGTCCAAAAAGACAAAAAGTGCACTTATTTAGAACACCCCAAACAACCCCAGTACTTTTTGACTTTTTATGAAATATGGGTTGAGTATGATTTGAGTTTGAAGTGATGTGACTTAAATAAGATGATATGACTTAAATAGGATAGTGACTTTTTAATTTTTTACCTTTTTTAAATCATGCCCGTTAGTTTTTATATAATAAGAGAGAATTAACGTTGAAGTTCTCGTAGAACAAAATTCTCTCAAAACTTATATATATATATATATATTCTCTTGAAAACATCCCCCACCACCCACCACTAAGCGTTGTTAAGACCGATATTGCAGCACTCGAAGACCAAAAAAAAAAAAAGGCTATATACTTTTCATAGCAAAGAGCCAAATTGCTTTGCTTGTTTCTCAGAAAATTAAAATACAAACAAACTAATAAAAAAAAAACATTTCTTTCCTCTTCAAAGATAATATAAGAACCCACTCTCCCATATGTCTAAGTACTACTTTTTATTTACTCTACTTTGATTTGTCAGTCCTTTCTACTTCTACATAGAGGTGATTCTCATACACCTTGTTTGATTTGCAAATAACCAAGTGGAGTGGAATAGAACTATTTTATCGCATGTTTGATTCACATTTTGTGAGATAATTTTATATATGTGAAAAAAAAAATTAAGTGATCTATTTTTAAAATCATACTTATCATTCATATTTTTAAAGATGAATTTGATTTGATCATGTGGTTACAATTGTCCAACCAAATTGATTTTTGCATAAATAATCTATTTAAACAAGTTGAATGATTTCAAATTATCGGGTCCGTGGTGGGAGCCCACAAAACAAATAGCCCTCCTGTTGGGCTCTTGATCTGTATTTAAAAGGATAAATTACTAGTTAATCATATATGATAGTCTTAAATATCTGTAAATTCTATACATTTTTTTAATGAACCAATAAAATTTTTAAAATACTTGTCTTCGCTAGAACACTTTCTGGGGATATTAATAGATGAGTATAGGAGTTACAGATAAATAAGTCTGATTAATAAGATTAGTCCGTAAATCCCCTTATAAAATATCCTCCTGATCCACAAGGTCGGCTTTATAAGAAAATATCTCAAAGTGCCAAGCCATGCCATGCCGTCTATTTAGTGGCTTCTTTAAACTTACATTATTCTCTAATCTCTAATCTAATCCAATGAAATGCATCTTCACGCTAATTGCATATTGGTTTAATTTTTAAGCCAGTTATAAAAAGAGTCTTTTCACAAAGGGTGATTCTATTAAAGCACCACGAATCCTCTCAGTACACACCATTTGCTCAGTTCACACTAGACACATACTAAAACTTTTAATTTTATTTCAATACACACCACTAATTTTCAAATAATATCAAATTACCCTCATCTTCTCTAACTAACCCAAACCCAAACCCTTGCCCCGGTCATCAGCCATCGACCTCCACTCCTCTCCTCTTTTCGTCTCAATCCTTATCTTCGTCCCTCAACCGCTTCCTTACCACCATCGCAACCCTCACCGCCGTGATGCACAACTGCCGCAACCCCCATAGATCTCTCTCTCTCTCTCTATGAAATATGTATGGTTGGTTGTCGACCGGAGACAAGTTGCGATGGTGGTGGTCTCTGCGTGATGAAAGACGTCATGGTGGTAGGTTGTTCAGGATGGTCATTGTAATGGTGGTGGTTACAAGATGGTGGCGACAACGGTGGAATGTAAAGGCAAAGTGGCAATAGCAGTGACGGCGGAGCAACGAAGAGAGAGGGTCACTAGTGGCTGCGATGGTGATTGGGGAGAGTGAGTTGCAGATGAGGGTGGTAATGGCAACAACGGCGGAATAAAAGAAAAAGAAGTAGAAGGAGAGTGGCGACGACAATGAAGATGACTTAGTGATGGTAGTGGTTGGCTGATCGGTGATGGTTATCAATAGGCTAGGTTAGGGTTTGTGGATGAAAGGGATGGAATAGAGATGAGGGCAATTTAGATATTTGTTTGAAAATTAAAATTGTAATTAAAACATTATGAATAATGGTGTGAACTGAGAGTAATTGAGATGTGTAAATAGAATTATCATTTCACAAAAGTTTCAAAAGCTTTATGTAGTGCACTAAACTATTACAAAGCAAAGCAAATCCTCCTTTCATTGTTAAAAATAAAAAACATGAAATCCCATTTCCATTGTAGTGATTTATCAAGCAATAACTGGGAATGTATGTGTCTCTCCATTTTGCTTTTCTCGTCATTAGCAAAATGAAAGCACAGTAGAAACTTCATTTATGAAGCAAAAATAACAATCTCCTCAACCAAACTAATAGTAATTTTTAGTTAGAGGAACACATTTTCTCTCAAAAAATGCATGCCATGAAAAGTGAAATAGGACTGAAGTTAATAAAAAATTGGACGAGATTGGGGACATTCTTATGAGTAAAAAAAATAAAAATAAAAAAGCATGTGGACCCAAGTTAATTTTCTTTCTACAAAAAAGTAGATGGGTAACATGACAGGGTGATTAAGTTAATGGAAATTATGGATCATATATATTTTGGTAATGTTGAGGTGATAATTAGAGACAGAAAATGTCCACTTATGCTTGAGAAATTAAAATTAAGATAGGTGGAACGAATGCAACATATATATATATATATATATATTTCAGCTGATTATTCATATATTTCTAATCTAGAAGTGCCAAACAAGATTTTGTTGGTGAAGTGGAGGATCATGGTACACAATTGTCTCAAAAAATGATTTGATTTCACAAAGTACATCCACAAAAACTAACTACTATACCTAATCATCCACTTGCTCTGCTCTCCCTATTTATTTTTCTAGGCACTAATCTTAAAATTAGTTGGTTGGCCGTAGAATAAGTTTTTACAATATAGCTTAATTGCTGAACTCACACAATATTTATATATATATATATATATACATGTTGAGAATAAATTAGAAAGTTATAAGGCATTTGGTTCGGTGGATATTTTTTTATTTCTGAGAGGTCTACTTTTTGCGAAATAGTTTGCTGAAAAGTCTTTTTATTTGTTTTGAAGGACATTTTGTTTCTAATTTTACCACTTTATTTATATGTTGATTTTGTTTTATCTGTAGACTTTCGTTGACTATTTGTTCAAAAAAATTTCCTATCTATTCAAAATTCTTCCCTATCTGTTTATTTTTTTTTTTCTATTTGTTCAATTTTTTACTGTATCTATTTAATTTTTTAATCTTTTCAATTCAAATTTTCCTTGTTTGTTTAAATATTTGTCCAAACAAAATTCTATCTGTCCAAATTTACTATCTGTCCAAATTTTGTTTGTTTAATTTTTTATTTTCTTTGTTTATCAACAACAACAATCATCCCCAAAAAAAAAAAAAAAAAAAAAAAACTCAAACTGTTTAACAAAAAAAAAAAAAAGGATCTGTTGAATTCAACAGATCTAGATTAGAAACCCATGAAGATGTAGAGGAATAAGATTTGAGCCTTTTGAACAAATTTGAGCCTTTTTGAATAGATTTATTCAATCTCATTTCTAGCCATCGAAAACCTAGAATCCCTTATCTTCGTCGTTCAACAGATAAACAAATCTGTTTGTGATGCCTCTTCACAGCTATTGTCTCTCCTTTAGCCACAATCTATCCCAAGGGGGGGGGGGGAGAGAGAGAGAGAGAGAGAGAGAGAGAGAGAGAATTTTGAAAATTTCCTTAACTTCTTCTGAAAAGAACTACCAGAGTATTTTTTTACTTCATTCTATTTCAAGCAAAAATTTCAATAAATCAGCTGACTTACGCTTCAGTTCTAATCATGCCAAAAACAAATCTACTGACAAATAAATTCCAACTATTTTCATCAACAAAAACCTTTATACCACACCAATCTTCCAAATTTCCATCTCATTCAGCTTGTAATCATGTTTTCGCCTAATACTAAGTGTAATCAAAATCTTATTCGAATATTAAACTTAAAAAATGATTTCATTAGATATCAATTGGCAACTGAATAAGTACTTCAAATACGTATCAAACACAATTCCTAACCTTAAATGCATAAATCTTCAAATTAAAGAGAGAAAGTATATATACCTCGAATAAGAGTAATGTTCACTTCACGAACAGGAATCAAGATAACTAAACGGGAGACATCGACACTGTGAGTGAGGATCAAAGAGTCGGCGTGGTGGTTAAGGGAGGTGAGGTGAGATCTGAAAGGAACACCGGCGAGATCGTATTGAATGAGACGGTAAACATGAGAGTGTGAGACGAGGAAGCCATGCAAAATGAATTGCGCATAACCCATGAACACTAGTCCCACAATTTCATATTCCAATGCATGTCGTTCCAATTAATTCCACATTTCTCTGTCCACACACGGATGGCCAGTGACCTCAACCTTCCAAATTCGTCGTTCTCACACGATCGACATATGGACACCTCAAGGATTCCTACATTTATCATCCCCGTATGATCGGGCAAGTGGGCACCTTAGTTTCCCTACGTACTGTGGGATGCTTTTTGGGGTTACCAAGCATGCCCAACAGTTCAGACTCCCGATTTCTGATCTGATATCACTAGTGCAATGTGAAACAAAAAATGAGAGTCTAAATCCTGCAACTTTTATAGAAAATTCATGTTATTGCAAAATATTGCTAGAAATGGACAACATTACCAGATTTCAGAGTCATTACCAAATCTTTTTGGAGAAACTAGGAAACCTATGACTCATGCCAAAGGCCATCATCCGTCATAATCAAAGTGTCTCGGCTCAGGAACATAGGTATGAGAGGGGAAGGTCATTAATTGAGCACTCCACTCACCCGATCAAAGATCGGTCTCTACTAAGTCATAATGTGGTCTTTATAATCAATGTAAATCCATATTTTGATTTTTAATAATGTTATCATTACTATTTGAGGTATTCAAATATAGATTGTATCGTAAATTTGGGTATGCTTTGACTTCATGCATTTTTTAAAAACGGATTTTCTTTGATAAAATCCACAGCAAAAGAATCATCTATACTCCAAAATAAATAACACAAACTCCATCCACTCGTATTCAAACAGATATCTTACTAGCCTCATGTTATAGCAACAGATATGGTAAGCAACACACAATGCAATAAGCTAAAGCTCAAAATGCTCACCTAGTACTCTAAGGTAAGTCACAATCTATACAGACATGTACGGATATCCTTGATCCTATGTGCAAGTTTCTAATGCAATACACACATAACATGTACCTAGAAGTCCGGATGCTAAGATGTAGCATGAATATTACCACGACACATGGATTTATGTACATATTCATCTTTGAAATGAATATCACCACGACACATGGATTTATGTACATATTCATCTTTGAAGATAACAAATCATATTAATACAAATGATCCAGGTCCCAATGCATGAAAAAGTGGATGCAATATACAGACATGATAAAGAAAACATAATGCAATACTAAAAGTGAATAAATAAAAAGGTTAGAAAAGACGTGGGGATGGAAGATTATTACAATAATTCGAATAAGAAAAGAGAAGAGAGAGAAGGATTATTACAACAATGAATTGATCCAGCCTAGCTACTGCTGAATCTAACAAACCATACTAAATAAAGAAAAGAAGCTATCTAGGGGCTCTAGAACTGCTTAATGAAGCATTCCCCAAAAACTGCCTACTCTGTTCTTGGGAAAAATGTTCAGCTAGATACCAAGTTAGTTGGCCGAAATAGAAATGAGCCGGCCGAATTCCCTTTCCAGTTGGGGATTAGAGCAATGTAGGATCTTAGGACAGAGGCCAAATGGAGGCATTCTGGGGGGTTCTCACATCTTCTACCCCCTCTGTTGGTAGGGATCACTTGGAGGGGAGATGGATGGGCCAAAGCCCTCAACAACAACATAAACAAATATATACAACATGTATTTTACCCAAAGGAACAAATAAAGTAGATCAAAATCAAGAACAAATTCAAGCCCAAGAAATAGATAGAACATATTCTTTTTGTGAATAAGGGCAAGTTAATACCCAAATCTATATTATTAAGTAGAGAGCGTAGATTAATGCAAATCATTTATTGGCAGAAGCTTTGCTTACTAAAACAAGGAATTCACCAAATTCATTGAAAACTCCTCATCTAGTCATAGAACAAGGATGATAACAACCTTTTCTATGTTCAACAATGATTGAGAAGGGAGGTTTCAATTTCCTTTGACCCAAAAACTCTTGGTTTACTTCCAAAATACTCAATGAAAATAGAGAACAACGCTTATCAACACTAAATCCAATGGATCACTCAAGCATCTTCATGAAACAACCCCTAACACTCATTGTCATTGAGTAAAGAGTTGAAACATATAGATTAATACATTTGAGAGAGGGAGACATGTGAAGATAAGTAGTGTAATAAGGAGAAGAGTTATTCTACTTATTGAACTTGTGAATGGGTGGCTAAAACTACTTCCAAGCACATCCACAAGGATCCAAAATATATAACAACTATGAATCTAAAGCTAAAGAAAGCAAGGAAGTAAAGAAATGGCTATCAACTCAATAGATGGGAGGCTAAAGCTACTCTCTCCATATCCATGAGGACTTACCACAATCACATGATGAAAGCAAAACTTAAATTAAAAGAGAAGTAGAGAGAAGATGATCCAAGGGACCAAGGATTCACTTCTTGAAGATGATGAGCCTTTTTGTTCACAAACTCCCTTTAAGGTCCCTTAAGAGCTTTTAGGGGTGTTCTTTAATGTCTAAAGTCTTTTATCCATAGCTTAGGATCAAGCTTTAATGAAGGAATGGGTGTTAAGGTTGAAGGTGGAAGTGGGAGATGAAGAAGAGAGAGGAGCTCTCAATCTTGTCTATCCTTGGGCAAGGTTTTTTTCCAACCCTTTGAAAAGAGCTGGCGAGCTCTATATATAGAGCTCAGGCCACAAGTACCTGAGATATTTATGGTAGGTAAGCAAAAAAAGCTGAAATCCCCGAAAATGCTATGTACTCGGATCATTCAGCAAGCCGAGCTTCTCGATGATCAACCAAGTGCTTTTCTGGCCGGCCATCATTTGGTGTCCAGCTAGCTAGTGGGCACATCGTCAAATCAACAAAAGTAGGTTAGCTTGAATTGAAGGGAGAAACATGCATTTATGAAAATATCATCCTTCCCATTCATTTCCATTATATTCCATGCTCTGTTTGTTTGAAAGAATACAACGCCTTGATTTTGAAAATATGAGCGTCAGAATATTGCGATAATAACTGGAGTTGCACCATTAAAACTCATTTTAAAAAAAGGTTTTCATTTTGGTCGAAAAATATTTTGTCCAAAATAGGTTGTTTAGAGGGTTTAAAGCTCAATCCTTAGAACTTCTGCCGTGGAGCATGCAAAGATTAATACCTTTTTTTTTTTTTTTTTTATCATCGGGAACTTAAAAGGGAGTGCCCAAATCTCAAGGATGGTAAAAAATGGAATGTCTACAGTTGCCTCTCTTTGGCAAAGCTTGGTGCGTTATCTCATGATGTGAGTAAATATCAAAGCCCAAAGATAACCCTTTTGACGAGACTGTAAGACTTGGGCAAAAAAACAAAATGCTAATAAAACTTAGTTGAACCCGAGGGTTGCCTACATTTCCCTTTGCAAGGAATCAAACCGGGGTGGTTTAGGGGCAGAATGCAAATGCCATGCTTGAAATACATTTGAAAAGATGAACTTACATGACGTACATTTCCATGATTTGAAAATATGGCTTAAGTGTACCTCACTGCTAGAGTTTGATGATGCGAATGCCATGGAAGGTGACGAGATGGAAAAAATAGATAAAGCTGCAAAGATCTTAGGCTTCCTGTGATCCTTATTGAGGTCGTATATATGCGACTAGATGGGGTGATTGAGCAAATCCCTCTTGAGCATATTGAAGAGAGGAATCGCAGGTTGGTGGTTGCTCCTGATGTTGAGCAGGTAAACATTTATTCTTTGTTTCTTCCACTGCGCTTCACAATTTTGTTCTGTATACTCATATCTTCTCTCACTTGCAGGTGCCTGTGGAGTACGTTGATGATCTCCTTCGGACGGTTGACTGTCTACTTCTCATAGTGCATAGATGACAGACTGCTTTGGCTGCTCATGGGATCAAGGTACACTTACTCACTTTTCCCATAGTCCATTACTTTGCAATAAATTCATTCTTCGGCCCTAATATGCTCTAATATCCTGTTCACAATTCTGCCGTATTTGTTCTAATGCCCTGTATCTTTTCAGCTTGAGCTAGTACCGGCTGTGCCAGCGGGACCTCCTCCGACTAGAAGAATGAGAGAGAGATGAGCCTCGGTGAGAGGTACAGGGCGAGCTAATCATGGGAGGGATAGGGATGCTCATGGCCATGGTAGAGGTAGAGTGGGATAGGGTCGAGGCATAGCGCTCGCCTTCTTCAGAGAAGACCCTTGACGACTATGCTGAGTACACCGCCTCTGAGGGTGAGGGAGATGCTAGTGCCGATATCCAGCTTACCGAAGACAGCGGCAATAGTGATGCATCCCCTCCACGACCGAGGATGAAAAGGGCCATGAGGGATTGATTTAGCCTTTCTTTTATTTTCTTTTTGCTCTGTAGTCAGGAGCCTATGTAGCTTTGGATAGGTCCTTTTTTGCCTTGTTTTTTTTTTTGAAAACTCTTTTTTCTTTGTAAAACTATGGTCGGGGTTGGACCCAACAGTTTATGAGGAAAGAAAATTTTGTTTTTGCATAACATGTGGTGAATGGCACTGCACTTGCACATAAAAGCACCTTACAAGAATTTGAAATTGAGAATGATTGCTTTTGAATTAATTCTGAATCGGATAACGAGCTTTCAACCCACCAAAATGCAAAATACAACTGAATAAAAGAAAAACAAAACAAAAACAACCTAATAACACATATTAACACTTGTTACAACCAAGGCAAGACTTAAAACAAGACCTTGAAACACATCACTTAGATTCACTACCTTTACAGCTGCTATTCTATTTGGCAAGAATTAAGACTCGGTCGGGTCTAAATACACACGACTAGGTTTCAATAAGGACGGCTGAATCCAAATAGTGGTTGGGCAGTGGGATATAACTGTTATGCACTCTCATATATTCCCAATCTCTATAAAAGGTGCCCTCTCACTATTTTCTCGGCAGAACAACATACTTCTGATATTTCACTCTAAAGATGGAGATTTTGCTTGGCAATAGGCTGAAGGATTGAATGGCCGCTTTGGACTGCACAAAAAAATTAAACTTCAACGGTTTCGACATAAATGCTCTTTTCTCTTTCAGCCACACTCCACTTTGTTTTCCATTCCTTCATGCCACTACCCGATGTTGGGACCCATTCACTCATGTGTTTCACTTCGGAACGCAAGAGATATGTCATACTCTCAAAAAGTTTCAAGCGTTGATGGAGTCTTGCTGAAATGAGGAGATTATACCCTAACCCCGTTTCGGCTATGCACGGGCTCTTGAACGGATGTGTGGTCTTACTTTAAACGAGGCTCGGTCTTTGGCTCATGATGAAGAGTTGGATGTACCTGGCTTGATTTATCGCTTTTCTAGCATCGGGGACATAAGTGGCCCTCTTCAGTGAGGTTACCGTCAACACGCCCTTTGCTTGTGCTTGCTCGCATACTTTATACTTGCCCCTAGTTGCAACGGAGCCATCATTAGGCTGATTGAAGTGGCTCAACACCTTAAGGAGGGCCAAAGCTGCATAGGCTTAACACTGGCTGAAACCTTAATGGGCTTGGATGTTTTCCACCAGTGGGAGACTACTTGGTTCGTAGGGAGCCCACTGCTTTTTCAGGTACTATTTCACACCCTTTCTTATTTATGATTCTCACATCATTTTGGCACTCAATCTTTTTTTTTTTCCCCTAAAAATCCCTTTCCTTACTTTTTCTTCTCAACACACATCTCTCTATTCTTTAATTTCTCTTATTTTTCTTATCCTTTCCCGGGTGTGGTTGATGGATAAGCTGAAAATTGTGGACCCTTGCCCTGAGTACTCTGCTAGATTCTACTTCTTTCGCTTGCAACTAGTGAGCTTTCCCACAAAGGGGTTATGGTGCGGTTAGATGTACAGCAGATCTGCAACTGACATTGCTTGGCGATGTCCTTCGCTTGACTTGCATGAGATGAGTTACAACATGTGTCACCAACCAGGGATACAATTGATTGGCCAGATATATTATGTTTTCTATTTCCCATTTAGGTTCAGACGACAGTTCGACCACGATCAGACCCACACTACTGAGGGGGTTGAGTATTCGGCTTCATTCTTGAGTCGTGCTTAACACTTGGCTCAGTATCTAAATACTTGGAGAACGAGAGAGCTCCTGGCCTCCGCTGTTAGCTTCAATCGTGCTCTTCTTGGTGAATGCTTGTTTGGGCTTGAGGATGATGCACAGGTTGATCCGTTCCTGGTGGTCGAGACTTCTGAAAGTGTGGGGAACAGGTAGAGGACTTCTACCTGACTCGATTATGCCTTTATTTCATTGCTTTGACTTTTTGCTTTTATGTACTCTAATGTAAAAAGGTTTGAATAACACGAGAGTTAGATCAGCGTGTTTGCTTCACTTCTTGTTTTGAAATCAAGTAATCAAAGTTGTGGGTATTGAAAATTTTACCCTTTTTAGTCCAAAGAATGGTTTAGTTTGCAAAAAGTTTAAATTTTGAGAAAATCAAACAACTTTATTTAAAACTTTCAAAACAGATTTTCACAAGCGGTCATTACCTAATACACATGGAATTAAACCTCAAGATGTACAATCTTAAATCGAAAGGAACAAGACCAACACAATTGCATTTCCGTTTACTAACGCACTACCACTTAATCCATCTTGCAATTGAATCTTTTGCGGAATTGAGATAGGACAATCGAGACAAGCAGAGGTGGGACAACTAAACATAGACAGCACAATTGAGTTGTAAATGGTTAGGGCTGAACTTCGAGATGAAGTTGCCTATGTATCTCCAAGATAGGAATCAGACCTTATGTAGTTCACGGTTAAGGTTCACTCAGGTATTAACTCTTTTCTTTTGCGCTCTCACTTTTGCCAAAGCCGTCCTTTTGGGTTTTCAACATTGCGAGCTCTATTACATTCATTTTTACTTTTCCATGCTCTTACTTTTGCTTAGGTCACCCTTTCGGGTTTTCTTCCTAGCGACCCTCTCAAGGATAGTACTTTTTCAATTTGTTCATGTTGATCGGTTATAAGAACTCCAAACTATCCAAATCCATGAGAATGATTGCTCCTCCCGACCAAATAGATTTGATGATGTAGGGACTGGTCCAATTGAGATGGAATTTGCTCGTAGGATCGTGGATATGAGCTCGATTGTCTTTGAGCACCAAATCTCTCTCTCTCTTAAATTCTCGGACTTGACCTTCTTGTTGAATGCCCTAGCAATTCTACACTGATACCCCTGGATGTGGTACAACGCCTTCAACTTCATCTCATCAAACAGCATCAGTTCTTCGAACCTATTTTGTTGCCAATTTGCCTTTGCTATCTGACACTCAGCCATAATTCTCAAAGTCGGCACCTCAATTTTGATCAGTAAAACTCTCCATGGTTGACCAATAGTAACCTTGTCTGAGGATCTTCCTAGCTAGATTACACCATTCATGTGTGCTCTACACTTTTCTCCGTGAATGGCTTCCATAAGGTGTTTCGACTTCCCTTCTTCTACACAGTTTGTGCCTTTCCAGATGCCCCCTTCTATATAACTTACTTCTGCAAATGATGAATTGGACGGCTAAACGCCGTATTCACCTTTTATCTTTCGCATTTGCCCCTTGTGGATACATGTCCTTCTTTAGAAAGTTCCAAATGTTATGTAACCAAGGATTCTTCTCCCAAACTTCTTCTATCACAGGTATTGTTTCGTACGCGGGCGCATACTTTTGTTCATACGTGGGCGCATACTTTTGTTCAATAATGATCGAGCACATCTTGACCCCAATCGGTATTTCCACCATTGAAGTCAACGTTGCCAACACGTTAGCAAATTGATTGTTTTCTCTTAACAAGTATGTAAATGTCAGCTTTTCAAACCTTGGAATCAGGATGTCTAGGGTCTAGTGATAAACTTTCATTTTCTCTTCTTTAATCTTCCTATCTCCATTGGCTTGGGAAACAACTAGATTCGAATCTCTGATGACATCCAACCTTATTGCCCCTAGTTCCAGGGTAGCTTCTAATCTAGCAATACACACCTCATACTCTGCTTCGGTGTTGGATACTTTGAAACAGAGTTTGAAAGCTAGGGGTACATGAGAACCATCAGGTGCTATAAGCAACACACCTATTCCATAACCGTGTTGGTTGGCCGCCCCGTCAAAGTACATTTTCCACGTCTCTTCTTCTACTTACAGGATCTCTTCATTTGGAAATAAGTACTCTACATCTTCGTCCCCCTCAACTGGGTGGTCTGCCAGAAATTTTGCTACAGCCTTCCTTTGACCGACTTGCGAGTGACATACTTAAGGTCAAACTCAAAAAGAAGAAACAACCAACGAGCTAGCTTACCCATAAGTGCTTGTTTCTAACAGGTAGTGTCTCAACTTTCTAGTGGCCCAGACCAAAGCTAAACAAGCCTTCTCCAAAGGAGTGTAACGGGTCTTATACTCCAACAACTTTTTACTTAGATAATAAATGGCCTTCTCCACCTTAGCATCTGAGTCTTGTGCAAGCATACATCCCATAGTTGACTCCATCATTGATAGGTACATGATCAGCAGCTTTTTTGGCTCTGGTGGTGACAACACAGGAAGATTCTACAGATATTGCTTAACTTGTTCGAAGGCAAACTGACATCGATCGTCCTATTGGAATTTATTTCCCTTTTTCAAGAGACCAAATAGTGGTTCACAAGTCAAAGTTAATTTAAAGATAAACCATCTTATGAATTGCACTTTTCTCAGAAAGCCCCGCACCTCCTTTTTAGTCCTTGGTGGTGGTATTTCTAGGACGACCTTAATTTTTGATGGATCGACCTCAATTCCCCTCTAAGTGATCAAAAATCCCAACATCTTGCTTACGACTACCCCGAAGGTGCATTT
This sequence comes from Camellia japonica, assembly GCA_030407325.1. NCBI lineage: Eukaryota > Viridiplantae > Streptophyta > Magnoliopsida > Ericales > Theaceae > Camellia > Camellia japonica. Next base: position 87,103,072 of record JAPPVO010000029.1, read on the forward strand.
CTGTGGATTTAACCTTAGCATGTACTCCCTGATCTTTTCGAAGAACTTCTCCAATGCGACGTAGTGGCCTTCTCGCTCTTTGGATTTCACAATCATATCGTTCACATACACCTCGACTTCTTTTTGGATCATGTCGTGCAGTATTGTGGTTGTAGCCCTCTGGTACATAGCCCCGGCATTCTTCAACCTAAATGGCATGACTCTATAGCAATACGTCCCCGACTGTGTGGTGAAAGCAGTCGTTTTCCTGTCCTCTAGTGCCATCAAGATCTGGTTGTATCCTGAAAAGCCATCCATGAATGACAACAATGCGTGGCCAGCGGTGAAGTCTACCAACTCATCAATGTGTGGCAACGGAAAGTCATCCTTGGGACTAGCTTTATTCAAATCCCTGAAGTTGATGCAAACTTTGATTTTGCCGTCTTTCTTCAGAATCGAAACGATGTTGGCCAACCAATTTAGATATTTGGATACCATCAAGAACCTTGCATTGATCTACTTGGTGACTTCCTCTTTGATTTTTAATGCCCAGTCTGGATGAATTCTGCGAAGCCTCTGCTTAACTGGTTGGCCCTTGGGGTCGAGAGGGATCCTATGCTATACAATCTTAGGATCGATTCCAGGCATGTCTACGTAGGACCACGCAAAAACATCTTTGAAATCTTTTAACAAAGCGATTAATCGCTTGCTCTCCTCCGAAGACAACGTGGAACCAATCTGTACCAAGCGATGGTCATTCTTAGTACCAACGTTAATTGAAATGATCTCATCTATTAAAGGTCGAGCACACCGCTTCTCCACTCAGATAATTAGGTTTTTTAAAGCCTGAGGAATTTTTTCCTCTTCGTTTTCATCAAATTTTTGGAAATCCTAGTCAATGCAATAAATTAATGGCACAGAGAAGAAACAGAAACTACAACACTTTCATTCAAAAGTTTAAGCTCACCGGTTACAACAGACTCAAAGGAAAATGAAAAATGACGACTATGACAGGACTGTGGCGTCTGGGTTACCACCCCAGGAAACACCAGACATAGACTTACTAAACGTGCTCGAATCTGACTCTGACTTAATAGAGTCAGAGGATTCAGATTCAGACTCAATATCTGCTTTAGAACCCATAACTAAGCCTTCCTTAAGTTTCCAGTCCAAGTGTTGTCCATTCAATGCATCTTGGATAAGGCCGGTGTAGTCTGTAGGTGATCCTTCCCCGATCATGAAAACCTTTGCACTATCTCCTAAGTTCATAGGCTTCACTCTAGCTTCGGAATCCATCCAAAGGTTAGCCAATGCCAATCCCAAAATACCCTCTGTGTTGCTCTCCGAGCTGCTGCTTTTCTCTTGTTCAATCTCAATGTTGGGGTCTGCTCACTTTTCATCGCTACCAGAAAGCTGATAATCAAAGAAAATTTCGAGCCCGGGGTACCTCCTCTTTGCCCCTTGTTCAATCCATGGCTCAGGAAAGCCCAAAAAGGGAAATCCTCCCATTGCCAGACAAAACATCCATTCAAGGTTCTACTGATTGGCTTGTAGGTCAGCTTATATTGTTTTCTAGTCCTCTTTGCTTTGATCCTTTCCATTACTTCTTTTCTCTTCAGTTTTCAATCCTCCTTAGCTGGCTTGTATCCCAATCCGAAAGAGTGCAGGTTATGACTTATCTGCAATGCTGCTATAATGCCTTGTCAACCACTCTTGCCTAGTCCCGATCTTGTAACACCCTCAAAATAATAACATTAAACCCATCAACATTGACATGCAGTCATATATAAAAGATCAACTTCCTTCTATTCATCAGAGTAATTCATTACAAAAAGTATTACATGTTAACAACAAAAGCAAATGCCCTACGGGCTTATAGCTTTCCAAGTTAACACTTGGTTACAAAAAGGAGAGTACTAACTCAATTACACATTAAGCCTTGGCTTGAATCTACATGTAATACATCAAAAGAAAGTAAGACAACAAAGTCTGTCCGCCTCTAGCCTCCAAGCTATGTCTTGGAGGTGGCATGCTACTGTACCTGAAAAATGTCCATAAAGGGTGAGCGCAGCCAGTAGAAATACTAAACCAGCTATGAACAATGACTAAAAGATTAAGTTGATAGATGGTCACCACTATATTCAGACTTATATCACATTACAGTTTCGTGACATTCAAGTCCATATTACTTTTCATTTTCCACTTCTCTTCAACTTTGAGTTTGAAAACATGGCTAACACTTAGCAGATACTTTAATGAGATTGCAACTCATCTTTAAAAACTTTCGTAATTCATAATGGATACACATTTTGATACTGTATATTTTAACATATTAACACTTCCATGCTTTACCGAGGATACACATTTTGATGTTGTATCAACATAATATAGAAGACTTCTATACTTTGCAATTGATAACGATATACATTTTAGTGCTATATCAAATCAATTCAACACTTCCATAATCAAACTTGATACACATTGTAGTGTTGTATCAATGTCACACAAAATCCGGTTTAAAGGTCATTCCCTATCTTCTCTAAACCGTGGAGTAACATCCCCTATCTCCACACAACACATGTATATAAACATAAATCATATACAATCAATCATACATAAAGTTAATGTATTATTCCAACGCTAAGTTCAATGCATGCTCAATCGATTAGTTTAGTTTGCCTAATCATCATGCATTGTCTACAACAATCAAGACTATCTACACCGATAGCCTAAAGCAGTTATTTCTAAACAGAAAATAAATGCATCAAATGGATAAATATCAACATTTCAATTAGGTGAGTGATAAATAATTCAACTACATTTAATCCATACACTCCCAATTAACATTCTCATTCAATTTTCATTTCTCAATTAATTTCATAAATTAATTTAATCAAAGTAATTAGGGCATTAATCCATAAGTTACATGACACCCTAAGGTTCCATTTTTCATCCATAACCATCACTTAGCTTTCTCTATGCCAACATGCTATAGATTTATTATAAATAAAACCCCAACTTTTGTAAATTACATAAAGACCAACTTTTTCAAAATTACACAACTCCAACTTATAAAATGCTAAAATTGAAAGACAAGCTATAAAGAGGAGTAGGGTATCCCTACCTCGAAGTTTGAGCTCAAACGGAGATGAAGACCAACAACCAATGTGCTCCAAATCCCAAGTTTTTCAGATTAAATCAAAGCTCTCAACACCCTCTACCTTTATAACAAAGGACTTAGAGTAGAAACTCACCCTAGGTAGATCAAATCTTAGAGAGAGAACAAGTTTAGAGAGAGAGAGTCTCGGATTTAGGGTTTCAAAAAGAAAAGGGGATGAAAAAGTGAAGTTAAAAACGCTGCTGTCTACTGATATAAAACAGGCTCGCTCGAGCGAAGACTTGGTCGCTCGAGTGACCAGACACAAGAAAACCTCGCTCGAGTGAAGAAAGTCTCGCTCGAGCCAAAAACTCGAAGCTTCAGGTCTGCAACCCAGAAGCACGCTCGAGCGACAGAATGCTCGCTCGAGCGAGGAACTCGAAAACATACACCTCGCTCACTCGAGCGAAGGAAAGCTCGCTCGAGCCAAAAACTCGAAGCTTCAGGTCCAAATGAGACGCAGACGCACGCTCGAGCGCAAGACTTCCCGCTCGAGCCACAAGGCACAAGGCTCAACTCTCGCTCAAGCGAAGGAACCATGGCTCGAGCAAAGGATCTAAAACACAGAGCTCGCTCGATCTTGAGATGTGCACTTGTTTGTTCATCATATAAATGGATGGAGCGTTCATATATTCACACTCTTCTTCCACCATTATGGTTTGCACCAGTCGTGCTTCTACAAAAGAAAAGCCTGAGAGGAATACATCTTCCTCCCCATGTTGTATCTCTAACAGTGGGGTTGTAATCTCTGGGGGAGGTTGGATCGAAGAGCTATTGAAGACTACTGCAATCTTTCTTTCGTGCGAGTACTTTACTAGCTGATGGACAGTTGAAGAAACCGCTCTCCTTTGGTGTAGCCAAGGCCTGCCTAACAGTAGATTAAAGGTTGTTGGCACATTCATGATGTGGAATTCAACCTCATGCTTAGATGGACTAACAAAAATTTGGACTTTGATGGTTCCCATAAGGTCGCGGCTAGTGTTATCATAAACTCGGACAACTTGATTTGTATATGTGAAGTCAACTGGTTTCAAACCTTTGGCATAGGCAGTCTTTGCAGGACACACATTGATTGCCGACCCGGTATCAACTAGGACCACTGGGATCCACTTCTTTTTGCACTCTAACGACACATACAAAGGCTTGTTATGGTTGGTCCCCTTGGGTGGTAGTTCCTTATCAGAAAAGGAAAGCATTGGGTTTGCCTCCCAGGACATGATCAAGAGCACAAATTCATCTAGCGTAGCCTCTATTGGCAGCTTGGCAGCTTGGCTTTGTTCATTGCTTATAGTAGAGCTTGGTGATGCTCTCAGGAAGCCATGAATAGCCCCCAGATCGAGATATCCGCATGGATCTTCTTCAACTACCTTAGCACAGGGTCTTATTCTGCTTCTACTTCCTTCTTCTTCTCCGCATCCTTGCCGGATGGTTCACCATGATCTAGATGTGGGGGTTTAAAGTAATGCCCACTCCTGGTCAGGTGGTCAACCTCTTCAGTGTACCATGTATTATCGGGGGCATTGGTCCCCCACCCTTCGTCGGTATAAGCAAAATGTAGGTCATTGTCTTCCTACCATTCCCCCTTCAGTTATTGATAGGCAATTGTCTGGCTCCACCTGGATCACACCAACATTACGACTTCCGCCATCGGATTGATATGGCGAGGTTAGGTAGATTCCTAAGATCTGAGTCGATGCTTTGTCGGCACTCTACTTCTCTTCTAAGGCTGACCCAATTTTTCTCGACATCTTTCCATTGTTCGCAAGTTCCCTTCCAAGTTTTTCTTCAGTTTTGACATCACTCTCTCCTAACTCGACGTCCTCTTTTCCTTTTCCTTTCCTTTGCAAATTCATCTCTAGCAGGCTGGTTTCCAAATTTTCCCCCTTGCATATTTCCAAGGTTTTAGTCTCTCATCTTTCTGTTTTTTCATCATTGCCCACTTTAGGTTCCTTCATATTGCTCATCTGTCCTCCATTGGTTTCCAACTTCTTTGATCATACCACCTAAACTAGATGTCTCCATGGTTTTGCCCCTCAAAGAAACTGAGATTATCCAAGTCTTCCTCCAAACCAGCCAGATCATCCAAGTTTTGCTCCAGTCCATTCTCCTTAACCACATTGATGTTGAAGGAATTAGGTAGTAAAACCTCTGGTTTTGGCTGGTCAATAGCCACGATATATTTGCTCGGGTCGCACATTTCCTCAAGTAACTTCCCTGTTTCCACTACTGGTGCCTCAAATGTCTCAACTTTTACTTTCCTAGGTCGTGCTGCCAATGCCACCATAGGGGTTTGGAGTTTTGGCTGGGTGTCGGATGTACCTATCAGGCACAAGTTAGTGCACTCTGGAATAATCACTTCAGGCTTAGGTAAGTGGGATGGGGTGACGTATGTACTGGGGTTGAAGGTAGATGGTAATGTATGGATAAGGTCTAGATTTTGAGGAGGAGGTATACGGTCATGTACGGGAAGTGGGTTGTTGGTTACATTGGATTTCTGCGGTGGAGCTATAGTCTTATTGTCAATGAGATCCTGGATCTCATGATGAAGGCGGAAGCAACAGTTGGTGTGATGACCATGTTGCTGATGGTATGCACAATATTGGGTAGGGTCATTCTTAGCCGAGAGTAGGTCAGGAAGAGGTCGGGGATCAAGGGGTTTGAGATACCCTCTATCCATCAGGACTTTTAGTGTACGGGTTGGGCTCATGTGGAGAGGAGCGAAGGTTCTAAGTTGGGTTCGGGCTAGGTAGGTTTTTTGTGGGCTCTATACTAGCGAAAGGATCGGCAGTTTTAGGATTGGTGGTGATGGTATTGATTTCAGTGGACTTACGGATAGTGCTACTACTGGCATTTTTACTTCTAGTAAATGCCCTTTTCACCGGTTCGCTTGTTCTCGGGAGGATCCCTTTGTTAATCGCACTCTCGATTTTTACCCCAAATTCATACAAATCTTTGAAAGTGAATAGTGGAGCGGCTATTAACTTTTGTAACATATCATGCTCAAGGTTCTGTACCACTATCCGCACTTGGTCCCTCTCAGGAGGCCGATTTGTCATATGTGCTGCCTTTGCTCTCCACCTTGCAACAAATTCCACAAAGGTTCCTTGGGATTCTAGTGGGTCACTTCAAGCTCTCAGGTCACCATTTCAATTTGCATGTTGTAAGAATACTGAGCGACAAACGCTTCAGCTAATTCTTCCTAGTTTCGCTTTACTTTATTCTTCAACTTGGCGTACCAAGTGGTTGCTATACCCGACAGGGTTGTTTTATACAGAGAGAGTTTCTGATGCGTAGTCAAACCCATCAGTTTCAAAATTCTGAGAAAAGCCGGATATGTACCATAGGATCTCTAGACCCATCGAAACAGTCAATGTATGGCATTTTGAATCTGTCTGGGAGCCTTAAAGCAGCCTCTGTGTACCAATCCTCAATATCTAAGATGGAGTTGATCCCTTGTGACCTTTTAAACTGATTCTCAAGTTTAGCAATTTTTAACAAGGTCGGGTCAAGATCATTAATATCAAGGGAGAAAAGCCCCTCATTAAGCTTCACCAGAGGTTTGAAAACCTGAGCTTGAGCTAACTCTTCTCGAGGATCTGGACCCTGCAAATCTTTAGCTAGCAGAGGTGGGTCAAGGTTCGGCTAGGGTCCGGGATGGGATGGACAATGGATATCCCAAATGGGTGGCGCAATTCAGCAATGGTCTCATCTTGAGCAGCGATTATATTATTTAGCGTATCTATGGCATTTTGAAAGGCCGTCATCATGGCCACAACTTATTCTGGACTTTATGCCATTACAACTTAATCGGGAGAGGACCGGTGCGCGCTCTGTACTGGCGGCAACTGCCTAATTCTTCTTCTTCGGACTACTAACAAGATAGAGACTAACACTAGCTGGCCTTCAACCATATCTCTGATCTTGCAAAGCTTACCAGTGCAAGTCCATAAAACTTGGGGGATATCAAGTCTTTTTGAAGCTATGATTATAGGAATACCTAGCGAAAGCAATAAAAGAAAAGCAAAAAAGAAAAGCAAAAAAAAAAAAAGGGATAGCACCTCAGCCCAATGTTCACTAGAACAGATATGATCATCGTTGAATGATTGTTCTCTCCACTGAGGACACTGAATTCTGCCCCACAAACAGATATAACTGAACCATCGATCTGAGTTCAAGAACCCATGTATTGATCAAATACATAGCACATAGCAGGTAACAAGAACAAAACACCCCTATGAAGGGATAGGGTTACCCTATCCTAGCTTTGGAATGATCTAGAGTTTCACTAATTCAAACAAGCGATGTCACACCCCAAACCCAGGCATGACCGGTTGTGGCCCACAGGGCCTTAGCCCAAGGCACAAGTAAGCCTAAACACAAAACCATAATCACGCAGAATACATGTAACAATAGTCCAATAATAAATAAATCAAAGCTTAATCCAATGACATGCCACAAATATACATAGCAAAACAAGCCATAACCAACTTCCAAAATATATATATATATATACTAAATGGGACACAAATTGCCCACAAAATAAAATAATTCTAAATAAAACCCAACCACAATGTATACACAAAACCTGTCATAACAAGCTAAAACAAAATAAATGAATGTCCTAGAGGTCCATGCAATTGAGTCCTCGTTACACCATGAATTCACTCTAAGTCCTTCTAAGACCTATAAATGATAAACAACTAAATCAGCTGATAACTCAGTGAGTAGCAACATGGATAGTAAATACAGTTTTGAAAACATGGTTCAATTCCAAAATAAGATATATATATATATATCACAAAAACTAGATTGGCATACAGTTTTGATAAAGATAATCTGTTTCAAAAAGAAGGTTCCACAGTTCAACAGTTAAAAATACTCATGTCTCTCAAGAACATAACAAATGACATTCTTCATTTAAAACAAATTACAACATGATCATCAATAATTTTCTGGATACCAAGAATAACAAGTAACATGCCGCACAGTTCTCAAGGCAATAAGCCTGTTGGATCCAATATCGAACCAAGTGTCATCCTCGGGGTGGCAACCTGGGCCTTTTCTCTAAGACGATCTGATTGAAGGTCACTTAGTCTAGCCCATGTCTTTTCCTTACAATCGTTGAGCACTAGAGTCATCACAGCCCAACCCGGATCTATTCCCTAGTGTCCAGAGTTACCACACACAGTGGAATGATTTCCCTGAACTTTTATCTACAGATAGTCCCAATAATCCATACAATTCAGTTTTGCAAAACATGGTAGTTCACCAAGATAAACATGAGACCATAACAAATAGTTTACAGTATGCAAGTTTACACATGTTTCAAAAATAAGTTAATTCCATTGATAATATAATAATTTTATCAAAATAGTTTAGAACCGAAACAACAATTTAAATTTCCAACAGTTCAGGGTAGGGGAACATTTATAAAAATATGTAGCATGAAACTACTCACCTGAAACAGAATAATATAATCATCAAATAGAGAGTGAAAGTCCAACTAGTGCCCTGAACCAAGTATGAATACTACACGTCACTACTAATCTCAAAAAAAAAAAAAAAACTAAAGAATAAGAAACTAAGCAACCCCAAGCTAAAGCGTACTACCCCGGCTCAACCCAACTCACCGTTACTCTTAAATAATACCTAAGTTCATGTTCTTCAAAGTCTAAAATTGCCCAAGACATGGGTTCAGATCGAAACTTAATTGACAGTAACTTTAAGAAAAAATAGAATTTTAAACAAGTTTTCCCAATCTATTTGCTAACTTTGAAAATTAAAAACCCACTCCACACTATTTGAAAAATTCCAAAACCCTCCAGATATCAACTAATATATCCTAAGTTTCAAACCCAGTTGGTTTTACTCTATTTTCTTATCAAAACAATTATTTACAAGTAATTATATCCAAACAAGCACTTTAAAGAAATTAATGATTCTCTTAGTATACATGAGAAATCAATGCAATACCAAAAATTTAAGAAACTAGACTCGTAACTGGTTCTAATGATGCTGATTTGATAATTTTTGGATTTATATCCAAAGAGAATGACACTTTCGAAGTTACTATTTTGTACTAGTGTTCTAGACAGATTTGAATACATCAGTTTATATGGATTTTGACTCCCAGAAATTATGAAAAAATTCTAATACGAAATTGAATATGTAATAAAGTTACAGTAAAAATTTCAGTTCAAAATTCATTTGTTAGATATAGTTTCTTGATTTTTATAGTTTGTGATTTTAGGATCAAGAATTTCCATACACCATTGTAACCCAAAACTTCCCATCACCAGCCCTAGCTTCACACCACCGTCCATCATCTACACAAAACAATGACTTCACCAACACAATGATTACCATGGTCTTATTTAAAGAAAAGAACATACATGTTTATATATAAAAATATTTACCTATACAACAACTCCTTTCCCTTCTTTAATTTCCTTCACAAATGACACCCTCCTCTCTCTTTTCTCTCTAACTCACGGTTGCTGCTATGGTAGTTTAGAAAAGAAATGATATCTCACCGTTAGGGTTTGATCCTCCTATAAACATTTTCAAAATGACCTCTTACTAACTATTTTATATTATTATTATTATTATTATTATTATTATTATTATTATTAGTCTTTAAAATTGTGGACTTCCATAAAATTTATTTATAGTTTAAAATTAATTAAAATGCCCTCTAGTAATATTTAATTTTCCCTTAAAGATTCAAAGTAAAATATTTGAGGCTTGTAAAATTATTATTATTTATTTATTTATCAGGTTCTCACAAACGGTATCACAACATCTTGAAAATGGGAGAGCATCCCATCTTAGTTTGAAAGGTCACTAGAGTTCACTATATGCACTAGGTTGATTGGTCAAAAAGGGCACCTCAGCAAGATTACTTAATATATCTCTCACACCTAATACCGAGAAGTGAAAGGAGGATCAAGCAGTATGGCGACAATCCAAATCTAAGGCAAGCCGTCTAGGAATAGCACAGTGACTTAAGAGCACCAATGCAAATGCAAATGCAATGCAATGAACATGTATATGTAAATAAAATCTCACATCATGAAATTCAAGTCAAGTTCTCTTATTACTCCCCAGCAGAGTCGCCGGAAACTGTAGCTGGTTTTTTGTGCTCCTCGGAGGGATTTAGTCTCCTCGGATGCGATTCCCTACAGTTTGGACTCCCGTGGTTCTGAATTTGGTTTCACGAGTGCAATGTGAAACAAAAGAAAATGATAGTCCAAATATGGCAAATCCCAAAAAAATCCACTAATCGCAAGAGATGCCAAAAATGGACTGTATTGCCAAATTTCAGAGTCGCCACCTAATATTTTTTGGAGAATTAGGAAACCCATGACTCGTGCCAAAGGCCAATTGTCCGTCATAACCAAAGTTGTCTCGGTTCAGGAGCTTAGGTGTGAGAGAGGAAGGTTATGAATTGAGTACCCCACTCACCTGATTAAAGATCAGCCTTTACTAAGTTATGATATGAGTTTTATTAACATAATGCTCATGTTCTGGTTATTAATATGGTAACATTACTATGTGAAGCAAACAAGTATAGACTATGTCACTTACCTTGGAATGCTTTGATTTCATGCTTTTTGAAAGAGTTTTCGAATAAATGCAACTCAAAAGGAAATGAGCTCATATGTACAACAATCAAAGTCATTCCAATTTAAGAAAAATAGCCTCCATCCATAGGCATTCAAAGAAATATTTCAAGTAAGCAAGCAGCCTCATGGTAATATGCTAGATATGGCAATACACAAACGAATGATATGTCGAAGCGAAAACGCTCACCTAGTACTCATCCGCGACATACCAAAGGAAAAGAAATAATTAGAAAAATGCATGATCCTAATATGCAAAATGGCTAATGTAACACAAACAAAATGCAACTAATAAATTTGGCTACTAACATGACATGTGAAGCAACTCAAAGCATAAGGTAGTGCACATAATCATTTAGGAAGTAGTAAGAGCACTATGTATGATGAGCCGAACCTTAATATGTGTAAAAATGGATGCGAGGCATGGGAATAATAGAAACGAAAACATGATGCTATAAACAACGATGATAACCATGTAAATAAAAGGAAGAAAGAAATGGGGGTTGGAAGACATACATCAAATGTTACAAATTTTCCGTCTTACAAGAGGGTCCAAATGGCCTAATCAACTAATTATTACATCACCGAATGAATAATTACCTATTTATTACATTTGCAAATATTACAAAAATAAATATTTTAAAAAAAGGACAAGAACCATGCGTGCGCAAGTGACAACATCCTCCAGAATGTTTTACCCTCAGCCACTGCTCTATTTTGCCAACAACAGTACACTGTTTGTTCACTTTGAGGCCTGACCATTCCACAATGAGGCTCGGCCAGGTCCAATAAAGGACGACTGTGCTTCAATTTCAACAAAAAACCTATTTTGTGCAGTGAGGTAATAACAGTACAAATAGAGTATTTCCAAAAGATGTTTGTCATTTCTTCCCCTTCCTATCATGAAGATATTTAAGGAAGAGGTAGACTTGCTTCATAGACCATCAAACATCACAAGATAGTATATGATGATCATAGAAGCGACTAAAATGGAAAAAAATAAAAATAAAATAACAAATAATGAGAATTAAAGCTAGAAACTTTAAATGAAGAAATGATTCAAACCTACTACATCTCATAAGGAATAAGAGTAAATGAATACTCGAATTAGAGAGAATAGGTTAATAAGGACCATTTTAGGTGAAAGCCTTGGAAACAAAAGGTTGCATTATTGAAGAAAGAAATTAGAGACTCCTCTTTCCACTCATGGAATATGGATTGACATCCATTACCATGCTTCGCAAGGAACTAAAAGAGAGTTTCTAATACTTTTTGATAAAGAGCTTTGTTTTGCTTCAAAGAGAACAAAGTCAAAACTAAAAGAAAACAAATAGAAAAACTCAAAATTTGTTGTAAGCTCCTCTACCTACTAATAGAATAAGGATGAGATGTCCATTTCCATGCTTCAAAGTGGAACTAGAAGAGAGTTTTCAACACTTTTTGATAAAGAGCTGTACATGAGCAACAATGGGAATAAGTGAGAAAATAAAAAATCAAGCTAACTATCAAAGCTTAAACACATAACTCGTCAAAGTTGTTGATAACTCCTCTTAAGTTGTTCATAGGTTGATATTTAAAATACTACACAAATAACCTTGACATCCCTTCTTAAGTAGTTTGCATGCTTTCATTGCCGAAATCAAGTAAGGCGAAGGTACTACACCATTACCCACAAAGACAAATTCATCATGTCTCAGAGGTCTAAACAAAACTCACTTCATTACACAGTCAATGGCAGTGCAATATTTAGACAACCAGTCCATTCCCAAAATCACATCAAAATGCCTAATATCAAGAGGCAACAAATCTACAAATAACATAGCATTCCCAACACGTATTTCACAAGCACGATATACAGATGAACAAAGAACAGATTCCCCAGATGGAGTAGATACACATAACATATATGGCAATGAATCCATGGGTCTATTCAGTCTAGATGCAAATACAGTAGATACAAAGGAATGTGTCAAACCCAAATCAATTAGCGCATAAGTATCTTGGTTACAAATAGAGAGGGTACTTGAGACAATAGCTTTAGTAGTTCGTGTATCGCCTGGGACGAGTGCAAAAACTTTCCCTTGCCTTAGTGTGTCTCTCGTAGCAGCATGCCTTGCAGTGTTTCCTGGCATTATGATAGATCCAGTCGAACTAGCAGCTGGCCTTGCACATTTTTATTCATTTTGGGGACAATCTCTGACCATATGTCTGGTCTTGCATATCAGAAACATGCCCCATAATGTGATACCAAACTCCTCAATGTTTCTTGCCACACACATTACAGGTTGGTGCAAAATCTCTTGTCAAATTGGAGGCATTAGATGCTCTCTAGCTTTGCTTCTTTGAAGACGATGATCCTTTATTCGAATAAGAACCATGCCTCTTTTCTCTCCATTCAAAGGGTCGGTTATGGGATGCCAAATTTTCCTCAGACATTAAAGCCTGGTCAAGAGCATCTACGTACTTTGGCAGTTTCAAGACATTTACCTTCTTTAAGATTGTATTTTGAAGTCCGCTCTCAAACTTTCTCGCCTTTTTATAGTCGGTGTTGACCATGTGCTGTGCAAACTTGGCTAACTCTGTGAACTTTGCCTCATACTCGACCACTGTCATATTACCTTGCTTGAGTCCTTCAAAGTCGAATACTTTTCAGTCACGGACGCACTGTGGAAAATACTTCTCATAAAATATTTCGAGGAATCGTGCCCAATCAATCCCCTTATTGTCTTCTCGGATTAGCATCCACCACCTTTTTGCCTCATCCTCTAGAGTGAATGCAACCAACTGAACCCTTTGTAGCACACGGAAATACCTCAAATAATTTCTCTATTCCATGGATCCAAGCTTCAGCTTTCAGCAGGTCTACTCCCCCATGGACCAATGGTGGTTTCATCTTCTTAAATTCTTTAGTGAGAGCAATTATACAATCATCAGTTTGATAATCTTGTGTAGGCAGTACTGGCATTGGTAGAGGTGGAGGTGGATGTTGCTATTATTGCCTCAATACTTCAAACATATCATGGATCATCCTTTCTATTCTATCCAGTCGAGCCGTAGTCGACTCTTCTATCTTATCAACCCGTCTTCTCACCATTATCTATATAAACTTGCATTATAATAGACACAAAAATTGCACATATAGACATATAGGAACAACCATTCATGTTCCAAATATACACATGTTCTTAATGCAATAGACGAATTCTTATCAAATGAATGCATCTTAAGTCTTTTTAGACATCTTATTGCTCATTTGGACAAGTGTGTGAGTTATGAACTTATGCTTTGATACCACTCCGTCATGACCCGAACCCACCCTTAGAGGTTTGGATCATAACCAGTCATGAGATTATTTACAGCTTCTATCAGAATACCGACATATTTACTAATAAGTGGGCTAGAAGCAGAAGCAGACTAACAAATTTTGCCCAATGAGCTTGTGCATAAATGGCATAAACAAAAATTTCTCTTATATTAATAACTCACACTCATATATATATATATATATATTAAGATTCCATATATCGAAGATCTTTCAACATCATTTTCATACAAAACCAAAACTTATATATACATATATATATATAAGGTCAGACATGACCAATAAAAGAAAATAGAAATTCAAAAGACAAAAGAACAAAAGCCTAACTCGTGAGGTGCTCATAACAAACTTCACAAAACTTGGTATCCTTCTCAGGTTCACTAAGGCTAGAGCTGGACATCCCGCTGCTCACTTATATATATACAAATATAACGGAGTGAGCAAAAGCCTAGTGAATAACTTCACAGTAAAAGGGTTATGTGAATGAGATCTAGTAAATGACATAAACATTTCTATATCATAAACAGTTCATAACAGAACAACCTTGGGTTCAACAGATAACAGAACGACCTTAGGTCCAACATATACCAGATGTACATAATGAATTGATCATATCATAACAGAACGACCTCGGGTCCAATCATTTACAAATGTATAATGACCATTCGGTCAACTCATAATAGAAAATTAGACTTATTAGATGTTCAAAACGACCTTGGGTCCATCTTATCAAATGTACGAAATGACCTTGGGTCCAATTCAGATATTTAGAATGACCTTTGGTCCATAATACACATTCATGTCACATCGATCACATTTATAGATATCAAATTGATCAAATAGATAAAAACTCATTTTCTTTTGCAAATTCACAGTTTTGGAAAGTTTACCATAGTAGGATAAATAGAAAATAGAGTAATTAAGAAAATAGCTTTACTAAAATATTACTCACAGTGATTCAATTGTTGACTTGTCCTCGTGGATGATCCTACACATTACATAAACATACACACATTGAATTACATTGCTTAATTATATTGTTCTTTAACTTGCCCGGTTCTCTTAGGCTTCATTGTAACCCCTTAATTCATTTAGGATGTTCAATTCATGCCTAAGAATGCTCAGAAAGGAATGAGAATGCACATTTGATCATAATATGTCTTCAAAATTTGCTGAAATAGAGTACTTCGCTCGAGCGCAACATTGGTCGCTTAAGTGTACCACCTGGTCTGCAAAAATACTGGATGGTCCAAATCTAGACTTGATGTTCAAAATAAAAGCCGTGAGCCAATTGCAAAAGCCTGCAAAAATACTAGATGCATGCAATGTGCGCTCGAGTGACAGATTGTTCACTTAAGCGGTGAGACAGAATCTGGAAATTCCAAAACAGAGTTGAGCTTCAAAACTTGTATTTCCAAAACAATTTCTTGCATGGCTTGACAAAACTTTGAAAACACTTAGAAAATCTTCCAAAAACATGAATACAAAACCAATTCTCAAAAATTAAAGCTCAAGGCTTCAAGAATTCTTCAAATAAAACCCAAATCTTTATGCACATTGATTTTAAATTTCAAATTCTATTCCAAAGCTTCAGAATGTGCAATTCACTTTCAAAACCTTGTAATTCATGCATGCATGTACAATTCATCTTTCAAATTCAATGTGGATGAGATAATTATATTCAAAAATGGTAAAACTCAACCAAACTATGCATGCATGTATGAATTACGTCTAAATTCAACAATCTTAGCTTAATTCTTGTACTCAATTACATAATTCTCTTGAATTCACATATGAAATAACTTAGCTCCATGAATTAGGGTTCAAAAGCTTACCTAGGGTCTTCAATTTAACTTAATTTAGCAAGTTCTTGAGTTGCCTTCCTTGATTCTTCAATCCTTAAGCAAAATTCTTCAAATTCAAGCTCTTTCTCTCTCTACAATTGAATTATGTCTCTCTAAAGCTATCTATCTTAGAATTTTTGAGCACAAAATTATGATTAAGGCTTCAAGCTCTTAATTACAACATATTTATACTTGAGGATTATATTAGGGTTTAATCAAGGCTTAAGATTAACTAATTACACTTAGTTCTAATTAGTTTAATCTAATTAATTTAGACTGAATCAAATTTTAATCAAACTTCCTAATAGGCTCTAAAATTTATGTTGATCACAATAAGTTAACCAATTTCAGTTTCTTACGCCATGAAGGCCTTCAACTTTCAGATAAAAGCAGAAATCATAACAGATTTTCCTACGATCAATAGATATAAAGTCAAAAACATATTCATGACATATTTATCACTCAAATTCACACTTAGCACATAAGCACATGCACAATTAAGGAATTAAAAGCATAATACAGAACAGGGTTGTCACAATATTAGTGGCCAAACATGGACAAACAAATTGCTGATTACAACTCTAAATGCCTCCAATGCCAACAAGTCAAAGCTAAACATTAAAAATCGACAGGCTTACTTCAGTCTCTTCTTATTCCAAAATAGAAGTGGGAACATGTGACCATGGATTTCATCACTGGTCTACCTCGTACGTCTAGAGATATGAATGCTATATGGGTTATTATTGATAGATTGACGAAATCTGCCCACTTTCTTGCTGTGAAAACTTCATTTAATGCTTATAGACTGGCTACTATCTACATTGATAAGATTATCCGCTTACATGGGGTTCCAGTGTCTATTGTGTCAAATAGGGATCCTAAATTTGTTTCTAGATTTTGGCAAAGCCTGCAACATGCAATAAGTACAGAGTTAAGATTCAGCATTGTCTTTCATCCACAAACCAATGGGCAAACCGAGATGACTATCCAAACATTGGAAGATATGCTTCATATGTGTGTCTTAAAATTTCAAGGCAGTTGGAAAACTTATTTACTGTTGGTCGAGTTCCCGTACAACCACAGTTTCCACGCTAGTATCAGTATGGTACCATATGAGGTGTTATATGGAAGGAAGTGTAGGTCTCTAGTTTGCTGGACTGAAGTTGGTGATAGGGCTTTATATGGGTCTGAACTTGTGCAAGAAACAATTGAAAAGATAAAGATCATTCAACAAAGGCTCAAGACTACTCAGAGCCGACATAAAAGCTATATGAATCAGAGAATGAGGGATTTGGAATACGAAGTGGGAGATCATGTGTTCATTAGAGTAATGCCAATGAAAGAGAAAACAAGGTTTGGCAGAAAAGGGAAGTTGACTCCACGTTACATCGGACCGTCCAAATTCTAGAAAGGCTTGGCCCTGTTGCTTACCGAATAGATTTACCGTGGGGAATGGAAAGATGCATAATGTGTTTCATATGTCAATGTCCGCAGGTATCTTAGGGATCCATTACATGTTATTGACTACCACTGAATAGCCTTAGATGATGATATGAAGTACAAAGAGTGGCCAGTACAAATCATTGACTGACAAGTAAGGCAACTAAGGAACAAATCGATCCAAATGATGAAAGTAAAGTAGAGAAAACATTATGGAAAAGAGGCTACATGGGAAAAAGAGGATGAGATGCGACAACAGGACCCACATTTGTTTTCGAATGGAGGTAACTCAAGTTTGGAGGACCAAACTTTCTAAGGGTGTAACGCCCTGAAATAATAATGATATCCCATTTCACCATATACAATAAATGACGATACATTTCCAAATGATTACCTTCCTTCATATAAATTGACTGTACAAAAGGTGACATCCAGTTATACATTCATAAGTCCTAATCATGAATCTATAGCATATGCGACATATGAACAAAATGGAATAAAAGTAGAATAGATAATTGAATGCCATAACGGCTACAAGTCTCCAAGTGACGCTTGGTTACATCAAAAGTGAGTTTCAACTCAATACAAATAAAGCCCTAGGCTTGTTACAAAATAATTACAACAAATCACAAAATGAAGCCTTCAGCTTCAAGTCCTCCAAAGCTAAGCTCTTGGAGGAGGCATATATCATTAACACCTGAAAGTTGTTTTCCACATAGGGTGAGCCAAAGCCCAATAGAGATACTACAACACAATGTATGAATCTTAACGAAGTCATAAGGTGAATGCACATTCCATGCCCTTGTAAAACAATTCCACATTTCCATCTCAAAACAATGCAATGCCAGATTATATATCAATTCATGAAATAATCTTTGAACATTAGTAACAGGGCGGTGAATACAACACACTGTGAATCTCTACACAAGTACAACCTTTCACGAAAATTTCATCCGTAGGAAACTGTGAACTGGCACCCATGTAAACGTAGGTTATACAAGCACTACTATTGTCATAACACAGAAATTTCGTCAGCGAGAATCGACACCCATGTATACGCTTGGTTTTAAGGACTTTTACCATGGACATACAGGCCAATTTAATTTGAAGGAACCACATCACTTACTCAGATTCACCAAGGTATTCACATCTTTCCCTCAAAACAATTCATTTTCAATGATTAATTATACAACAACGCTCAATGTGATATGGATGAGGAATTAGTTTCGGTTCACCAAATTCTCATGCAATTTCTACAACAATCAAAGCTATCCTCCACCGATAGCCCAAAATAGATATTTCTAATCAATAGAAAGTTTCAATAACAATAAATATATTTTCATCATTTCCAAGATGTGAGCGATATTATATATTCAACTCCACCACCATCATCATTAATATCCATATTCTTCCCAATCTTACAAAAACCAACATCATTTTTCATTGTTTTCCAACACAAGCCAAAACCCATGGTTTTAGAACAAAACCTTATTTTCTTTCAAAATCACGTTTGAGTAAAGGAAAACCACTATTTTAACATATCTCAACCACCAATACAAAATCATAACCTTGTTCAAGAACTTATTTGAAAGATGTCTCTTTTACGTTTAAAATCCAAACCCTAAGTTTAACCCAAAACACCCAAATCTATAGATCTTTCGAAATAAAAAATAACTAGGGGTAAAAATCATACCAAAGGTCTAGAAATCCCTACCTCAAGTGTAAAGGTGGAAGAGGAGAACTTGGAAAAACTCAACGTTGACGAAATCACGAACCTCTTGGATAAAAAGGAAACTCTTGACACGATCTACAACCTTTCTCAAAGGACCAAGGTGTAAAGATGTCTCCAACTGAGTAGATTTAGAGATCTATGAGAGAAAAGTTGAGTTTCAAAGAGAGAAAGAGAGATTTCATAGTTTAAAGGAAGAAAGAGATAGAGAGCAAGAAAAAAGAATGAAAAGAAAAGAGTGTTTGGGTCAATTTATAGTAGTAGAATAATATCCCAAAAGTCAATGAAAAGAATAAGTCAAAAACCCCCAAAAGGTAGGGCCCAAAACGAGTCCAAAAATCTAAGAAAAACTCGCAGGGGTTGACCCCCCCCAAGGTAGTGGTGTCAACTCTCAAGAAGAAATGCTGAGACACTTATGTTTGCAGGAAACAAGGGTCGACCCTAGGAACTCGTGATGTCAACCCTATATTTCAGTAGATAACCCAGAACAAAACAGCAAGGGAATGGTCGACCTTAGGAACTTAGGGTGTCGGCCCCAAAAACCAGTAGCAATACCAAAAGCAAAGCAACATACAAGGGTCCACCCTAGGAAGATTGGTGTAGACCCCTGAAGCCAAAACCAAACATAATAAGAAGAAGAACAATCGCTATGGATATGGTTTCTTGGATTCAAAAGAAATAAATGGGTCGGGTCAAATCATGATCGCTATAACGTCTCCCCTTAGGGAATTTTGTCCTCGAAATTTTAAACCTCACCGAAAACCATAGTGACTCAACTCCATTGATCACCAATCATTAACAGAATGATAAAATAACATCATCTACTACATAAGGGTATAGTTCACATTCTTTAAAACATATACAATGTCTTCATATTATATAATACGAATAAAATCTTTAATACAAGTTTCAAACATTAACAATTTGGTTTGGATACTTCTTACAGACTTTCGCTTCACATTCTCAAGTTGCTTCCTTAACCCCATGGTGTCTCCACAACATCTTAACCAAAAAAAAAATGTCATGCTTCGCAAGACTAGACCTCAAGTATCTAAAACCCGAATTGGTCTCTTTCATAAAAGGCACTCTCATATGCCCAAAATTCAGGAAAACGCCAAAACAAAATGGTGAGTTATTATAAAAGAACAACAATCAACAACAACCCAGACTCCAAGACATCCACAATGCTTAGACTACCTACAATACCTAAACCACCATCGGGTTCTTAACACTCAAACACAGAAAATAAAGAAACCATTCGCACACAAGGCTTTTGGCCAATTCTCGTAAAATGAGAATGCAAAATAAAACACGGCTCAACAGACAACACTCAAGCACATTAACCTTCGACAAAGTCTAAGCTCCCTGAAAAATAACTACCTAACATGCAACGAGCAACTCATGCTAGATCATGAGACACTTCACAATACAAGTAAAATACAACCCATTCAGGTTTAAGAAAATTTCTTTTATTCATTTTCCTGAAATACAATATTTCTCAAGAGGTGCCTAATCTCGCACTGCCCACAATCAAAATATCTTTTTTGACTTCCTCCAAATAAACTCAAAGATTTCCAAACCATGCCATTTTTCAAAAACCAAAAGTGTTATTTAAATTTCAAAACTCCCTTTATTCTCATGATTTATTAGATTGAGCTTTTTATTAAACCGAGAACTTACATTTCAAACCAAAATCGATTTAGTTCAAAAAGACCACAGAAGGCCACAATGCCAAAAGAAATTTTTTGTTTTCCTCAAAATCATTCCTTAGCATTCCTCAAGTGAACCACAACACAGTCACCCAACAAAATCCATCACACTGTGGTGACACCATGACATCAATACAAACTTCCATGGTAATAATCCCTAGAAATTTCCAAAGTGCCAACAACACAAGATAACACGAGTAAAGAAATTCCACAACCACCAATCACGTAATGGCACAGAAGCGCTCAAAGGCTAAAGTTCCCAATTGTAACCCCAAACTGGTTACCACTAACTTAAAACAACTTACCACTCATCCAAACAGATCTTATATGCCATACCAAGATACTGTTCAATTACACAGCCCTCAAGTTCAACTGCCATCTATTTCCGAGCCGACTTTATGACAAAAACACAACACCCACATCCTTGGATTAACTCACACATACTCCTATGATGACTATACTCTTTACACTACATATACCAAGACCGATAAGGTCAAAAACAACCTTGACATACCACACCCATCACTCTACACAGTCTCACTACATCACATCTCACCACTCAAGAAAGTTGCAAAAGGGCAATTAAGCTCCCCCTGACCACGTGAATCATACACTAGCGATAACATTCTAACAGTTTGGTCCCCCAAAAAATAAAAGCAATCAATAGTGGTACGATATGAAGAAAACCAATTTATGCTCAAAATAACTTCAAAACTCAACATGTCTAACAATGCAAAATCAAAGGAAAGTCGGCGACCGACAACCTCTATCTCACAACCTCGACACCCCTGGTCTAAAATAACTTCACCCTCAACAGGTGAATCTACCCTGAGTGAATTGAGCCACTTCTAACCCCAATGTTGATGCGAATACAGATGAAATGGAAGAATGCAATGCACCAGTATCAATCAACACATTGGCAACAAAGTTGCATAACAAGAAATTACCTCTCACAACTGAAGATGCTAGCAATAAATCTGGCTTGGTAACAATATATACACGCCCTATGGGTCTCTACTACCTGCTCACCTCTCAGAGCATAAGTCTGATGTACTGATTGAGCCGAAGAGACTTTGTGATTGGCCCTCGAGGCCTGTATCAACTGGGTAGGATGATGACTCTGAGTTTGCCTCAAACTAGACACACTAGGTGTGCCACCCAATTGAGGGCAAAACCTTCTCTAGTGCCCCTCTTGCCCACACTGATAACAAGTAAGCGGCTGACCTTCCCCCTGACTCTGTCTCTGAGGACGAGCCGAAGACGGTGCAGATTGTTTCCCTCCTCCCTTCTGCAGTCAAGCCGGAGAGTTGTGGCCCAACTGGCCACACTTGAAACAAATGAAATCTTTCTAATTACCTCTCCTAAAACCCAAACTTGGTACAGGAAAAGTGGATCTAGACTGTGTTCCTTGGGACTGCTGTGGGGTCGACAACCCTTTGCCTCTTGTTGTCCCTAGTATCCTTCTAAACATCCTGGGACCTCTGCTTAGAGCCCCTCATCCGCTCCTCTTCTGATTGCATCACGGTCTCAAGATGAGCTACCACCTCCACAAGGCATTCGTAATCCCTAATCATACACGCAACCACTTTGAAAATGAGCTTAGTCCTCAATCTCTTCTCAAATTCTATACAACGGCGTTCCTTCATCGTCACAAGCTCAGGTGAAAATCAAGAGAGGCTAGTGAAAGGTGTCTCAAATTCAGCTACAGGTGTGCTCAACTATTTGAGCTTCAGAAACTGATCTCTCAACTTCTCCCTGGCAGTGGGAGGCAAAAACTTGTCCTAGAAGGTGTTAACAAAGCCCCCGAAGTCACTCCAATGCGCTCACGCACATACTTCCACCATTAACCCTCATCTCCCCTCAGCTGGAAGGATGTCGAGGTCACTCTCAGCCCATCGTCATCGATGCCAAGCATCTCGAATGTTTTCACTATTTGCTCGAGCCATTCATCTACCTTCAGAGGCTCTTTCAGATCACCCAAAAACTCATATGGATTAGACCGGAAGAACTCCCTCTTCAAGAAAGACGGCCCTGTCTTAGCAACATGGGCCTAGACTTGATTCTCAGCTCTGAGAATGTCCATAGATTCCCGCAAAGCCCCTACCATTTCATAGGCCAAAGCGCCCATGGCCTGCTGATCCACTGGTTCAACTACATTGGCCTAACCAACTCCTTCCTCCTGTGCCAGAATTTCATCTGGTAACGGCACTTCCTGCCATCTAGGCTTGCCATGCCACCCACCACCATGTCCTGACATCCTAATAAAGGTAACACGACTGATTAGCACATTCACAAATGTATCGAAACTAACTCACTCATGTCCTAATACAGTGGACAACAATTAATTCACTCCACATAAGTACATAATCACATAAACACAAACGAACTTCCTTTCTAGATAATGATTGTTCCACAATGTTGCCAAAGTTCCAATTAGAAATAGTAGTGATCAAGTGTTCTTTTAACAGGACTTCTAGAAACCCGTAGTCCCAATCAATATCTTAGAAATTAAATTCCATACCCACTTAGTCACATAAGCATGTTATCACATAGCATACCACATGTACAATCATCTCTATCAAGCGAGATAAACCCATTGTGGTAAGAACCACTTCCCACGTACACAAAGTATTCAAACCTGGTACACTCTGATAACAAGTTCTAATGTCCCGAAATAATAATGATATGCCATTTCAGCATATACAATAAATGACGATACATTTCCAAATGATTACCTTCCATTCATATAAATTGACTTTACAAAATGTGACCCATGCAGTTATACATTCATAAGCCCTAATCATGAATCTATAGCATATGTGGCATATGAACAAACTGGAATAAAAGTAGAACAGATAATTAAATGCCATAATAGCTACAACTCTCCAAGCGGCACTCGGTCACATCAAAAGTGAGTTTCAACTCAATACAAATAAAGCCCTAGGCTTGTTACAAAATAATTACAACAAATCACAAAATGAAGCCTTCACCTCCAAGTCCTCCAAAGCTAAGTTCTTGGAGGAGGCATATATCATCAACACTTGAAAGTTGTTTTCCACATAGGGTGAGCCAAAGCCCAGTAGAGATACTACAACACAATGTATGAATCTTAACGAAGTCATAAGGTGAATGCACATGCCATGCCCTTGTAAAACAATTCCACATTTCCATCTCAAAACAATGCAATGCCAGATTATATAACAATTCATGAAATAATCTTTGAACATTAGTAACAGGGCGGTAAATACAACACTGTGAATCTCTACAACTTTTCTCAAAAATTTCATTCGTGGGAAACTGTGAACTGGCACCCATGTAAACATAGGCCATACAAGCACTACTATTGCCATAACACGGAAATTTCGTTCACGGGAATCGGCACCCATGTATACGTGCGGTTTTTAGGACTTTCACCATGGACACACAAGCCAACTTAATTTGAAGGAATCACATTAGTTACTCAGATTCACCAAGGCATTCATTCCTTTCCCTCAAAACAATTCATTTTCAATAATTAAGTATACAACAATGCTCAATGTGATATGGATAAGGAATTAGTTTCGGTTCATCTAATTCGTATGCAATTTCTATAACAATCAAAGTTATCCTCCACTGATACCCCAAAACAAATATTTCTAATAAATAGAAAGTTTCAATAACAATAAATATATTTTCATCATTTCCAAGATGTGAGCAATATTATATATTCAAATCCACCACCATCATCATCAATATCCATGTTCCTTCCAATCTTACAAAAATCAACATCATTTTTCATTGTTTTCCAACACAAGCCAAAACCCATGGTTTTAGACCAAAACCTCATTTTCTTTCAAAATCACGTTTGAGTAAAGGAAAACCACTATTTCAATATATCTCACCACCAATACAAAATCATAACCTTGTTCAAGAACTCATTTGAAAAATCTCTCTTTTACATTTCAAATCCAAACCCCAAGTTTAACCCAAGACACCCACATCCATAGATTTTTCGAAATAACAAATAACTAGTGTAAAAATCATACCAAAGGTCTATAAATCCCAACCTCAAGTGTAAAGGTGGAAGAGGAGAACTTGGAAAAACTCAACATTTCCGAAATCATGAACCTCTTGGATGAAAAAGAAGCTCTTAACACGATCTACAACCTTTCTCAAAGGATTAAGGTGTAAAGATGTCTCCAACTAGATCTAGAGATCTATGAGAGAAAAATTGAGTTTCAAAGAGAGAGAGAGAGAGAGATTTCATGGTTTAAATGAAGAGAGAGAGAGAGAGAAAGAGAGAGAAGAATGAAAAGAAAATAGTGTTTGGGTCTATTTATAATAGTAGAATAATATCCCAAAAGTCAATGAAAAGAATAAGTCAGAAACCCCCAAAAGGTAGGCCCCAAAACTAGTCCAAAAATCTAAGAAAAACTTACAGGGGTCGACCCCTCTAAGGCAGTGGTGTCAGCCCTCAAGAAGAAATGCTAAGACATTTATGTTTGCAGCAAACAAGGGTCGACTCTAGGAACCCGTGATGTCGACCCTATATTTCAGTAGACAATCCAGAACAAAACAGCAAGGGAATGGTCGACCCTAGGAACTTAGGGTGTCAACCCCAAAAACCAGTAGCAATACCAAGAGCAAAGCAACAGATAAAGGTCGACCTTAGGAAAACTGGTGTCGACCCCAAAAGTTGAACAAAACAAGAAAAGGAAGGCAGTGTCGATACCACCAAGACTAGTGTCAGCCCCTGAAGCCAAAACCAAACATAATAGGAAGAAGAACAACTGCTATGGATATGGTTTCTTGAATTCAAAAGAAATAAATGGGTTGGGTCAAATCATGATAGCTATAAAGGGGAAGAGACTGTGATGACCCTAACATACATATTATTTTTATATAATATTTTAGTGAGCATAATTGCATATCTATGCCTATCTATTTGCTTATGGATTATCTGTTAGAATACCAACTTGGAAATCGAAATTGAAAGCCCAAATGGATTCAAAAACCAAAATTGACTAGTTCAATAGGTTGATTGAAATATTTAGGATCATATGGTAAGTTTGATTAAAATTTGATTCGGATCAAAATAATTAGAATAAATCAATTAGAATTGATTAGACTAAAGCTAGCTTAATTAGCCTTAATCCCACTTAATTAGTCTAACTTAATCCACCCTATATATATGTCGTAAACATGTTTTGAGCTTAACTGCTAGAGAGAGAGAGAGATGGAGGGAGAATTGGGAAGGATTGAAGAGATTAAGCTAGATTATCACCAAATTCAAGCTCTAGGTATGATCTTTAACCATAATCTTTATAGAAAATTCATGAAGTTTGTAGGATCATTGTATGAATTTGTTAAGGAAATGTTAGAATCACCATGAATATGGTAAACATGAGTTTAGTTGAGACATGCATGCATAATTCATCATTCTCAAGCTTAATTGTCAACAAAATCTTTATATGCATGATGTTACACTAGCTATCTTTGAAGGTTCTTCAAGATTTCACACATATCATCTCATATGAACATGTTTTGAAAAGAAAAGAGTTGAATTCAACACATGTATGGCAAGATTCAAGAGTTTTGAGCTTTGTTTTGGAAAATTTGAAAGAAATTTGCAAGATTTTGGGGTTGATATTCATGCTTTGGAACTTAGAATTCAATTATGAGCGCACTTTGCATGCATCTAGAAGTTTTACAGACCGCTCGAGCAACAAAGGGTTCACTCGAGCGACCTCAGTTCATTTTTCATAATTGGCTCAAGCGACCATCGAGCCTACTTTTCAACTATCCAGTACTTTTGCAAATGGACCACACTGCTCGAGTGACTAAAGGTGCACTTGAGTGAAATGCCCTATTTTTAGCATTTTTGAAATACACTCCCATATACATACTTTCATCCTCATGCTCTTATAGACATCTTTGGACATTGTTATACATTCTTAATTAGGAAATGAATTAGAAACACATTAAAAAGAGGATTATATTAAGTAGAACATTTACTTGAAACATGTGTTTCAATGCGTGCTTTGTTATGTGTATTGTGTTGGTGGACACCTAAGGCTTAATTTCGATACAACCCACCGTGAGTAATGTCTTTATAAAACAATGTTCGAAAAGTATTTTGAACTGGTTAAGAATGATATTTTGAATAGTTTTTTTTTATTATCTATGAATGAATTTCCTTTTTGAAATTGTAATCGTTGCATCCTTTAGTGAGGCCCTTGCCTGTGGGAAACAATACTATGGGTCATTGGATTAATTGAAACACAGAGATCTCTGATGTTAGACCTTAATGGTCCACATTGAATTATGGATTATTGATTGACCAGTTGTGGTCCCATTGGAATGACCCTAGTGGTCCTATTGGATCTGGCACATCGTTTCATTGTTACTCCATTGGATGTACTACGTATAATGATTTGAATGATTATTGTTATCGCAAAGGATTGATATGATTGTTAATCAAATTGTTTTGCTTATTGAAATGGATTGTTTCAGAAAGTGAAGGATATTTTTGTATCATGTTAGACTTCATTCATTTAAACCCTTTATATTGATATTACTCACCAGGCTCCATCTCAACACTCTCCCTTATATATATATGTAGGTAAGCAAGTGCACCGTCAAGTCTAAGGCAGCCTTGGAGTCTACCCCTGTAAAGCCATTTTTGAAGTGTCTCCGTGATGGGGCGTGCATGGACTCGAGAGGAGTCAAACTTTGTCAACCCTTCCTTTTGTTTTGTTTACTTTTGTTATTTTGGAACTTGTTATGGAAGAATGTTGTATAAGAAGTCTATCTTTGGTGTAATGTATATAAGCATGTATGAAGTTTAAATTTTTTAAATATTTATGAATTTAGTATGTATGCACTGCTCAATGGACTTAGTTATTTTTCATTATTACTTCCGCTAAGCCCCGTTATTATATTATGATTGATTTTGTCCTTGAGGCCGAAGGTAATTCGGGATTACTGGCCGGTCATGACCTAAACCTCTAAGGGCAGGTTCGGGTTGTGGCAAGATATTTGATGGGACATAACCCTGGAACCAGGATTACCGAGTGTGCTAACAAGTAGTACCTCAATTTTTTGGCTAGATAGGCCTTTTCCATGGGGGTGTAACGGATTTCATATTTTAACATTTTCTTGCTCAAATAATATATGACCTTCTCCACATTCTCTTCTGATTCTTACGCTAGCATGCAGCCTATATAGACACAGTTACTGGCAGGTACGAGATCAATGGTTTCCTTGGTTTAGGGGTGACAACATGGGCGGATTATGTAGATATTGTTTGATTTGCTCAAAGGAGTGATTGCATCGGTCATCCCATTAGAACTTCTTCCCTTTCTTCAGCAAGCTAAAGTGTGACAACCCCATCATGTATTATGTTTTTAATCCTTTAATTTTGCATGTGTGCATGTGCTTAGTGTGAATCTAAATGCTAATTATGTGTTTTATATGATTTTTAGATTCCTATCTGTTTGCTGTAGGAATATCGGTTGTGATTTCTGTGATAATCTGAAATTGAAGGCCTTAATGGTGATAGAAACCGGAATTGATTAATTTATTATGCATGGCATAATTTTTAGAGCATAATGAGAAGTTTGATTAAAATTTGATTCGGATTAAATTAATTAGATTAAATCAATTAGAATTAAGTGTGATTAGTTAATCTTAAACCTTAATTAATACTCTAATCTAATCCACATGTATATATATATGTTATAATTAAAGAGCTTGAGCTCAATAATCACATTTTGGCTTAGGTTTTGCAAGTTTTACACACAGAGAGAGAGAGAGAGAGAGAGAGAGAGAGAGAGAAGACGCTAGAGGACTTAGAATTTGACAAGGAAATTGGAGGATTAGGTAGAACAAGTCAAACTCTTACTAGAATTTGCTTGATTGAAGACTTCAGGTAAATGATTAGCTCTTAATTTATGAAACCAAGCCATTTCATATGTGAATTCAAGAAGATTATGTGTTTAAATGTAAGAATTGAGCTTAAGATGACGAATTGGAGGTTAATTCATACATACATGCATAATTTAGTAGAGTTTCATAAGTTTGAGTATGATTCAGGTCATCCATGTTGAGTTTTGAAACTATCTCATACATGCACTCATGATTCATAATAGTTTGAAGTTGGATTTTATGTTCTTGTAAACTTTGGACATGAATTTGAAGTTAAATGCATGATCATTTGAGTTGAATTCATGAAGTTTTGAGCATAAGATTTATAAATCATCAAGTGTTTATGTTTAATTTCATGTTTTCAAGTTTTTGGACAAGTCTTGCATGAATCCATACTTTGAACATGTGTTTTGAAGTTCAAATTCAATTATGCCTCATCGTTCGAGCTAACAATCTGTCGCTTGAGTGCATATTTCATGCATCCAGTATTTTTGTAGACATTTACAGTTGGCTCAAGTGACCAAGTTGACGCTCGAGCAACCTTAGTTCATTTTGCACCTCGGCTCGAGCAACCATCGAGCCTAGATTCAGACAATCCAGTACGTTTGCAGACCACGTGGTCCGTTCGAGTAACCAATGTTGCGCTCTAGCGAAGTGTCCTATTTTAGCATATTTTAAAATGTCATGTTTTATCCATTTTGGCATTCTCATCCCTTTCTAAACATCCTTAGGCATGAATTGAGCCTCCTAAATGAATCTATGAGTTAGAATGAGACTTAAAAGAATTGAATATGTTAAAGAACAATCTAGTTAAGCAAAGTAATCCATTGTGTGTATGTTTATGATTGTGTAAGACCATCAGCGAGGATGTGCCAGTAACCAAATCATAGTGAGTAATATCTTAGTAAAAATATTTTCTTATTACTCTATTTTCTGAATATCTTAATGTAATAAGTTTTTTGAATTCGTGATTTTGCAAATGTGAATGGGTTTCTATCTGTTTGATCAACATGATATCTGTAAATGTGTTTGATGAAATACGAACGTCTATGATGGACCTAAGGTCATTTTGTATATCTAAAATGGACCCAAGGTTATTTCGTATATTTGGCAAGATGGACCCAAGGTCGTCCTGAATATCTGATAAGTCTGATTATCTGTTATAAGTTGACTGAATGGTCATTACACAGCTGTAAATGATTAGATCCAAGGTTGTTCCATTAAGATATGATCAATTCTGCTATGTACATTTGTTATATGTTGGACCCATGGTCGTTCCATTAAGATATGATCGATTCTGTTATATACATCTATTATATATTAGACTCGAGGTCGTTCTACCATCTGTTGGATCTAAGGTCGTTCCGTTATGAATTGTTTATGATATAGAAATGCTTATGTTACTTAATAGAACTCATTCATATAACCCATTTACTTTGATGTTATTCACTACGTCTTTGCTCAGTCCGTTATATATATGTATGTAGGTGAGCAGCAAGATGTCCAGCCCTAGTGAACCTATGGAGTAATATCGAGTTTTTGTGGAGTCAGCCAAGGATGCCTCATGCACAAGGATTTTGTCTTTTGTTTTGTTTTTATTGGTCATGCTTGGCCATCTTTTGGTTATAGGAAGTTTAAGTTTTGTAAGATCATGAATAATACTTTTGTGTTTAAGTCTTTGTACCTCTAGTTTGAAATGAATGTTTAAACAACGTGTGTTGTATGATTTTGAGTTATGAACGTATAAGATGTTTTTGATTACGCCATATATGCATAGCTCATTGGACAAAATTTTATATCTCTGCTTCTGCTTTTGGCCCCATATAATTAAATACGATTTGATTTCTGTCTGAGGCCGTAAGTAATCTCATGATTACTGGCCGGTTATCATCCAAACCTCTAGGGGTGGGTTCGGGTCATGACACAAATAGTGGTTCACAAGTGGAGGCTAATTTAGAAATAAACCTTCTTATGAAATGCACTTTCCCTAGAAAGCCTCGCACCTCCTTTTCAGTCATTGGTGCGGGCATTTCTAAGACGGCCTTGATTTTTGGATGGATCAACCTCGATTCCACGTTGAGTGATTAAGAACCCCAACATCTTCTCTGTAGTTACCTCAAAAGTACACTTTTGCGAGTTCAGTCTTAACTTATACTCTCGAATTCTTTCAAAGAACCTTCTCAACGCTTCATAGTGACCTTCTTATTCCTTGGACTTGACAATCATATCTTCCACGTACACTTCAACCTCCTTGTGAATCATGTCATGCAATATGGTGGTTGTTGCTCTCTTGTAAGTGGCTCCAGCGTTTTTCAACCAGGATGGCATAACCCGATAGCAGTAAGTCATCTACTGAGTGGTGAATGCCATCTTCTCTCTGGCCTTGGGCGCCAGTGAGATCTAATTATACCCTGAAAACCTATCCATGAATGAAAGTAGGGCATGACCTGCAGTGAAGTCTACCAATTCATCAATGTACGGCAGCGGGAAATTGTCTTTAGGGATGGCCTTATTCAAATCTTTGAAATCAACACAAATTCAAATTCGGTTGTCCTTTTTTGGATCTGGTATGATATTTGCTAACCACGCCGGATATTCTGACATAATCAGAAACCCTGCATTGATCTACTTAGTAACCTCCTCCTTAATCTTTAATGCCTAGTCTAGCCGAATTATGTGGAGCTTCTGCTTGACAAGTTTGACCTGGAGATCAAGAGGGATTCTGTGTTAGATAATCTTGTGATCGATTCCAGGTATGTCTTCGTAGGACCACGCAAAAACATCTTTAAATTCTTTTAACAAAGTGACTAATCACTTTCATTCCTCTAAAGATAGCGTGGAACCAATCTGGGCCAAGCAAGGATCCTCCACATTAATCAAAACAATCTTATCCATCAAAGGTTTTGCACGCCTCTCCTCTTCCTAATTAATCAAAATTTTCAAAACCCGAGGAATTTCTTCATCTTCGTTTTCATCAAAATTTTGAAATTTTTGGTCTATGTAATAAATTAAGGGCATAGAAAAGTAAGCACAATCCACATGATTCTCATTCATTAGGTCTGGCTCAGCAGATACAGTGGACTCAAAAGAAAACGAAAAAGACGACTGAGACAAGACAGTGGTATCTAGGTTATCAACCCCAGAACCACCCGACTCAGAACTACTAGAAGAACTTGAGTCCGACTTTAACTCTACAGACTCGGTGGAATTAGACTCGAATTCACTATCAGATTCAGACTCCACGATATAACCTTTCTCGAGTTACCAAGTCAAACGAGGTTCCTTAGATGCATCCAAGATGAGATCACGCAATCCGCGGATGATCCTTCCCTGATCACAAAAATATTAACATCCTCAAAACCCTATAACTCAGTGCTGACTTCACAATTAGCCAGTGTCAACTCCACTTTGTCCCCCCTCTATTTTACCCAGACAGTTGCTCATTTCCTGGTCCATTCCACTTCCAAAGTCTGCTTCCTCATCCTCATTTCCAGACAGCTGGTGGTAAAAAAAAACCTCAAATCCGAGGAGGCGCTCCTTTGTCTCAGGGTTCACCCATGGTTCATGAAAACCATAAAAGGGGAAATCATCTCCTTCTTTGACAAAACGACCATTCAAGGTTTCCCGTATTGGTTTGTGCTTCAGTTCATATTGCTTACTGGCACTTTTAGCATTAGCCCTTCCTCTTACCTCTCATCCCCCTTCTTGTTCCAATCATCTTTCGCGGGTTTGTACCCCAACCTAAAGGAATGAGAATTATGGATAACTTCCTCTGCCACAGCAATACCTTTCCTTCCACTCCTTCCAAGTCTCATCCCCGAGATATGTCCTAATTTGCTCATGATGTAGATTGACTAAGCACTTAGGTACATCCCATCTTCATCTGCCATGGTAGTTTGGACTAACTGAGTCTTGCCTAAAGTGAATCTAGAAAGGAAAATGTCTTCTTTCCCATGATCTATCTCCAATACTAGGGTTATAACCTCGGGTGGAGGATGGATAAATGAATTTCCAAAGATAGTGGCGATCGCCCTAGCATGCGGGTATTTGACTAGTCGATGCATTGTGGATGAGATGACTTTTATTTGAAGTAACCAAGGTCTGCCCAATAGCAAATTAAAAGTCGCCGACACATCCATACGTAGAACTTAGTTTTGTGTTCAAATGGTCCCACCAGAATCTATATTTTAACAGTGCCTATAACCTCCTGGCTAGTGTTGTCATACACTCAGATAAGTTGATTTGTTAGTACAAAGTCTGCCAGCTTCAACCTTATTGCGTAAGCAGTGCGTGAAGGACACACATTTATGGCTGACCTGGTGTTAATTAGAACCATAAAGACCCACTTTTTCTGGCATTCCAGAGACATATACAAGGGCTTGTTGTGCTCTGATCCCTCTAAAGGAAGCTCTTTATCTAAGAAAGTCATAGATGGAATAGGCCCAGTTGGCGTGATCAATGACACTAACTGGTCTGGTATAGTATCAATGGACAACTTGGCTTTGCTTAACGCTAAGTGGGGATGATCTAGCTGGTGAAGAAGGGGTACTCTAAACAGTTGATGCGGCTTTTGTTCTTCTGCTTCGTGTGATCGGTGGCAAAGAAACTAACACTACTCTATCTTAAACCAAATTTGTAGTCTTACAAAGTCTACCAACACGAGTCCACAGAACTTGGGTATATTTGACTGTTCTGAAACTATGGTGCCCAACTACCTTGCAAAAATAAAATAGAACCCCCAATCAAATTTCAGCAGCATGCTGGTTCAATTGATTACTACTAAATCACTCTGAAAAAATAAACTCAAACCCCACCAACTGAAATGCCTGAACCATTAATCTAAATCTGAGAATCCCCATACATTGCACATAACACATAGCAGGAAAGAGAACAAACAACCCTATGGGGGCTAGGGTTACCCTCTCCTAGCTTTCAATTGATCTAAGGCTTCACTATTCAAACAAGCGATATCATAAATCCTAGAAATGGGAGAGCATCCTGTCCTAATTTTGGAAGGTACTATAGCTCACTATATGCATAAGGTTGGCTCTACTCTAGGGGTTAATGTCAAGGTGACGCTACGAAAAAGTCCTTTGGGTAATAACCAATGAAGATCCCAGGAAATCAGAAGAGTCAATATAGCCTCTCATCAAAATCTGAGAACCTTAGATAGTAGAACTACCTTTTTGACAGATCTCAAAAAGTTATAACACAAGGGCTCTAAAGTAACGTAGAGATAGGTATAATGTCACGAAAAGTTTGCCTGCACTCCCATCAAAATCTGGGCAACACAGGAACTTTAAGTTCACCATTGCATGCAATGTAATGAATATATAATTGAAAATAAAATTCATATCATAGAGGTCGAGTCAAGGTTTCTTAATATCCCCAACGAAGTCACCAAAAACTGTCACATGCCCGAGGGGTACCCATGGGCGTTAAATAGTTCCGGCCCTCTATTTATTTGATCTAGTCCCACGAGTGCAATGTGAAACATAGATGAGAGTCCATATTTGGCAACTTTTATAGAAAATCCATTTTATTGCAAAACCATTGCCAGAAATGGACTGCATCACCAGATCTTAGAGTCATTTTGGGAAAATTAGAAAACCAGTGACTCGAGCCAAGGTCATTGTTCCTCGTAACCAAAGATGCTTCGCTCAGAACCTTAGGTATGAGAGAGGAAGAATATTAATTGAGCACCCCCGCTCACCCGATTAAAGATCAGCCTCTACTAAACGATGATATGAGTTTTATTAACTTTATATGTTTATATTCTGATTATTAAATAAATCTTAAAAGTTACTATGTGAAGCATACAAATATAGACTATGCCATTCATTTTGGAACAACGTGATTTCATATATTTTGAAAGAGTTTTGAAGATGTACAACTAAAAGAAATTGAGTTTACAATCATAAAAATCAACATCATTCCAAATTAAGCGACATAACCTCATCCATCGGCATTCATACAATTATATCAAGTAAGCAAGTAGCCATATGGTAAGATGCTTAAGCATAGTAAACAAAACACACACAAGCGGGATGCTAAAGCATGAAAAACTTACATATTTACCGACGTCCCACAAACAGTGTTTAGTAAAGATATGATCCCTGAAGAGGTTGTTATAAAGTGTATTGTAGATATGGTTAGATTCAGGGTAATGCATATTACCAATTTGAAGACTAACCATAATGACAGATGGTATCTTAGCTCATGGAAATTGCCTCATACTATGCTGAAGCGTGCTGATGTTGATGTGAGGAATGAGAGTTCACAAAATGTGGGTTGAGTGAAGGTTAGAAAATACATTGTGGGGTTTCCTAATGTTTGTTACTCTTATAGGTGCTTGGAGTCCTAGAAAGCCGATGACTGAGTGTATGCCAATCAATCTGAGGGTTGAGTTTTGTGTGAGGAATAAACACTCCATAACCCCCAACTTACTAGCCACATTGAGAGGAACTAACATGCTTTTATATATTCTCTGTATATTTTCTTTTGCAGGTGTATGGAGCAGGTTTATTCCGAGTGATGTGAGCTTAGATATTTGTGGGTTGAGTGTAGTGAGCAATTATAAGTGTGGTGTTAACTGTTTCAAGTTTCTGAGTTCTGCAAAGCTCTCAATTGTTGACTTTTTAATTCTGTTTGGTCTTTGCTGGATTACAGGGTCTACTATAATGTGTAGAATCTACTCGGGTTACATGTTTTTGGCAGCAGCTCTTGGACGGGGCTGCTTGGTTTGTTCTGCTTGGTCTGTTCTTCAGTTCGGGTTGACACCAAGCTCGAAGCTGGATCTGACTGTGTTGATGGCTGCTATATGCGCCTCGTATGTGAAGATTGACTTTTTATTATGGTTGTTTTCCTTAGAGTGCGTTAGTACTTTTGCCTACCCGTGTGGGATGTACATGGTGTCCATGATTTTCTTTTCTCCTTGGACTTTTTGCTATTTGATATTGGGTGTGTTCATGCTCCTCATCACAGTATCATGTGGCACATGAACACACTTTTGGGTTATCTCCTATTATGTATTGGTTTATTTCGGTTAGGGATTATTTTTTTATTTTGTCCAGATAGTTATGGTTTGTTTTGTTAGTTTTTCTGGGTAATTCTGGGATGGCTTAGTTTTTTTGTTTTTTCTCTGGTTCTTGTATAGTGCTTTGGTTAGGGCCTGGGGTATGCCCCTTGTCGTGGTGTAAGTTTTTTGTCTTTTATTTTATGACTTATCCACCCAAAAAAAAAAAAAACAGCTACAAAACAACATTAGAAAACTATGCATGATCTTATATACCCAATTCTAATGCAATTCACTCATGAAATGCAACTAAAGATTTGACTTCTAAGATATGACATTTGAATCATCTCAAGAATATGAGGTAGCACACATAATTATATATGAATTGATTAAAACCACAAATGCAAACTTAGCTGAATTAAGGTGCATGAAACATCGATGCAAAGTATGGATATGATTAAAAAAAAAATATGATGCTTATGCACAAATGAGGAAAGCAAGTAAAAGAATAGGATAGAAAGAAGCGGGGCGAAGAATTATTACAACACTTGAAAGAATAATTACAAACCAAATTAGAGAGGGAGGAGGAAAATATTACAACAAAATAAAAACCTCACAAAACACTCAAATAAAAAAAAAAACAAAATAGAAGTTTCATGCGTCTTGAAAACCACCGAAAATTGGTCAATATCGGAAGATTACACCGTTTTATCAAAAAGAAGTTAACTGTTTGGCCTAGGCTTAGCAAAACCTGTCTTGTTGCAATACCGAGAAAAGAACAAACAAGAAATATGTAGGCAACTCAACTAACCACTTCCGGTTAGCTTACAACAAAACTAATATACAACTTAAAACAAGAAAATGACTATAAGATTGAAAGTGCAAGAAAATGAAAGAATTGAAAACTAACCGCTTCCAATTAGATTACAACAAAACAATATGAAACAAGAGCAAGAAAATAAATATGAGCTAAACTAACTACTTGGATTACAACAAAACACTATGAAATAAAAAGTAAGAAAATAAATATGAGCTAAAACTAACCACTTGAATTACAACAAAACGCTTTAAAAAATGAAGTAAGAAAATAAATATGAACTAAACTAACCACTTCCAATTAGATTATAACAAAATACTATGAAATCGAAAGTAAGAAAATAATTATGAAATAGAAAATATAAAGAAATGAAAGACTTGAAATTCACCTTCCAGAGAAAGATTGAACTTCTCGATTTCCAAACTTCATCTTGATCACCCTCAATGTTGTGAATTTTGATCTCAATCCTCAATTCAAGAGCTTGGAATTTGAGCTTAGAATAATGTTTTGGACAAGTGTATGATCACTGTTTAATCTTCTTCAACTTAGCAAGACTACTCTCACTTTGGTCAAAGCTTTGGGACTTGATTCTTGAGTGGCGTTTGCAAGGAAATATGAGATGTATAGAGGCTTTATAACTTCACTAATTTGGAAAGACAACTCTCTTGCTTTCAAGGATTTTTTTTTTCTCTCAAATTCTAACTCAAATTTAGTATTCTCTCTACACTTCTCTTCTAATTCATCTCCTCAAACTCAAGACTATAGCTTTCATTATATAGGCAATGCTAGTGGAGCAATGGTGGAAGACAAAGTGGATCATTTAGAGAAGATAATGAAGCTAATGGGGACTAAAATGGAGCATTATCCTCGTTGGTGTCAAGCACTAGTCAATGGAGGATGAGTAAGCATGCATTTGGTGCAAAAATAGATAAGAAATAACATCACAAAATGCCCCACACAGTAAAAAAAACTCGCCCAATGTGAATAGGTCGCGACCGTAGTAAGGCAAGTTGCACCCGCGATCACATTGGTCGTGCCCGCGATGGTGCTACCAGTTGACCGGCTAGGGTGGATTTTGTCCCTTTTTGCTCCGGTTCGGTCTTGTTTCACTCCGGTTTGGTCCCATTTCACTCCAGGTGTCCCACAGGGCTTAAACACTTGGCCGATATAGGCTTAGGGTTAGGAATAAAGCTCAA
Organism: Camellia japonica; assembly: GCA_030407325.1. NCBI lineage: Eukaryota > Viridiplantae > Streptophyta > Magnoliopsida > Ericales > Theaceae > Camellia > Camellia japonica. The sequence continues at coordinate 87,140,807 of JAPPVO010000029.1, forward strand.
ATTCCAAGCTCTCTTACTAATAATTTTGTGAGAAACACATTCTGATTGTCATCATCGGGTAATCAAAAGAAAGCGCCCAAGTCTTAGGGCCAGTTAAAATGGGGTGTCTACAATATTATGTGATTTTTTTTTCCTGTGACTAATTTTTACTATTTTTATAACTATTTATAAAATTGAAATATGTTGTGCGATTAATTTTTTTTAAACTAGTTTTAAGTTTGAAACGTAAACTGTTTGGTTGAATTTTTAAATTTTGTCTTTTATTTTAAAAAAAAAAAATTAAAAGTAGCTTGATAAAAGATATCGTTTTCATTTTCATATGATTCTATTTTTGTTTTTAACGAAAATAATATTTGTATGTTTGAATAATATTTTTATATTAATCGTATAATTTGAGTTAATATTTTTATTAATCTCTATGTTTTTTCTTCACAGATAAAATAATATTTTTATTTAAAATTATTTTTAAAAAAATAATATAAAATATTAGAAATATTTTTGTAATATCATTTTCATTTATAAATAACTCAGATGTATATATATTTTTTAAAGTACTTTGTAGGGTGCAAGTCCATTATGTGTGGAGGTACATGTTCATTATGTGTAGGTGCAAGTTTAGTATGTGTGGTGTCCAAGTTGAACCTATGTAGTGGTGCAAGTCTAGCCTGAGTTAGCATGCAAGTCGAATCTATGTGAGAGTGCAAGTTTAGTTTATGTGGTGTGCAAGTCAAATCTTTGTAGTTGTGCAAGGCTGGTCTGTGTTGGCGTACAAGTCAAATCTATATAGGAATGCAAGCTTAGTCTGTGTAAGGTGCAATTAAATCTATGAAGGGTGCAAGTTGAATTTGTGTAAGGGTGCAAATCTAATCTGTGTGGGGCGCATGCTTAAGCCTCGTTTGGGAACAGGCTTTTTTAGTAATTTTTTGACTTTTTAGCTAAAATATGATATAAAAAAAACTAGTATGTTTAGGATGAGTTTTTGGTTTTTTTACGAAAAGATGTGCAATAAATAGAGAGAAAAAGGAAAATTTTGACTTTTGGTATAAGTTGTTAATTTTTTTATTTTTTTAGTGACTTTTTGACTAAAATCACCACTTGCCAAACGAGACCTTAGTCTATGTAGGGATGCATATTCAGTATGCGTAGAGTGTGCAAGTCAAATCTGTGTAGTAGTGCAAGTCTAGCCTGTGTTGGCGTGTATGTTGAATCTATGTGGAGGTGAAAGTTTAGTTAGTGTGAAGTGCAAGTTTAATTTGTGAGGGGTGCAAGTTGAATCTGTGTAGGGATGCAAGTCTAATCTATGTAGGACACGAGTTTAATCTATGTAAGGTGTGGTGGGTGCAAGTCTAATATGTGTGTAGGATACAAGTCTACTATGTGATGTGAAGTTAAGTTTAGTTTGTGTGGGTGCAAGTCTTACTTTGTGTGTGGGATCAAACATGGCCCCTATTTTTTTTATTATTTTATATTTGGTTTGAGTTATTATTTGCGTGGTTTGAATTAATATATTTTTATTTACATTTGTATTATTCTATACGTTTTCTCCTACCAATATATATATATATATATATATTTATATTAATTAGAAAAGTAATTTATTATTTATATTAACTTAAGTCATACAAATTATTTTAATTCTATAAATTTTTATATATTTTAGATTATTAATTTAAATTTTTATTAAATATGTGAAATATTAGTTGCATTTTAAAATTTTAAATATATTTTTAGAACAATATCAATTTTATAAAAATAGAATTTGTATATTAAATATTAAATATATTTTAATAAAATAAAATAAATTTAAAATACTCCCTCCGTCCCAAAATAATGGTCCCTTTTGGGGAATCCAACTTTTTTTGGTAGTACAATTATTGTACTTTAAAAAGGTTGATTTTTCAAAATTACCTTTTGATAGTACATTTTTTTGGGAATATCAATGTCATAATTGTATTTTTTATATTATTTATGAATTTAAAAGAAGGGCAAAATAGGAAATTTATATTATTTTTGTACTTGATTTTTGAAGAAGGACTAATATTTTGGGACAATGAAAAATAGAATAAGGGACTAATATTTTGGGACGGAGGGAGTATAAAGATAATTTTTTTTTTTATTAAAAGAATGAGGTGAGTGTATATGTGCTGGGATAGAACTAGGAGAAAATTATGAGGGGTCATGACCCCTCTGTCTCTGCGAAAATTTTGATTTTCCGTAGTACTTCTAAATATATATATATATATATATATATGTATGTATGTATTATTTTATGAATAAAATAGCATCTTAGTATAAAAAATATATACTTCATTCTTTTCTCATCTTTTATTCTCTGTTATTTTTCTAGAAAAAAATTTATTCATTCTATTAGAGATTGTTTATATGATATTTAAATTTTTGTGTGTATATATATAATTTATATATCATATTGTACATATATGTGCATTTGTCTATACGGTAAAAAAATATTATTTATCTTTTAACCCCTGTAGTAATAAAATCATAATTTCATCTCTGTATGTGAGAGAGAGAGAGAGAAAGAGAGAGAGAGAGAGAGAGTGTGTGTGTGTGTGTGTGAGTGAGAGAGAGAGTATGTGCAAGGCATTGTGATTTTAAGTGTGGAGTTGTGAGTTCAGTTTTAAAAAAATAAAAATTTATTTGGTTATGAGTTTTAAAAATATTTTTGAGTTTTTGAATTTTGAAAAGAGTTTTAAGTTATATTTTGAGTTTTAAGTTTTTGAATTTTGAGTTGTATTTTGAAATTTTTCGAATTTATTTCTTTTAAATATTTAAAAACGTTTAAGAAAAATTTATTTTTCATTTTAAATATTTTATTTTATTTTTGTAAATTTTTTAAATTCAAAACACAACTCCACACTCAAATCATAAGCAAACACATAACTCCAAACTCAATTCAAAAATTATTTTTAAAACTCATAACTAAACACATAACTCAAAACTCAAAATTCAATTCAAAAACTTTTTAATCAAAATATTTTTTATATTTTTTTAAGTATTGGCCAAATAATTTGTTATGGTTTAGATATATATGGCTATTCAAATTTTTTTGAAATTAAAAAAAATTAAATATTTTAAAAAATAAAATCATGATTTTAAAACATAAAATAAAAAAATATTTTTAAAAATTTTTCTTTAAATAAAATTTTAAAAATAGTTTAATTATGAGTTTTGAAAAGAATTTTGAATTAAATTTTGAATTGTGTGTTTGATTATACATTTGAAAAAGAATTTTGAATTTTTTTTTATTAGAATTACAATTTCAAAAGAGTTTGGTTATTAGAATTTTGAGGGGTGTGTTTGCCAAACGACGGCTATATTCACCACCGCCCCACCCAACGGTGCATTTCTCTCACAAAATTGCAACGGAGACAAATGTTCCTCTTACATCTTTTTATCCTCCTCTCTCCTCATTGCGATTAAGCTCACATCCCGAACCCACTATCGCTCTCTGAAAAGTTTTGATTAGAGTTTCTCTCTCTCTAGAATGGACAGTGGGAGTGCACCAGCAACAGCGAAGGCTTCATCAGATGAACTGCTAAGGAAATTTGCGGAAGTGGGTTCGGGATCCACCGCGAAGAAAGAGCTTTCGCAGTTGGCAAAACGACGCCGCCACCACCGGAAAAAAATCACCAGAGAAAATGACTTTGATGATGATGAGCAGTACCGTGAGAACCCCTCCTCCTCCTCCTCCTCCTCCTCCTCCTTAAGCCGTCGGGCCAGTTTGGTTGAGAGGAAATCGCTTCTTCCTGCTTATCCATCCACCCGGATGTCGTCTGCGCTGATTCGGAGGCTGGGATTGGGAGGTCACGGCTCAGGTCCAGGGATTTCAAGAACATGTCCATTTTCGCCACAATTGACAAGGTTTGGAATTTTACATACATAATATGTGCTATATATACATATAACATATTAATTGTGCCAAATTTAGTTTTTGAATTCTCAACTTGTATCTGTAGAATTTGTGTGAAATTCTCGTAGAACATTCTGGTAATCTCGTAAATTCCAAACTCTGAAATTGATTGCACTGTGGTTTCCTTTTCAATGATTTTTTTTTTCTGTCTTTCTTTGTGTCTGAAGGCAGTTTGCAAGTATCCTTTATCTATGTCTTGGCTGTTTATTTATCAGTGTTAAGTATTTAAGAGTTTCTTCAGTGATTTGTTTTTGGTGATGCATCTAGGAGCACAACAGGAGAATCTTTAATGGAGGTGTAGTTTTTATTTTGGAGTCGAAACATTTGATATTGAGCCCTTTTTTGGATTACTATTAGGAATCTCTCTCTCTCTTTCTTTTCTTTTTTTGATAAATACTATTAGGAATCTCTTTCTTTTGTTTCTCGATTGATTTGCCGGAAGAATTTAGCTTATGGGTTGATGTATAGTTTGGCCTTTTTCCCTCTTATGTAATTTATGCCCGGGATTTCTCCTTGTGTCTCGTTCTGGATTTTATCTACCAGGAAGAGGAAAATTCTCCTTCATTATTCCCCCTTGAGATACAACATGAACAAAATAAAGTTGGTTGTCTTAAGGCTGGTCATGTTGAATTCTCAGACTATTTAGTCTTGGATTAGAAAACTTAGGCTGTCATTGATTTAGTAGTACTGGAGGGCCAACATCAATCATTATATTCTCTTATGTGTTGAAGGGCTAACAAGAATTTGAATCAAATGGAAATTGATTGGATGGGGTTTTGGTGTGCTGAGAAGTTGATGTACAAATGCCTAGGAGGACTAGCTCCAACCTTCAAAATCACAATTGAAGAAATAATACCTATTGGGAGCAAATATCAATCATTTTATTCCTCCTTTGTGTCTGCTTAGCAAAATCATAGAAAAAATAATAATACATATTGGGAGCAACTAGAATGGAAAGAACCCTCCTTGTGTGACTTGACTGCTTAGCAAAATCATAGAAGAAAAAATACATATGAAAGCAAGTCAAAATCCAAACAAAAGTATAAAGAAAAATCTTAGCCACAACATATCCAATTTTTTATAGGAAAACTTTTGACTTGAAGGATAGCTAAGGGACAAGCTTGAAAGAAAAAATCTTCCTTGTATGAAAATTGTGAGTTTCAATCAACTTTGTTTCCATCTATTAAAAAACTGAGATCTCAAGTGGAAGCAGACACCAATCTATTAAAAAAACTGAGATCTCAAGTGGAAGTAGACACCCAATCTCTAGGGATTTTCATGGCTCGAGCAGTGGCCAACGATTTTGCAAAGTCTAAGGTGGTTTTAACTTGGATTTTGGATGGGATTGGTCTTCAAGTCATCTCATTTTAAATACTCGTTCCATCCCCAACTGTTGTGCAATTTTCAGCATTCATGCCTTTTAGTAGTGTCAATAAATAATGTATTTTTTCCCTACAAATAGAAAGAAAGAATAAATAAAAAAACATAGATGATTTTTTTGGGATGTTTGGAATGGTTAAAATGAACCAGCAATTTCGTACGGGAGGAGAATTAAACTAGTTGTAACCAAAATAAATTTGTCAAATAAGAGAAGCATCCATATTCGCTTGCACTATCAATTGATTAATATGCGTTTTACATCACTTTAATACATTTCAAGTTTGTTTTGGTGGTTTCCTAGTCAATGGTGGATCGCGTTTAATTTGTGGTGAATTCACAGAGTATCATGGATGCTTGATATTCTACCAACCATTCAGGAACAAACATCACCGATTTCCAGTGGTATAAGAAACACGCTAACAAGTTTTAGGATTCAACACCTAAGGCACATGAACTGGGTTAGGGTTGGGTTGTTTCTATTTTTTTTTTCCCTTACTAATGGTGAATTGGTTGGCTACGGGGTCCTGTGGTTTTTGTCCGTTTTGATTTTCGACAGGAAGAAGGAAAAAAAAAAAAAAGGGGATCCTTTTGTGTGTCTAATTTATTATTATATTGATTGCAGAATTGATTGGCATAAAGCAAATTTGTACTGGTTTAATTGAATAAAATGAACAATTCATAATCTCTGTCGTGTTATGTTATCAATCCTAAGCAAATTCTTTTCCATTTTGAGGGCTAAATCTCCTCTAGACCTTATTCAAGTGCCAAACAACATTTTAAGTGTGAAGCAGTGTTTTAAAAAGCTCTAGGCGCATCGGGGCTCCAAGGTCACCTGGAGCCTAAGCGCCGAGGCGCGAGGCGAGGCGCGCACCTCACCAAAGCGAGGCGCAAGTTATAGAAGTTAAGCAAAATATCAATATAGCACAATTTTCAACATAAGCAAAAATTTATAGAATTCCAAAATGAACAAAACAATATTCAACATTCCAAAAACCATGAAAGTAACATCAAACAACAAACATAAGAACTTAATAATCCACAAAGTTGAAAACAACTAAACATCTAGTGACTAGTCCCATGGATGCATTGTCTAAGAACTTAATAACAAGCGTCATCTCCATCATCTCCTTCATCATCATTGGATTTATATCCCTCCACATCCTCCTCTTCTTCCTCATCTGAATCTACATCTTCCCATTCCTCTTCCTCATCTACAAGTCGACGTGAGCTTGAACCAATTGGAGTTGTCCTAGTTGTGGTTGATCTAGTTCTTTGGCTACTTTCCTCAACTCCAGCAGCTACAGCAACATCATCCCACCCCAAAGAATCATCATCATCATCAAACACAAGCTTATTCTCCATTCTCCCAATCAGCCATTCATTGCTTTCATCAATATCTTTCAAAGAGATAGGATCAAATTTGCCACGTGAAATGTATCGACGTTTCAATGCTCTATTATACTTGACAAACACCAAATCATTGAGACGTTTTTGAGCTAGCCTATTTCTTTTTTTGCTGTGAAGCTGCAACAATAAATAAAAAAACATTTAAATTCATATATAACTAAAAAAATTTGGAAGAAAATTTTAGAGTTCTCCAAATTTGACAACGGATACTCACATGTTCAAACACACTCCAATTCCGCTCACAACCAGATGAACTACAAGTAAGACTAAGAACTTTGATGGCAAATTGTTGCAACTCAGGAGCATCGTGACCATAAGAACTCCACCAATCAGCTATAAATGATTATTGGTTAACACTTCACAAATAATTAAACTACAAGGAATTGACTACTAACTTAATTTTGTGGATGAACATAGATCACCTGGTATCCTTGTAGTTCTTTGTCTAATTGCCATAGGTATTCCAAAAAGTCCTTCAGCATTTTCATATTTTATCAAGTCTGTAGTAACTTTATCTTGGACCTCTAATGCTGGGATCAACCTTGATATACATTGATAGAGGCCTGATATGATTTCTCTGTCCTTTGCAGCCCTTGGATCTTTGTAAAAAAATTTTGGATTTAAATAAAACCCAGCTGCATGTAAAAGGCGATGCAATTGAACATTCCACCTTTGGTCAATGATTTGAAACACATCTTTGTACTTCTCTTCATTTACATTGAAGCTATTTGCAATAGCTTCCTTAGCCCTATCCATAGCCTCATAAATGTAACCCATTGGAGGCTTTTCTTCACCATCAACCTTTCTTAGTACATGAACAAGAGGACATGAAAATTGGAGGGCAAGGTGACAATGGTTCCAAAATGAAGGCATTAGTAGTATTTGAGCTGTCTTCTTACCCTGTGGCTCCTTCGCCCATTTGCTTTTGGTCCACTCCTCTGAAGTGAACATCTTCCTCAAATTGTTCCTTTGTTGATAAACCCTTTGTAAAGTTAAGAAAGCCGTTGCAAACCTAGTTTTGGCAGGTTTAACTAACTCCTTCAACTGAGTAAAACGCCTGATCATATTCAACAAAGATGGTCGGTTATAAATGTAACCATGTATCCCAATTGCCCTTTCAAATGTCTTTTTAAAATTGGGTAATTTGAAGATATCTTCCAACATCAAATCCAAACAATGGGCTGCACAAGGCGGTCCAATACAAGTGGGGTCTCTTTGCCTCCAAAAACTTCCCTATTAGAAGTAACAACCAAAACACAAAATTAATGATATGAAACAAAATGATTTATGTTGCAAACTATTAACATAATAAGATTTTTACCTGCCAACACATTTGCTGCCGCACTATCCGTGACGACTTAGATCACATTAGCTTCTCCAATTTTCTCCACAAACTTATCAAGCAAATTAAACATCTTATTTCCATCCTTTGAGTAACTAGATGCATCAATGGATTCAATAAACATAGTGCCTCTTGGACAATTCACTAAGAAATTAAGCAAAGTCCTATTTCTCTTATCTGTCCAACCATCGCACATTATAGAACATCCATACTTTGGCCAATCGTCTCTATGCTCCTTCATCAATTTGTTAACATGATCCACTTCTTTTTTGAGGTAAGGAACTCATATCATGTGGTAAGTTGGTGGTTTCAAAGCAGGACCAAATTGCCCGATAGCTTCAATCATTGGCCCAAAACTGTCATAATTCACTGCGTTGAAAGGAATCCCAGAGTCGTACATCCATCTTGCAATTCTAACATACGCCCGTTGCATTAGCTCTTTCCTATAGGGATCATTTTCATCAATTTTACTTTGCTTCCCCTTGCCTTTTTGTTTTTGTGCCACCACATCTGGATCAGGTGTGAAGAAACAATCCATAGGCCCTATCTTCCTAGGCCTTTTAAGTTTGGATTGAACAGAACCAGAGCTGGTTCTTTGAGTAGAACCTTGAGTAGGAATGGACTTTTTACCATGCTGAGGGAGTTCTACAAGATCATCCTCATCCTCAAAATCTTCTTCATCAACCATATCATCAAAATCAGGCATCAAGTTGATTTGCTCCTTAACTTGCTTTTTTTTAGCCATAAACTCAGAAATCTCATCTCTAACCTCAGTTGGGCATCTAACACATTTAGTCACATTCCTATACCCTCCAACAAGATGCTGCTTAACTCGACAGACACCCCCATTCATCTCTTTTCCACAAAAATTGCATTTGAACTTACTTAAGTTTTCGGGATTTACCATCGTTGAATACTTCCATGCTGGATCTTTCCTTCCACTTTCAGCACTTGACATTTGACTCATCAAGTTACTGGTTGTTCCTCTTTTTTTTTTTGTTTTTTTTTTTTACAGGACAAGCAAAGGCTCTGAGACTAGAGAAGAGAAGAATGAAAAAATGAAGAAAGAAATTAAAAAAAAAAAAAAATTGAATCAGATACTAGTGAAGAGGAGAAGATAGACGAAAGAAGAGGAGAAGAAAAAATGAAAAACAGAGAAGAAAAAAAAGGAGAAACGAAAAACAGAGAGAAGAGATGAGAGAAGAAGAACGAAAAACAGAGACGAAAAAGAAGAAGAAGAGAAGAGAGAAGAAGAAACGAAAGAGACGAACCTGAGTCGATGTCGAAGCTGAAGCTGAAGCTCACGTCGATGTCGAACCTGAGTCGATGTCGAATCTGAAGCTGAAGCTCACGTCGATGTCGAACCTGAAGCTCACATCTTCGTCGATTCGAGCTGTTTGGTCGCAACACTTCGTCAAATCGAAATTTTGGTCGTAACAAATTTAGGGCTTTGTCGATTCAAAGAGGCTCACCAACAGATTTGTATAAGAGTTTTAATCCTATGTGGCTAGTACACAAACAGCTTAGTCCTAGCCGAAGCGCATGAAGCGTGCGCTTCGAGCCTCAAAGAAAGGCGCGCGCCTCAGAGCCTTATGCGCGCTTCTCGCAATGCGCCTCGCTTCGTCTGCTTTGAGCCCTAGCCCTGCGCCTCGCCTCACTTAGCGCCTAGGCGCGCTTTTTAAAACACTGGTGTGAAGCATTAGCACTTTATCTGAATCACTAGATCTTTAGCATTGTCAAATTAATTTTTTATTTGAAATGTTACTGCAATAGTCGTTTGACCAAAAGATGTGAAATAAAACCCTATTTATAGATGAGGGCTTATTAGGGTTATATTTTAAGCCTGGCTAGAAAGATTTATACAAGTCAACTAAAATTTGGGATATACGTAGATCATGGGATATATGTAGATTTTATTCCCTAGGAATGGCACTGGTATAGTTACCAAAAAGCATGACATTTTGCATTTCAACTGCAGGAAACTTTCACTAGAGTAAATGTTCCCATAGAGTGGCTGCGATGATTTTTTTCACGGTGAAGCATGGCTGGTATTAAGGGCGATACATGTTAGATTAGCACAATGTAAGAATGGAGTTAATAATAAAGACTTCCTTTAGGAAAAACTGGACCTAGATGTTGGTCAGCATGCAAACGGAAGGCTGTATACACTCACAAGACTTTAATCCTAAAGTATCAAATTGATAAGACCTAAAAAGCACATACCTACTACATCAAGTGTTTTGGGAAGGGTGAGATTAGAAATCAGACAGAAAATTCATTTTACTTTTTTGGTTAGGTAAAATTCATTTTACTTATAGTTAAAAGAGATTGAAATTTTGAAAGTACACGTTTTCTTTTGATTTGTATCATTATCGTTGTCATGATGATTGCACCAGCATGTGACTGTCATTACATTAGATAGCAGGATTGGCTGTGGTACGCCATCACTGCCGCCACTCCATCACCATCATGATTTCATCAACTATTGGAATAGTTTCTATTTACACCTTGTGAGATTCATTAAATTGTTGTGAACTGTAGCAGTTCAATGTCAACTTAATGTTTAACTGTGAATTGCCTCTATTTATTTCTTCATTTTATTGATTACTATTATTAGTTTTTTTTTTTTTTTTTTCTTTTCATGTAGACATGGCGTAAAACAGTTGACAGGGCTTCAAAGGTCTTCTTGGAGATGCATTACAACCAGCACAAGCGCTTGACAAATGATATTGCTTAAGACCATGCTATTTCACACTGTGGAAATTTTTATTTGACCTGGGGTGTTGGGAAGGAAGGTTTGGCCCTTGTGCACTACTAGCGTCTAACTTATATTTACTTATTCTTGTATATGTATTTTATCACCACAGCAAAATAATTGTTGTATTTTGTGTCATACAAATTAAGTTTTTTGCCCTCAAAGTTGTCTTTTATGGAGCTGTGTGATTTAAATTTCCCATTATGATTTATAAAATCCAGTAAACATTTTGCTGTGGAAATTTTTATCTTGGTCCTTGTGCGCTTCTAGCATCCAACTTATATTTACTATTCTTGTATAGGTATTTTTATCACCACAACGAAATAATTGTTGTATTTTGTGTCATATAAATTAAGTTCTGCCCTCAAAGTTGTCTTTTATGGAGCTGTGTGTGACTTTAATTTGATTATCCACTTTTCCAATTTTGAATTATAAAATCCAGTAAACATTTTGTTGTTGGTAAGCAATATTGATCTTGTGACAACCCTGTTAATCATTGGTTTTGAATGTTATTTAAGTGCTTTGTGTGAATTTGAATGCTTATTATGTGTTTAATATGATTTTTAGGTTCATATCTGTTAACCGTAGGAATATCTGTTGTAATTTCGGTTATAATATGAAATTGAAGGCCTTAATGACGTCAGAAGTTTGATTAAAATTTGATTCAGATTAAATCAATTAGATTAAGCCTTGATTAATTAGTCTTAAGCTCTATTTAACTAACTTGATCCCTAATTAAGGCCCTAAGCTAATCTATGAGAAATGTTAATTAATCTCATTTAGACACAAAAATCTGCTGACAATTAAGTTTAGAGTGAGAGGAAACTCAATTTTAAAGAGAAGAGCTTGGAAGCTTGGAATTTTGCTTGAGAATTAAAGAATTGAGGAAGACAACTTAAGAAATTGCTAGAATTAGTGTTCTTGAAAAGAGGAAACTCAATTTTAAAGAGAAGAGCTTGGAAGCTTGGAATTTTGCTTGAGAATTAAAGAATTGAGGAAGACAACTTAAGAAATTGCTAGAATTAGTGTTCTTGAAGACTTTAGGTATGTGTTTAATTCCGAATTCATGAACTGAAGTAAAAAAATGCACTTTTTTCACACTTAAGCTTTAAAATAGTCCATCGGGGGCCAAAATCGTGTAACAGTTGCGAGAAGTCCAGGGGAACACCTCAAACACCTCGGGAGGGACCAATGTAAGTTGTGAAAACTTACGGAACTAGCTCGGGACTCCCGGTTTGAAAACTATGTCAAAAAATGCACTTTTCAATCATTTAAGCTTGAAAATAGGCCATTGGAGGCCAAAATCGTGTAACAGTCACGAGAAGGACCGGGGAACACCTCCAACACCTTAGGAGGGACTAACGTAAGCTGTGGAAACTTACGGAACTAGTACAGGACTCCTGGTTTGAAAACTAAGTCAAAAAATTCACTTGTTTCACATTTATGCTTAAGAATAGGCCATCGAGGGCCAAAATTGTGTAACAATCATGAGAAGGCCTGGGGAACACCACCAACACCTCGAGAGGGACCAACATAAGTTTTGAAAACTTACGGAACTAGCACGGGACTTCCGGTTTGAAAACTAAGTCGAAAAAGTCACTTTTTTCACATTGAAGTTTGAAAATAGGCCATCGGGGGCCAAAATCATGCAACAGTCACGAGAAGGACAGGGGAACACCTCAAACACCTCGGGAGGGATCAATGTAAGTTGTGGAAACTTATGGAACTAGCACGGGACTCCCGATTTGAAAACTAAATCAAAAAAGACAATTTTTTCACACTTAAGCTTGAAAATAGGCCATCGGGGGCAAAAAATGTGTAACAGTCACGAGAAGGCTCAGGGAACACCTCAAACATCTCGGGAGGGACCAATGTGAGTTGTGGAAACTTACGGAACTGACATGGGACTTCCAGTTTGAAAACTAAGTTGAAAACGGCACTTTTTTCATGCGTTAGCATGAAAATAGGCCTCGGTGTGCCAAAATCATGTAACAGTCATGGGAAGGCCGGGCTACACCTCAAACACCTCGGGAGGGAACAATGTAAGTTATTGAAAATACGGAACTAGCACGGGACTCCCGGTTTTAAAAGTAAGTCAAAAAATTCACTTTTTTCGCATTTAAGCTTGAAAATAGGCTGTTGATGTTCAAAATCGTATAACAGTCACGAGAAGGCCTAGGGAACACCTCAAACTCCTTGGGAGGGACCAATGTCAGTAAGGGAAACTTACGGAATTAGCACGGGATTTCCAGTTTGAAATCTAAGTCGAAAAAGGCACTTTTTTCACACTTACGGTTGAAAATAGGCCATCGGGGGCCAAAATCGTGTAGTAGTCATGAGAAGGCACGGGAACACCTCAAACACCTCCAGAAGGACCAATGTAAGCTGTGGAAACTTACAGAACTAGTACGGGACTCCCGGTTTGAAAAGGCAAATTTCTCACATTTAAGCTTGAAAATAGGCCATCAGGGGCCAAAATAGTCTATCAGTCACGAGAAGGCCCAGGGAACACATCAAACATCTCAGGAGGGACCAATGTAAGTTGTGAAAACTTACGGAACTAACATTGGACTTTCGGTTTGAAAACTAAGTCAAAAAAATCACTTTTTTCACACTTAAGCTTGAAAATAGGTTATCGTGTATAAGTTATGGAAACTTACGGAACTAGCACAAGACTCCCGGTTTGAAAACAATGTCAAAAAATGCACTTTTCAAACACTTAAGGTTGAAAATAGGCCATTGGGGGCAAAAATCGTGTAACTGTCACGAGAAGGCCCAGGCAAAACCTCAAACACCTCGGTACGGACCGATGTAAGTTGTAGAAATGGAACTGGCACGGGACTCTCGGTTTGAAAACTAAGTAAAAATATGCACTTTTTTCACACTTAAGCTTGAAAATAGGCCATCGGGGGCCAAAATCGTAGAAAATCTGAAGGCCTCGGAAACACATCAAATACCTCAGGAGGGACCAATGTAAGTTGGGGAAATTTACGGAACTAGCACGGGACTTCCGGATTGAAAACTAAGTCGAAAAGGCTCCTTCTTCACACTTAAGCTTGAAAATAGGCTATTAGGGGCCAAAATCGTGTAACTATCTTGAGAAGGCCCGGGGAACCTCAAACACCTCGGGAGGGACCAATGTAAGTTGTGGAAACTTATGGAACTAGCACGGAACTCCAGGTTTGAAATCTAAGTAAAAAAATGCACTTTTTTCACACTTAAGCTTGAACATAGGCCATCAATGGCCAAAATCGAGTAACAGTCACGAGAAGGCTCGGGGAACACCTCAAACACCTCAGGAGGGACCAATGTAAGTTGTGGAAACTTACGGAACTAGCACGGGACTCCCGGTTTGAAAACTAGGTCAAAAAATGCATCTTTTTCACACTTGAGGTTGAAATAGGCCGTTGGGACCAAAATTGTGTAACAGTCATGAGAAGGATCAGGGAACATCTCAAACACCTCGAGATGGACCAATGTAAGTTGTGGAAACTTACAGAACTAACACGGGACTTCCTGTTTGAAAACTAAGTCGAAAAAGACACTTTTTTCACACTTAAACTTAAAAATAGGCCGTCAGCAGGCGAAAATCGATTAACAGTCACGAGAAGGCCCGGGGAACACCTCAAACACTTCGAACACCTCGGGAGGGACCAATGTAAGTTATAGAAACTTACAGAACAGGCATGGGATTCCCGGTTTGAAAACTAAGTGAAAAAATACAGTTTTTTCAAACTTAATCGTTAAAATAGGCCATCGGCGGCCAAAATGGGTGTAACAGTCACGAGAAGGCCTGCGGAACACCTTAAGAGGAACCAATGTTAGTTGTGGAAACTTACAGAACTAGCACGAGACTCCCGGTTTGAAGACTAAGTCGAAAAATACACTTTTTTCACACTTAAGCTTGAAAATATGCCTTCGTGGGCCAAAATCGTGTAACAGTCACGAAAAGGCCCGGGGAACACCTCAAACACCTCGGGATGGACCAATATAAGTTGTGGAAACTTATGAAACTGGCACGGGACTACCGGTTTGAAAACTAAAGTCAAAAAATGCTATTTTTTCACATTTAAGGTTGAAAATATGCCATCGGGGGCCAAAATCGGGTAAAGGTCACGAGAAGGCTCGGACCTCGAGAGGGAGCAATGTAAGCTTTGGAAACCTACGAAACTAGCACGGGACTCTCAGTTTGAAAACAAAGTCTAAAAAGGCACTTTATTCACACTTAAGCTTGACAATAGGCCATCGGGGGCCAAAATCGGGCAACAATCACGAGAAGGCCCATGGGACACATCAAACACCTCAGGAGGGACCAATACAAGTAGTGAAAATTTACGAAACTAGCACGGGACTCCCCACTTGAAAACTAAGTCAAAAAATGCACTTTTTTCACACTAAAGCTTGAAAATAAGCCATCGGGGACCCAAAATTGTGTAACAGTCACGAGAACCCCAGCAGAACACCTCAAACACCTCAAGAAGAACTAATGTAAGTTGTGAAAACTTACAGAACTGGCACGGGACTTCCGACTTGTAAACTAAGTCAAAAAATGCACTTTTTTCACAATTAAGGTTGAAAATAGGCCATCGGGGGCCAAAATTGTGTAACTGTCACTAGAACCCCCGCGAAACACCCCAAACACCTCGAGATAGACCAATGTAAGTTGTGAAAACTTACAAAACTAGCATGAGAGTCCCAGTTTGAAAACTAGGTCGAAAAAGGCACTTTTCTCACACTTGAGCTTGAAAAAAGGCCATCGGGGGCCAATATCGTGTAACAGTCAGGAGAAGGCCCGGGGAACACCTCAAACACCTCGAGAGGGACCAATTTAAGTTGTGGAAATGTACGGAACAGGCACGGGACTCCCGGTTTAAAAACTAAGTCAAAAAATGCACTTTTCTCACACTTATGGTTGAAAATAGGCTATCGAGGCCCAAAATCGTGTAAGAGTCATGAGAAGGCCCGAGGAAGACCTCAAACAGCTCGGGAGAGATCAATGTAAGTTGTGGAAACTTACGGAAGTAGCACGGGACTCCCGGTTTGAAAACTAAATCCAAAAAGGCACATCTCTTTACTTAAGCTTGAAAATAGGCCATCGGGGCCAAAATTGTGTTAAAGTCACGAGAAGGCCCAGGGAACACGTCAAACACCTCGGGAGGGACCAATGTAAGTTGTGGAAACTTACGGAACTAGCACGGGACTTCCGGTTTGAAGACTATGTCGAAAAAGGCACTTTTTGCACACTTAAACTTGAAAATAGGCCATCAGGGCCAAAATCATGTAACAGTCACGAGAAGGCCTGGGGAACACCTCAGACACCTCGAGAGGGAATGCAAGTTGTGGAAATTTACAGAACTAGTACGGGACTCCCGGTTTGAAAAATAAGTCGAAAAGGGAATTTTTTTCACACTTAGTTACTATTTACTACACACGACACATTTCGATGTCCAAGATGTGTCAGATGTGTGTCTCATGGTATATGAGGTGTATCAGATACTATTCTAAATTATTGAAAAAGTACTTTTATGTTATTGTTACATTTTTAAAGTACTGGAGATGCTCTCTGTGTTTAAAGTACTGAAAAAGTACTTTTGGGTTTATTGATAGCCTAAGATGTATTTGTTAGCATTGGCTTGATGCTCTTTTGTTAAAAAATTACCACTATTTATCCAAATATATATATATATATGGATATGACACATATAAGACTACCTTGTAGAAGTATTTTTGCTTCATAGGTGAGAATGTCGGTTTGAGTATGAGGGCAGGCACTTACTATGAATGAAAGAAGCTGACAATGTCAAGAGAAAAGCTCAAGGATGAATTCCTTTTATGTTAGGGAAATGATTTAATGTAGTTATCTAGCCAAATTCTGATATTTTTGTTTAGTTTTGAATGGCCATTGCTTCGTGCAATGGCAGAAAAGCTTAGTTTAAGCATGAAAGTATGGGTTCAACATTGAGGGCAGTCACTTATGGGTCTGCGTCAGTCCACCTTTAGCAGCCTTCTAGACCAATGGGACTAACACTAGGTTATGGTCTCTTCATTATTTCTTTGTGTTTTCTTTTAGCGATTTTATCAATGGTTTTAGGAGTCAATTTTCAGCCCTGACTGCTGATAGGTTACTGTTATAGACTGAACTTTCTTTTAGAAGGATTCGACCAGTAATTTTAGGATATGATAGGCCACAAAGCGTGAAGAGGATAAGCATTCTTGATTAAAAAATGAAAAAAAAATCAAGTTTTATTTATCCTCTAATTTCAATATTTGTAGGTTCTTATTGGCATCCATTTAATATGATTCAATCCCTCAACTTAATTGTTGTTTTTCAGGTAATTGACCAATATTATGAAAATTTGTTCACAAGATTTAGATTTAGTTTGTTGATACAACAAATATATGCCACTTATTTGGCGAATACTTGGGATTCTGTTTCTGTAAGATGTATCCTTGTTTTCTTTTCCTGACGTTGCCTCTTCCTTGGGTTGGTGTATGTGTGTGTAAATGAATTCTTTGTTATTTATCCAAACAAATCTAAGCATAGCATGGTTGTCATTTCATCATTGTATTAAAAGTATATGCGGGTGGTGAATTATGTTGTGTTATTCAAGAGTTAGTCAAATTTATGGTGTTATTTTTTTTCTTTTTGTATTCAATGTTAAGTGAAAGTTCTATCCAGGTTGGAGAGAATGATTTGGTCATCATAATGACACATGAACCAAACTGGCTTCTTGATTGGTACTGGAATGAAAAAACAGGGAAGAATGTCTCATATCTGATACGTGACTGTTTGAAAGGAAGGTGTAAACTTTGGATGGCTGGGGACTTGCATCATTATATGTGTCATTCGTATGTTCCATCAGATAAGCCAGTTTATGTGCAACATTTACTTGTTAATGGTTGTGGTGGCGCTTTTTTGCATCCCACGCATGTCTTCAGTAATTTCAAGAAATTAGATGAAACTTCCTATGAGAGCAAGGCTACTTATCCTTCTTTTGAGGATTCAAGCAGGGTAAAGAATCTCTATCTCCTTGCCATTTTCTTTTGTTGTTTCATTGGCGCTATAATTTATTGACAGTTTTGATTTTATAATGTGCTGTTAATCTTGCTGCAGATTGCCCTGGGAAACATATTGAAATTTCGAAAGAAAAATTGGCAGTTTGATTTCATTGGTGGCATTATATATTTTATATTGGCCTTTTCTATGTTCCCACTGGTGAGTTTCTCAAATTCTCTTAGACTCATCATGCCAGGCAGCTGAATTTTATATTGTTTGACTTGAACTTCCCCCTTAAGTTTGTAAAAGTGATGCACTTTCCACCTTGTCCAGGCCTATCCTAGATTAGTGTTGTTTGCTTGCTTTATTCAATCAATTTCTGTTTTTATGCAAGAAATTTCATACTGGCTTAACTAGAAAGTATATATCAAGTTATTGTTCTACAACGAGCTGACTAATTATTTCCCATCCTGTTTCTAGTGTAAGCTAGACCACATCTTGCAGGATGATACATTTTCTGGTCACATGAGGAGCTTCTTTAGAACAGCATGGGATACTTTTATGTACTTGCTGGGACACTCATATGTATCTTCAGCAGGTGCTTTGCTATTGTTCATAACTGCATTCACGTTTGTCCCCTCCAAGATCTCTCGGAAAAGAAGTTTGATAATTGGGATTCTTCATGTTTCTGCACACCTGGCTGCAGCACTTACTCTCATGTTGGTGTTGGAAATAGGTGTTGAGATATGTATCCGGCACAAATTACTGGCAACTTCAGGTAACTTTTGTGTTTGATGTTTCATTTTAGATTATGAAAATGATAAGGTTTGTGCATTTCCTTATGTGCTCTGTTGTATAGTCATCCGAGCTCATATTATTAGTTTTAATCATAATTTTTTTGTACACTTTTTTCTGTGTGTGTTTTGATATCCTGAAATGGGCGTTGTTGACTAAAAAATCCGGAAATGGGCATGCATGTTTATGGTACTGTTAGACACAAACGTTTGATGATTTAGTCACAAATATTTAATATATTCCTGTCCCCAAGGGTCGAAATTATCATGCAAGGATGGATCCAAGGGGAGAACAGGAGGGGGTGACTGCACCCCAAAAAATTTGAAAAAATCCCCATATTATACTAGTAATGAAGAAAATCTCAAAATTATAAAATTTTACACCCTTAAATAGCTATATTGCGAAATTTTAAAAATAGTTTCATTATCGAGTTCTAGCTTGAAAGACACAATCTTTTCCAAATTCTAGAACAATGGACAATATGAGGAATTGACTATTCATTGTCCTTGTTTGTTACCAATTTTTTTTTTTTGGGTCCTATGTGTGTATTTTTTTCCCCTTCTGTACATCACAATTTAATTTGTTGATGCCCCTTGTTTTATTATCCATCCTTGTTTGTTCATCATTTCACAGTAAGATATTGACGATTTTTGACATGACATTCTTAAAAAATGAGTTCATCAAATTTGATGCTACTTATTGAAATATCCTCTTATTGATAAATTAATTAGTCTTGTAATTTTACCTCTTTCAATTGCGCATTAGAATGTTCATTTTGAGCTAAGAAACTTTTCAAGACTGAACTGTGTAAATAGGATAAAAGAATATGTTCCTTGAATTTTTATTTTTTAAAATTTTTTTTATGTTGAATCTATCATAGATTTTTTCATATCATAAAAAAAGTGTTGAACACAACTTCAAATGTTAAACTTACTAGATAGAGACATATAGCAATAATTACTATTTTTTTTTTGTAAGTTAATGCAGACAACATAATATACTCTACTCTATAATCATATATTTATACTGAACTATGTTGATAAAGAATGTTTAGTTGATGGTAATGTTATGGTAGAAATTGATATAGTATTTTAAAATTTTGATAAATTTTCTCGATTAGGAATTACATATGCTTTCTTCCCCCCAAAGTTAGAATAATCATGATCCGTCCTTGCTAGCATGGAGCGAAAAGCCTGTTCAGAAGAGGATTGTTAATATGTTTGACTTCTGAAGTACTAGTGATTAAATTTGTTTTGAAAGGAAGCATTAATTCTTGAAGCCAGGAGCTTAATCTTAGATTCATTATATGATTGCAGTAACCTAATTTTGGAACCACACATACAATAAATTAGTGAATCAGTTATTTGGTTGTTGAAACTTTATGGATTTAATATTTATGACTATGGTATGCTGGTTACTGATGAATAATGTAGATTTTGACTTGAGTTTAATAATTGAAAATTTCATCACAGGTTACCACACTTTATATGAATGGTATCGGTCCGCGGAGAGCGAGCATTTTCCAGACCCAACTGGCCTTCGGGCTCGTATAGAACAATGGACATTTGGTCTTTATCCAGCGTGTATTAAGTATCTCATGTCTGCATTTGATGTTCCTGAGGTGAGAATGTTTTGATGCTCTGATGCTTTGGTCCTTTTTCATCTTTTACACTTGAGTGACAGTTGGAGCAATTGTCAGGTAATGGCTGTTACCAGGAATAATATCTGCAAGAATGGGATGGAAGCACTCTCCCAAGGGGGTGCAGTTATATACTATTCATCTGTGTTCCTTTATTTCTGGGTCTTCTCTACTCCTGTTGTGTCCTTGGTGTTTGGAAGCTACTTGTACTAATTGGCTCTGATGTATTAATTGGCTTCACCTACACTTTGATGAAGCCTTTTCTTCACTTTGCATTGCTAATTACAAGGCTATCACACGCTTCCATATCAACCATGATGGTGATCTTGAAGTTTACACCCTTGCAGTTGATAAGGTAAGAATCCAATGCTGAGTAATTTTGTGGTCTTGGCTCTAGAAAATGAATTATTTAAAAGTGACAGATGTGTTTTAATTCCCATCGGTTGTAGTACTTGTTGGGGAAACACAATTCCAGCTATCATCCCAAGTCCCAAGTTAATGGTTCTCTGTAGAGCCTGCTTAAAGGCTAAGCATGTAGGCTAAGAAGCACATACACTTGACACAATACAGACATGGAAATTTTCAAAATTTGTTGGACACAACACATGGAGGGGCACACAAAATATGTAGTTTAATATATTTATCATATATCATATATATGAATGTTTAATTCAAAGATACTAACAAAATATAGTTTTCCACTAATTTCTAAATCTAAAGGAGGAGAATCGATATAAATTTACTTGTTTTATCATCTGATTCCAAGTTATTTTATTCCAACTTGTAGCATGTTTCAAATGTGTATACATGTGTTCTCTAAGTGTCTGAAGCGTATTGGAGTCTAAAACATTTAAAAAAATAGAAGGATGTGTTTGGACTTATGTTCAACAGGTATTGAGAAGTGTCCAATGACTGTTGTGTTGTGTCGGTGTCCGACCCAATATTCTTTACGACATGCCACGTTCTTAGAAGTGTCTGAGCTCCTTAGCATATAGGGTAGGGGATGTAGTGAGCAAGGCTTTTTCCATTGTTTAAGCATTGTGGTGGAGGCATGATGCAGGGCTATGAAACCAACTGATGGAGGGAAGTGTGTAGAAACAGAATTTGCTGGGAGATCATGCAAAATGGTCTATAATTATGTTTAGATTAATATATTCCTAGGATATAAGAACATTCCTAGAGCTTACTGATTCTCACATAGAATACTAGGAACCAATGTTGTAAAATCCATCTGTTACGTACCATACCTGTCACACCCCGGATTTCTAAGATCCAACCCATGTGAATAAATCAATTAAATAACAAGCAAAAAGACATCCATAGACAGAAATAGAGGGTAATCTCTCATACATGCTTATATTAACATCATTCACATCATGAGGTAATTCGATTACATACATACTATGTATAGAACAAAATAAAATGCCCTAAGGCTTACAAAACAAGGGTGCAACCCTTTACAAAAAAGCGTTCAGCAAACACAAAAGAATGGCCCAAGGCTTGTAAATTAAAAGAGATCTTCTAGCTTAAGCACGTATCTCAGCGCCTAGCCTCAAGGTCGGGGCACGCCATCAACATCTAAAAAGATTTCAGCCACGTAGGGTGAACATATTGTCAAGTATAGAACATTTCATAAACCAATACAAGTTCACAAGTATAGATGATTATGATGCTATATGTTGAATATAGAAACTAGAATATGATGTTGAATAT
Organism: Camellia japonica; assembly: GCA_030407325.1. NCBI lineage: Eukaryota > Viridiplantae > Streptophyta > Magnoliopsida > Ericales > Theaceae > Camellia > Camellia japonica. The sequence continues at coordinate 87,162,766 of JAPPVO010000029.1, forward strand.
AGGAGTTAGACTAGGAATTAGAATATTTTATTTTGACTGTAGGAATTTCTTCTTGTTTATATTGTTTCCTAAAATTATATCATGAATATATTATATATACATGGTTTCTACCTCATTCAAGGTAACAATTCAATTCTTTTCATTCTATTTGGTATCAAAGCCAAAGAGAAGAAACCCTAGCCTTCTACTTACCTTCTTCCTCTATCGTTCTTCCTTTGTTGGCACTGCCAGCATCATTGGCTGCCCCCTTTTCTCCTCTCAAGCAGCCCTACTTATCTCCTCTTCTTCACTCGACAGACCCCCCTTTCTCCTCTAGACCACCTGACACCCATCATCCATCCTTTCTCTTCCCTCGGCGGGTGTTCTCCACCCTTGCTGAGGCTTTAGTAGGGGTGGAGAAGACCTGCTTAGTTTGCGTTGGGCCTTTCTATGTCATATTTTTTTGGATATCTTCAGGCCCGTTGGGAAGAATTGGCTCAATATGAGCCCTTGACTGACTTACTTGCAGATGCTGCCTCTCTTGTGTCCAAATGCCTTGCTTGCCAGCACGCCTACCAATTTCTGATGGGTTTAAGTTCTGAGTATGAATCTCTTCGAACTCAGATTTTAAATACATCACCCATGCCATTTCTCTATGAGGCCTTTGCCACCATTGATAGTGATGAGCGTTGTAGGTGTCTGATTTAGCCAATTCCTCCTTCTGGTCATGTTAAGGCTCGTTGCTTCAAGCTTCATCTTGAGTTGCGGCCACGTTCTTTTCGCTCTCGCGGTACTGGCACCCATCGCACTACTGCGTTAGTGGAGGCTACTCCAGCGCCGCGGTCTCCTAATATCCCTAATTTGCATAAGTTACAGACTTAGATTGGTCAGTTTTAGGTTTAGCTTGGATCTCTCATTGCTAGTTCTCATGGCCCATCGTCTTCCATTGCTGCTACACTCGCTACAAGTATTTCTACTGCTTTCCATGTTCAGTCTACTAATCCCTCATGAGTTTTGGATTTTGGGGATAATGATCGTATGACGGGTGAGTTTTTCTTTCTTCTCCAGTCCCTACTCCTATTGCCCAATCTGTGTCTGGCTGACGGTTCTTCATCCTCTATTCGTCATAAGGGTGTCGTATCTTTATCACGTACCATTACTTTATCGTCTGTTTTACATGTTCTAAATTTTGCCTATAATCTCTTATCTGTTAGTCGTCTTGCCAAACAATTTAATTGTGCTGTTATCTTCTTACCCTCCTCTTGTCTTTTACAAGACCTGAGTTCGAAAAGGATTTTTGGCAAAGGTTATGAGTGTGATGGGCTTTACTACTTTGGAGATCCACTGGCCCAGCATTCCTCTTATTCTTTAGTTTAATCCTGAAAATAGGTCATGGTGGGCCAAAATTGTGTAACAGTCATGAGAAGGCCTGGGGAACACCTCAAACACCTCGAGAGAGACCAATATAATGGAAACTTACAGAACTAGCAGGGGACACCCGGTTTGAAAACTAAGTCGAAAAAGACACTTTTCTCACACTTAAACTTGAAAATAGGCCATCGGGGGCCAAAATCGTTTAACAATCACGAGAAGGCCCGGGGAAATACTTCAAACACCGCGAGAGGGACCAATGTAAATTGTGGAAATTACAGAACTAGCACGGGACTCTCATTTTGAAAACTATGTCCAAAAAGACACTTTTCTAACACTTAAACTTAAAAATAGGCCACTAGGGGCCAAAATCGTTTAACAATCACGAGAAGGCTCGGGGAACAACTCAAGCACCTCGGGAGAGACCAATGTAAGTTGTGGAAACTTATGAAATTAGCACGACACTCCCGGTTTAAAAACTAAGTCAAAAAATACACTTTTTTCATACTAAAGGTTGAAAATACGCCATCGGGTGCCAAAATTGTGTAACAGTTACAAGAAGGCCCGGGGAACACTTCAAACACCTCAGGAGGAACCAAAAAGGCACTTTTCTAACACTTAAAACTTAAAAATAGGCCACTAGGGGCCAAAATCATTTAACAATCACGAGAAGGCTCGGGGAACAACTCAAACACCTCGGGAGAGACCAATGTAAGTTGTGGAAACTTATGAAACTAGCACGACACTCACGGTTTAAAAACTAAGTCAAAAAATGCATTTTTTTCATACTAAAGGTTGAAAATACGCCATCGGGTGCCAAAATTGTGTAACAGTCACAAGAAGGCCCGGGGAACACTTCAAACACCTCAGGAGGAACCAATGTAAGTTGTGGAAAATTACGAAACTAGCACGGGTCTCCCAATTTGAAAACTAAGTACAAAAAGGCACTTTTTTCACACTTAAATTTGAAAATAGGCCATCGGGAGCCAAAATAGTGTAACAGTCACGAGAAGGCCCTAGGAGCACATCAAACACCTCGGGCGGGACCAATTTATGTTTTGGAAATTTACGGAGCTAGCACGGGACTTTTGGTTTGAAAACTAAGTCGAAAAAGGCCATTTTTTCACACTTAAGCTTGAAAATAGGCCATCAGGGGCCAAAATCGAGTAACAATTATGAGAAGGCCCAGAAAACACCTCAAACACCTCGGAAGGGATCAATATAAGTTGTGCAAACTTACAGAACTAACACGAGACACTCGGTTTGAAATCTATGTCAAAAAATACACTTTTTTGACACTTAAGCTTGAAAATAAGCCATCAGGGGCTAAAATCGTGTAACAATCATAAGAAGGCCTGGGGAACACCACAAACACCTCGGAAGGGACCAATGTAAGTTGTGGAAAATTACAGAACTAGCACGGGACTCCCGGTTTGAAAACTATGTCAAAAATGCACTTTTTTCACACTTAAGCTTGAAAATAGGCCATCGGGAGCCAAAATTGTGTAACAGTCATGAGATGGCCTAGGGAACACCTCAGACACCTCGAGAGGGACTAATGTAAGTTTTGGAAACTTACAGAACAAGCATGGGACTCCCGTATTAAAAACTAAGTTGAAAAAGGCACTTTTTTAACACTTTACCTAGAAAATAGGCCATCGGGGGACGAAATTGATTAACAGTCACGAGAAGTCCCATGGAACACCTCAAACATGTCGGGAGGGACCAATGTAAGTTGTGAAAACTTACGGAACTGCCACGGGACTCCCGGTTTGAAAACTAAGCCAAAACACACACTTTTTTTCACACTTAAGCTTGGAAATAGGCCATCGGTGGCCAAAATCGAGTAACAGTCACGAGAAGGCTCGAGGAACACCTCAAACACCTCGGGAGGGACCAATGTAAGTGGTGGAAAGTTACGGAACTAGCGTGGAACTCCCGGTTTGAAAAATAAGTCCAAAAGTCACTTTTTTCACACTTAAGTTTAAAAATAAGCCATCGAGGGCTAGAATCTTGTAACAGTCACGAGAAGGCCCAGGGAACACATCAAACACATGGGGAGGGACCAATGTAAGTTATGGAAACTTATGGAACTAGCGCGGGACTCCCGACTTCAAAACTAAGTCAAAAAATGCATTTTTTTCACCCTTAAGCTTGAAAATAGGCCATCAGGAGCCAAAATCGTGTAATCGTCATGAGAAGGCCCGGGGAACACCTCAAACACCTAAAGAGGGACTAATGTAAGTTGTCGAAACTTAAAGAACTAGCACGGGACTCCCGGTTTGAAAATTAAATCGAAAAAGGCATTTTTCTCACACTTAAGCTTGAAAATACACCATCAGTGGCCAAAATCATGTAACAGTCATGAGATGGCCTGGGAAACACCCCACCTTGGGTGGAACCAATGTAAGTTGTGGAATCTTACAGAACTGGCACGGGACTCCCAGTTTGAAAACTAAGTCAAAAATGCACTTTTTTCACATTTTAAGCTTGAAAGTAGGTTATCGGGGGGCCAAAATCGTGTAACTGTCATGAGAAAGCTTATGGAACACCTCAAACACCTCGGGATTGACCAATTTAAGTTTTGGAAACTTAAGGAACTAGCACGGGACTCCCAGTTTAAAACTATGTCCGAAAAGGCACTTTTCTTACCTATCCAAAAAAAAGGCACTTTTCTTACACTTAAGCTTGAAAATAGGCCATCGGGGGCCAAAATCATCTAACAGTCACGATGAGGCCTAGTGAACACATCAAACAACTCGGGAGGTACCAATGTAAGTTGTGGAAACTTACGGAGCTAGCACGGGACTTCCGTTTTGAAAATTAAGTCGAAAAAGACACTTTTTTCACACTTAAGCTTGAAAATAGGCCATCGGGGGCAAAAATCGTGTAACAGTGACGAGAAGGCCCAAGGAACACCTCAAACACCTCGGGAGGGACTATTGTAAGTTATGAAAATTTACGGAACTAGCACAGGACTCCCGATTTGATAACTATGTAAAAAAATATACTTTTTCCACACCTAAGCTTGTAAATAATAGGTCATCGGGGGCCAAAATCGTGTAATAGTCACGAGAATGTCCGGGAAACACCTGAAACACTTCAAGAGGGACTAATGTAAGTTGTGGAAACTTACAGAACTTCAACGTGACTCCCGGTTTGAAAACTAAGTCAAATAATTCAATTTTTTCACACTTAATCCTGAAAATAGGCCATCGGGCGCCAAAATTGTGTAACAGTCATGAGAAAGCCTGGCGAACACCTCAAACACCTCGACAGAGACCAAATGTAAGTTATGGAACTTACAGGACTAGCACGGGACTCCCGGCTTGAAAACTAAGTCCAAAAAGACACTTTCTCACACTTAAACTTGAAAATAGTCCATCGGGGGCCAAAATCGTGACGAGAAGGCCCATGGTACACATCAAAAACCTCGGGAGAGACCAATGTAAGTTGTGGAAACTTAAAAAACTAGCACGGGACTTCCGGTTTGAAAACTAAGTCGAAAAAACCACTTTTTTCACACTTAAGTTTGAAAATAGGCCATCGGGGGCCAAAATCGTGTAACAGTCACGACAAGGCCCAGTGAACACATCAAACAACTCGGGAGGCACCAATGTAAGTTGTTGAAACTTGCGGAACTGGCATGAGACTCTCGGTTTGAAAACTAAGTACAAAAAGAAAATTTCTCACGCTTAAGCTTTAAAAAAGGCCATCGGCGGCCAAAATCGTGTAACAGTCACAAGGACCAGGGAACACATCGAACACCTCAGGAGGGACCAATGTAAGTTGTTTACGGAATTAGCACGGGACTCCCGATTTGAAAACTAAGACAAAAAATGTACTTTTTTCACACTCAAGCTTGAAAATCGGCCATCAGGGGCCAAAATCATGTAATAGTCACGAGAAGGCCAGGGGAACATCTCAAACACCTCGAGATGGACCACTGTAAGTTTTGGAAACTTAAAAAACTCGCACGGGACTCCCGACTTGAAAACTAAGTCGAAAAAGGCACTTTTTTCACAGTAAAGCTTGAAAATAGGCCATCGGGGGCCAAAATTGTGTAACATTCACAAGAATACCCGGGAAAAACCTCAAACACCTCGACAGAGACCAATGTAAGTTGTGGAAACTTACAGAACTAGCACGGGACTTCCGATTTGAATACTGAGTCGAAAAATGCACTTTTTTCACACTTAAGCTTGAAAACAGGCCATCGGGGGCCATAATCATATAACAGTCACGATAATAATGCCCAGGGATTATCTCAAACACCTCGGGAGGGATCAATGTAAGTTGTGGAAACTTGCGGAACTAGCACGGGAATTCCGGTTTGAATACTAAGTTGAAAAAGACACTTTTTTCACACTTAAGCTTTAAAATAGGCCATTGGGGGCCAAAATCATGTAACAGTTACGAGAAGTCTTGGGGAACACCTCAAACACCTCGGGACGGACCAATGTAAGTTGTGGAAACTTACGGAACTAGCTCGGGACTCTCGGTTTGAAAACTAAGTCAAAAAATGCACTTTTCAAACACATAAGCTTGAAAATAGGCCATTAGAGGCAAAAATCGTGTAATACTCACAAGAAGGACAGGGGAACACCTCCAACACCTCGGGAGGGACTAACGTAAGCTGTGGAAACTTACGGAACTAGTATGGGACTTCCGATTTGAAAACTAAGTCGAAAAAGTCGCTTTTCTCACACTTAAGCTAGAAAATAGGCATTTGGGGGACAAAATCGTGTAACAGTCACGAGAAGGCCCAGGGAACACCTTGGGAGGGGCCAATGTAAGTTGTGGAAACTTGCAGAACTAGCATGGGACTCCTGGTTTGAAAACTAAGTCAAAAAATTCAGTTTTTTCACGTTTATGCTTGAAAATAGGCCATCGGCGGCCAAAATTGTGTAACAATCATGAGAAGGCCTAGGGAACACCACCAACACCTCGGGAGGGACAACGTAAGTTTTGAAAGCTTACGGACCTAGCACAGGATTTCCGGTTTGAAAACTAAGTCGAACAACCACTTTTTTCACACTTCAGCTTGAAAATAGGCAATCGGAGGGCCAAAATCGTGTAATAGTCATGAGAAGGCCCGAGGAACACCTCCAACACCTCGAGAGAGACCAATGTAAGTTTTGAAAACTTATAGAACTAGCACGGGGCTCTCGGTTTGAAACTAAGTCCAAAAAGACACTTTTCTCACACTTTAGCTTTAAGAATAGACCATCGGGGAACAAAATCGTGTTACAGTCACGAAAAGGCCCCGGGAACACATCAAACACTTTGGGAGGGACCAATGTAAGTTGTGAAAACTTATGGAACTAGCACGGGACTCCTAGTTCGAAAACTAAGTCAAAAAATGCATTTTTTTCACACTTAAGCTTGAAAATTGGCCATCGGTGCCCAAAATTGTGTAATAGTCACGAGAAGGCCTGGGGAACACCTCAAACACCTCGACAGGGACCAATATAAGCTGTGGAAACTTATGGAACCAGCATGGGACTCCCGGATTGAAAACTAAGTAAAAAAATGCATTTTTTTCACACTTAAGCTTGAAATTTGGCCATCGGGGGCGAAAATAAGGTAACAGTAATGAGACTTCCCGGAAAACACCTCAAATAGCTTGGGAGGGACCAATGTAAGTTGTGGAAACTGACGGAACTGGCACGGGACTCCCGGTTTGAAAACTAAGTAAAAAATGCACTTTTTTCCACACTTACGGTTGAAAATAGGCCATCGGGGATCAAAATCATGTAACTGTCACGAGAAGTCCCGGGAAACACCTCAAACACCTCGAGAGGGACCAATGTATGTTGCGGGAACATACAGTACTAGCACGGGACTCCCAATTTGAAAACTAAGTTGAAAAGTGCACTTTTTTCATACTTAGGCTTGAAAATAGGCCATCGGGGGCCAAAATCGTGTAACAATCACGAGAAGGCCGGGGGAACACCTCAAACACCTCGGGAGGGAGCAATGTAAGTTTTGAAAACTTACAGAACTGGCACGGGACTCCCGGTTTGAAAACTAAGTCAAAAAATGCACTTTTTCACACTTAAGGTTGAAAATAGACTATCGAGGGCCAAAATCGTGTAACAGTCACGAGAAGGCTTGTTGAAAACCTCAAACACCTCGGGAGGGACCAATGTAAGTTGTGGAAACTTATGGAACTGGCACGGGACTCCTGGTTTTAAAACTAAGTCCAAAATGTACTTTTTTCACACTTAAGGTTGAAAATAGGCCATCGGGGGCCAAAATCGTACAACAATGATGAGAAGTCCCGGGGAACACTTCAAACACCTCGCGAGGGACCAATGTAAGTTGTGGAAACTTACGGAACTAGCACGGGACTTCCGGTTTTAATACTAAGTCTAAAAAGGAACTTTTTTTTTTCGCACTCAAGCTTTAAAATAAGCCATCGGGGGCCAAAATCATGTAACAGTCACGAGAAGTCCTGGGAAACACCTCAAACACCTCGGGAGGGACCAATGTAAGTTGTGAAAACTTACGGAACTAGCACGGGACTCCCGATTTGAAAACAAAGTCAAAAAATGCACTTTTTTCACACATAAGCTTACCATTTGGGGCCAAAATTGTGTAACAGTCACGAGAAGGCCTGAGGAAAACCTCAAACACCTCGAGAGTGACCAATTTAAGTTTTGGAAACTTATAGAACTAGCACGGAACTCCGCGTTTGAAAACTAAGTCGAAAAAGGCACTTTTTCATACTTAAGCTTGAAAATAGGCCATTTGGGGCCAAAATCGTGTAACTATCACGAGAAGGCCCGGGAACACGTCAAACACATTGGGAGAGACCAACGTAAGTTGTGAAAAATTACGAAACTGGCACAGGATTCTAGGTTTGAAAACTAAGTCAAAAAATGTATTTTTTTTCACACTTAAGGTTGAAAATAGGCCATCGGGGGCCAAAATTGTGTTGCAATAATGAGAAGCCCGGGGAAAAACTCAGACACCTCGAGAGGGAACAATGTGAGTTGCAAAAGCTTACAGAAGTAGCACGGGACTCCCGATTTGAAAACTAAGTCGAAAAAGACACTTTTTTCATACGTAAGCCTTAAAATAGGCCATCGGGGACCAAAATTGTGTAACAGTCACAAGAAGGTCTGGGGAACAATTCAAACACCTCGAGAGGGACCAATGTAAGTTGCAGAAACTTATAGAACTAGCACGGGACTCCCGGTTTGAAAACTAAGTCGAAAAAGGCACTTTTTTCACACTTAGCTTGAAAATAGGTCATCAGGGGCCAAAATCGTGTAACAGTCACGAGAAGGGTCGGGGAACACCTCAAACCCTTCGGAAGGGAGCAATGTATGTTGTGAAAACTTACAGAACTGGCACATGACTTCCGGTTTGAAAACTAAGTCAAAAAATGCACTTTTTTCACACTTAAGGTTGAAAATAGCCATCGGAGGGCAAAAATCGTGTAACAGTTATGAGAAGGCCATGGAAAAATCTCGATAGGGACCAATATAAGCTGTGAAAACTTACGGAACTAACACGGGACTCCCAGTTTAAAAACTAAGTCCGAAAAGGCACTTTTTCACACTTAAGCTTGAAAATAGGCCATCAGGATCCAAAATCGGGTAACAGTCACGAGAAGGCCCAAGGAACACCTCAAACACCTCGGGAGGGACCAATGCAAGTTGTGAAAATTTACGGAACTTGCACGAGACTCTTCGCTTGAAAACTAAGTCAAAATTTGCACTTTTTTTACACTTAAGGTTGAAAATAGGTCATCGAGGGCCAAAATTGTGTAATGAGAACCCCAGCGGAACACCTCAAACACCTCAGGAGGGACCAATGTATATTGGGGAAACTTACGGAACTAGCACGGGACTTCTGGCTTGAAAACTAAGTCAAAAAATGCACTTTTCAAACACCTAAGCTTGAAAATAGGCTATCGGGGGCCAAAACCGTGTAACAGTCACGAGAACCCCCATGGAACACCCCAAACACCTCAAGATGGACCAATGTAGGTTTTGGAAACTTACAAAATTAGCACGGGAGTCCCGGTTTGAAAACTAGGTAGAAAAATGCAGTTTTTTCACACTTAAGCTCGAAAATAGGCCATCGGGGGCCAATATTCTGTAACAGTCAGGAGAAGGCCCGAGGAACACCTCAAACACCTCGGGAGGGACCAATGTAAGTTGTGGAAACTTACGGAACTGGCACGGGACTGGCACTTTTCTCACACTTAAGCTTGAAAATAGGCCATCGGAGGCTAAAATCGTGTAACAGTCATGAGAAGGCCCACGAATACCTTAAACACCTCAGAAGGGACCGATATAAGTTGTGAAAACTTACGGAACTAGTAAGGGACTCCTGGTTTGAAAACTATGTAAAGAAATGCACTTTTCTAACACTTAACCTTGAAAATAGGCCATCGGGAGCCAAAATCGTGTAACAGTCACGAGAAGTCCTGGGGAACACCTCAAACCCCTCGGGAGGGACTAATGTAGGTTGTGGAAACTAATAGAATTAGCACAGGACTCCCGGTTTGAAAACTATGTAAAGAAATGCACTTTTCTAACACTTCAGCTTGAAAATAGGCTATCGGGGGGCCAAACTCGTGTAACAGTCACGAGAAGGCCTAGGGAACTTCTCCAACACTTCGGGAGGGACCAATTTAAGTTGTGGAAGCTTACGGAACTTGCACGGGACTCCCGATTTGAAAACTAAGTCAAAAAAGGCACTTTACTAACAATTAAGCTTGAAAATAGGCTATCGAGGTCCAAAATCGTATAACAGTGATGAGAAGGCCTGGGAGAGGGACCATTGTAAGTTATGAAAACTTACGGAACTGGCCCGGACTTCCGGTTTCAAAACTAAGTCAAAACATGCACGTTTCTAACAGTTAAGCTTAACATTGGACATCAGGAGCCAAAATCGTGTAACAGTCACGAGAAGGCCCGAAGAACACCTCAAATACCTTGGGAGGGATCAATGCAAGTTGTGGAAACATACGGAACTAGCACTGGACTCCCGGTTTGAAAACTAAATTCAAAAAGGCATTTTTCTCACACTTAAGCTTGAAAATAGGCCATCAAGGGCCAAAATCGTGTAACAGTCATGAGATGGCCCAGGAAACACATCAAACATCTCGGAAGGGACCAATGTAAGTTGTGGAAACTTACGAAACTAGCACAGGACTTTCAGTTTGAAAACTAAGTCGAAAAAGACTTTTTTTTTCACACTTAAGCTTGAATTAAAAATAGGCCATCGGGGGCCAAAATCGCGGAAGAATCATGAGAAGGCCCGGGGAACACCTCAAACACCTCGGAAGGGACCAATGTATGCTTTGGAAACTTATGGAGCCAGCACGGGATTACCGATTTGAAAAATAAGTCAAAAAATGCTCTTTTTCACACTTAAGCTTGAAAATAGGCCATCAGGAGCCATAATCATGTAACAGTCACGAGAAGGCCCAAGGAATACCTCAAACACATTGGGAGGGACCAATGTAAGTTGTGAAAACTTACGGAACTAGCACGGGACTTCCGGTTTGAATACTAAGTCTAAAAAGGAACTTTTTTTTTCGCACTCAAGCTTTAAAATAAGCCATCGGGGGCCAAAATCGTGTAACAGTCACGAGAAGTCCCGGGGAACACCTCAAACACCTCGGGAGGGACCAATGTAAGTTGTGAAAACTTACGGAACTAGCTCGGCACTCCCGGTTTGAAAATTAAGTAAAAAAATACACTTTTCAAACACTTAAGCTTGAAAATAGGCCATTGGAGGCCAAAATCATGTAACAGCCACGAGAATGACCGCGGAACACCTCCAACACCTTAGGAGGGACTAACGTAAGTTATGGAAAATTATGGAACTAGCACGGGACTCCTGATTTGAAAACTAAGTCAAAAAATTCACTTTTTCACATTTATGCTTAAAAATAGGCCATCGGGGGTCAAAATTGTATAATAATCATGAGAAGGCCTGGGGAACACCACCAACAACTCAGGAGGGACCAACGTAAGTTTTGAAAACTTACGGAATTAGCACGGGACTTCCGGTTTGAAAACTAAGTCGAAAAAGTCACTTTTTTCACACTTAGTTTGAAAATAGGCCATCGGGAGCCAAAATCGTGTAACAGTCACGAGAAGGACCGGGGAACACCTCAAACACCTCGGGAGGGATCAATGTAAGTTGTGGAAACTTATGGAACTAGCACAGGACTGCCGATTTGAAAACTAAGTCGAAAAAGACAATTTTTTTACACTTACGCTTGAAAATAGGCCATCGGGGACGAAAAACGTATAACAGTCACGAGAAGGCCCAAGGAACACCTCAAACACCTCGAACACCTCGGGAAGGACCAATGTAAGTTGTGGAAACTTACGAAACTAGCACGGGACTTCCGGTTTGAAGACCATGTCGAAAAAGACACTTTTTTCACACTTAAGCTTGAGAATAGGCCATCGGGGTCCAAAATCCTGTAACAATGACGAGAAGGCCCAAAGAACACCTCAAACACCTCGTGAGGGACCAATGTAAGTTGTGGAAACTTACAAAACTTGCACGGGACTCCTAGTTTGAAAACTATGTCAATAATACTTAAGCTAGAAAATAGGCCATCTGGGGCCAAAAAGGCCCGGGGAACACCTCAGACACCACGAGAGGGACCAATGCAAGTTGTGGAAACTTACAGAACTAGTACGGGACTACTGGTTTGAAAACTAAGTCGAAAAAGTAACTTTTTTCACACTTAATCCGGAAAATAGGCCATTGCGGGCTAAAATTGTGTAATAGTCACGAGAAGGCCCGGGGAACACCTCAAACACCTCGAGAGAGACCAATGTAAGTAGTGGGAACTTACAGAACTAGCTTGGGACTCCTGGTTTGACAACTAAGTCGAAAAAAATACTTTTCTCACACTTAAGCTTAAAAATAGTCCATTGGTGGCCAAAATCGTGTAACAGTCACGAGAACGCCCGGCGAACACCTCAAACATCTCAGGAGGGACCAATATAGATTGTGGAAACTTACGAAACTAGCACGGGACTCCCGGTTTGAAAACTATGTATAGAAATGCACATTTCTAACACTTAAACATGAAAATAGGCCATCGGGGACCAAACTCGTGTAACAGTCACGAGAAGGCCCAGCAAACACCTTCAACACCTCGGGAGTGACCAATGTAAGTTGTGGAAACTTAAGGAAATATCATGGGACTATCGGTTTGAAAACTAAGTAAAAAAATGCACTTTTCTAACACTTAAGCTTGAAAATAGGGCTATCGGGGGCCAAAATCGTGTAACAGTCACGAGAACCCCCACGAAACACCCCAAACACCTCAAGATGGACCAATGTAAGTTTTGGAAACTTACAGGACTAACATGGGAGTCCCGATTTGAAAACTAGGTCGAAAAAGGCACTTTTTTCACACTTAAGCTTGAAAGTAGGCCATCGGGGGGCCAATATCGTGTAACAGTCAGGAGAAAGCCCGGGGAACACCTCAAACACCTCTGGAGGGACTAATGTAAGTTGTGAAAACTTACGGAACTGCCATGGGACTCCCGGTTTGAAAACTAAGTCGAAAAAGGCTCTTTTCTCACACTTAAGCTTGAAAATAGGCTATCAGGAGCCAAAATCGTGTAATAGTTACGAGAAGGCCCGGCGAACACCTCAAACACCTCGGGAGGGAGCAATGTATGTTGTTGAAAATACGGAACTAGCACGGGACTCCCGGTTTTAAAAGTAAGTTAAAAAATCCACTTTTTTCACACTTAAGCTTGAAAATAGGCCGTCGATGGCCAAAATCGTGTAACAGTCACGAGAAGGCCTAGGGCACACCTCAAACTCCTCGGGAGGGACCAATGTCAGTAGGGGAAACTTACGGAATTAGCACGGGAGTCCCGGTTTGAAATCTAAGTCGAAAAAGGCCCTTTTTCACACTTAAGGTTGAAAATATGCCATCGGGGCCAAAATCGTGTAACAGTCACGAGAAGGCACGGGGAACACCTCAAACACCTCGAGAGGGACCAATGTAAGTTGTGGAAACTTACGGAACTAGCACGGGACACCTGGTTTGAAAACTAAGTCTAAAAAGGCAAATTTCTCACACTTAAGCTTGAAAATAGGCAATCAGGGGCAAAATAGTCTAACAGTCACGAGAAGGCCCAGGGAATACATCATACATCTCAGGAGGGACCAATGTAAGTTGTGAAAACTTACGGAACTAGCACGGGACTTTCGGTTTGAAAACTAAGTCGAAAAAGTCATTTTTTTCACACTTAAGCTTCAAAATAGGCCATCGGAGGCTAAAATCGTCTAACAGTCACGAGAAAGCCCGGGAAACACCTCAAACACCTCAGGATGGACCAATATAAGTTATGGAAACTTATGGAACTAGCACGGGACTCCCGGTTTGAAAACAAAGTCAAGAAATGCACTTTTCAAACACTTAAGCTTCAAAATAGGCCATCGGGGGCCAAAATCGTGTAACAGTCACGAGAACGCCAGGGGAACACCTCCAACACCTCGGGAGGGACCAACGTAATTTATGAAAACTTACGAAACAAGCACGGGACTTCCGGTTTTCAAAACTAAGTTGAAAAAGGCACTTTCTTCACACTTAAGTTTGAAAATAGGCCATATGGGACCAAAATCGTGTAACAGTCACGAGAAGGCCAAAGAAACACCTCAAAAGCCTCGGGAGGGACCAATGTATGTTGTGGAAACTTTCGGAACTATTACGGGACTTCTGGTTTGAATACTATGTTGAAAAAGACACTCTTTTCGCACTTAAGCTTGACAATAGGCCATCGGGGTCCAAAATCCTGTAACAGTCACGAGAAGGCCCAAGAAACACCTCAAACATCTCGGGAGGGACCAATGTAAGTTGTGAAAACTTACGAAACTTGCACGGGATTCCCCGCTTGAAAACTAAGTCAAAAATTGCACTTTTTTTCACACTTAAACTTGAAAATAGGCCATCGGGGGCCAAAATTGTGTAACAGTCAAGAGAACCCCAGCGTAACCCCTCAAACACCTCGAGAGGGACCAATGTAAGTTGTGAAAATTTACGGAACTAGCACAGGACTCCCGGCTTGAAAACTAAGTCAAAAAATGCACTGTTTTCACATTTAAGGTTGAAAATAGGCCGTCGAGGGGGCCAAAATTGTGTAACAGTCAGGAGAACCCCCGTGGAACACCCCAAATATCTCGAGATGAACCAATGTACATTGTGGGAACTTATAGAACTGGCATGGGAGTCCCGGTGTGAAAACTAAGTCGAAAAAGGCATTTTTGTCTCACTTAAGCTTGAATCGAGGGCCAAAATCGTGTAACAGTGACGAGAAGGCCCAGGGAACACTTCAAACACCTCGGGAGGGACCAATGTAAGTTGTGGACATTACGGAACTGGCACGAGACTCCCGGTTTGAAAACTAAGTCGAAAAAGCCTCTTTTCTCACACTTAAGCTTGAAAATACGCCATCGGGGTCCAAAATCGTGTAAAAGTCACGAGAAGGCCCGCAGAACACCTCATTCACCATGGGAAGGACCAATGTAAGTTGTGGAAACTTATGGAAGTGGCACGGCACTCCTGGTTTGAAAACTAAGTCAAAAAATGTACTTTTTCACACTAAATGTTGAAAATAGGCCATCTGGTGCCAAAATCGTATAACAGTCACGAGAAGTCCCGGGGAACACCTCAAACACCTCAGGGGGGATCAATGTAAGTTGTGGAAATTTACGGAATTAACACGGGTCTCTCGATTTAAAAGCTAACTACAAAAAGACACTTTTCTCATACTTATGCTTGAAAATAGGCCATCGGGGCCAAAATAGTGTAACAGTCACGAGAAGGCCCGGAACACCTCAAACACCTCGGGAAGGACCAATGCAATTTTGAAATTAACTTATAGCACGGACTCCTGGTTTGAAAACTAAGTCGAAAAATTCATTTTTTCATACTTAAGCTTGAAAATAGGCCATCGGGGCAAAATAGTGTAACAGTCACGAGAAAGGCCCGGGGAACGCCTCAAATACCTCGGGAGGACCAATGTATTTTTGGAAACTTATGGAACTAGCATGGGACTCCCGATTTGAAACAAAGTCAAAAAACACTTTTTTATACTTAAGCTTGAAAATAGGCCATCGGGACCCAAAATCGTGTAACAGTCATGAGAATGCCCAGGGAATACGCAAACACCTCGGGAGGACCAATATAAGTCGTGGAAACTTACGGAACTATACAAGACTTTCGGTTTGAATACTAAGTCGAAAAAACACTTTTTTCACACTTAAGCTTCAAAATAGTCATCGGGGCCAAAACCGTGTAACAGTCACGAAAGCCCAGGGAACATCTCAAACCCTGGGAGGGACCAATGTAAGTTGTGGATGCTTACAGAACTAGCTCAGGACTCCCGGTTTGAAAACTAAGTCAAAAAATGCACTTTTCAAACACTTAAGCTTGAAAATAGGCCATGGGCCAAAATCGTGTAACATCACGAGAAGGACCGGGGAACACCTCCAACACCTCGGAGGGACACATAATGTGGAAACTTATGAACTAGCACGGACTTCCGGTTTGAAAACTAAGTCAAAAAAGTCACTTTTTTCACACTTAAGTTTACACTACTTACATTGGTCCCTCACGAGGTGTTTAAGGTGTTCCCAAGGAGCACCTCAAACACCTCAGGAGGGACCAATGTAAGTTGGTGAAACTTATGGAACTAGAACGAGACTTCCGATTTAAAAACTAAGTCGAAAAAGATACTTTTTTCACACTTCAGCTTCAAAATAGGCCTCAGTGTGCCAAAATCGTGTAACAGTCATGGGAAGACCAGGGTACACCTCAAACACCTCGGGAGGGAACAATGTAAGTTGTTGAAAATACGGAACTAGAACGGGACTAGAACGGGACTCCCGGTTTTAAAAGTAAGTTAAAAAATTCACTTTTTTCACACTTAAGCTTGAAAATAGGCCGTCGATGGCCAAAATTGTGTAACAGTCATGAGAAGGCGCAGGGAACACCTCAAACTCCTCGAGAGAGACCATTGTCAGTAGGGGAAACTTACGGAATTAGCACGGGACTCCCGGTTTGAAATCTAAGTCGAAAAATGCACTTTTTTCACACTTAAGGTTGAAAATAGGTCATCGAGGGCCAAAATCATGTAACAGTCACGAGAAGGCACGGGGAACACCTCAAACACCTCGAGAGGGACCAGTGTAAGTTGTGGAAACTTACAGAACTAGCACGGGACTCCCGGTTTGAAAACTAAGTCCAAAAAGGCAAATTTCTCACACTTAAGCTTGAAAATAGGCCATCAGGAGCCAAAATAGTCTAACATTCATGAAAAGGCCCAGGGAACACATCAAACATCTCGAGAGGGACCAATGTAAGTTATAAAAACTTACGAAACTAGCATGGGACTTTCGGTTTGAAAACTAAGTCGAAGAAGCCACTTTTTTCACACTTAAACTTGAAAATAGGCCATCGGGGGCCAAAATAGTGTAACAGTCACGAGAAGGCTCGGGGAACACCTCAAACACCTCAGGAGGGAGCAATATAAGTTGTGGAAGCTTACGGGTCTAGCACGGGACTCTCGGTTTGAAAACAATGTAAAAAAATGCGCTTTTCAAACACTTAAGCTTGAAAATAGGCCATCGGGGGCCAAAATCGTGTAACAGTCATGAGAAGGCCCAGGGAACAACTCCAACACCTCAAGAGGGACCAATGTAACTTTTCAAAACTTATGGAACTAGCACGGGACTCCCGGTTTGAAAACTAAGTCGAAAAATGCACTTTTTTCACACTTAAGTTTGAAAATCGGCCATATGGGGCCAAAATCGTGTAACAGTCACGAGAAGGCCAAAGGAATACCTCAAAGGCCTCGGGATGGACCAATGTAAGTTATGGAAACTTACGGAACTAACACTGGACTCCCGGTTTGAAAACTATGTCAAAAAATAAACTTATTTGACAATTAAGCTTGAAAACGGGCCATCGGAGCCCAAAATCATGTAACAGTCACGAGAAGGATAGGGTAATACCTCAGACACCTCGAGAGGGACCAATGTAAGTTGTGGAAACTTACAGAACAAGCACCGGACTCCCGGTGTTAAAACTAAGTCAAAAAAGGTACTTTTTTCACATTTAAGCTTGAAAGTAGGCCATCGGGGGCCAAAATTGATTAACAGTCACAAGAAAGCCCGAGGAAAACCTCAAACACCTTGGGAGTGAACAATGTAAGTTGTGGAAACTTACGGAATTGTCACGGGACTCCCGGTTTGAAAACTAAGTCTAAACACGCACTTTTTTCACACTTAAGGTTGAAAATAGGCCATCAGCGGCCAAAATCATGTAACAGTCACGAGAAGGCTCAAGGAACATCTCACATGCCTTGGGACGTACAATGTAAGTTTTAGAAACTTACAGAACTAGCACGGGACTCCCGGTTGGAAAACTAAGTTAAAAAAAACACTTTTTTCATACTTAAGCTTGAAAATAGGCTTGTGTAACAGTCACGAGAAAGTACGAGAACACCTAAAACACCTCAAGAGGGACCAATGTAAGTGGTGGAAATTTACAGAACTAGCACATGAGTCCCGGTTTGAAAACTAAGTGGAAAAGGGCACTTTTTTCAAACTTAAGTTCGAAAATAGGCCATCAGGGGCCAAGATCACATAACGGTCATGAGAAAGCTTGGGGAACACGTCAAACACCTCGGGAGGGACCAATGTAAGTTTTACAAACTTACGGAACTGGCACGGGACTCTCAGTTTGAAAACTAAGTCAAAAAATGCACTTTTTTCACACTTAAGGTTAAAAATAGGCCATTGGGGGCCAAAATCATGTAGCATTCAGGAGAACACCCGGGGAACACCTTGGGAGGGATCAATGTATGTTATTGAAACTTACAGAACTAGCACGGGACTGCCGGTTTAAAATTAAGTCGAAAAAGGCAGTTTTCTCACACTTAAGCTTGAAAATTGGCCATCGGGGGCCAAAATCGTGTAACAGTCACGAGAAGGCCCATGGAACACATCAAACAACTTGGGAGGGACCAATGTAAATCGTGGAAACTTACGGAACTAACACGGGAATTCCGGTTTGAAAACTAATTCGAAAAAGACACTTTTTTCACACTTAAGCTACAAAATAGGCCATCGGGGACCAAAATCGTGTAACAGTCACGAGTAGGCCCATGGAACACCTCAAACACCTCGGGAGGGACTAATGTAAGTTGAGAAAACTTACGGAATTAGTACGAGACTCCTGGTTTGAAAACTATATAAAAAAATGCACTTTTTTCACATTTAAGCTTGTAAATAGGCCATCGGGGGCCAAAATCGTGAAACTATCACGAGAAGGCTCGGGGAACACCGCAAACACCTCGGGAGGGACCAATGCAAGTTGTGGAAACTTACGCAACTTGCACGAGACTCCTGGTTTGAAAATTAAGTCAAAAAATGCACTTTTTCCCACTTAATCATGAAAATAGGCCATTGGGCGTCAAAATTGTGTAACAGTCATGAGCAAGCCCAGAGAATACCTCGAACACCTCAAGGGGGACCAATGTAAGTTGTGGAAACTTACAGAACTAGCACAGGACTGCCGGTTTGAAAACTAAGTCGAAAAAGGCACTTTTTTCACACTTAAGCTTGAAAATAGGCATCGGGGGCCAAAATCGTGTAACAGTCACGAGATGGCCCAGGGAACACATCAAACACCTTAGGACGGACCAATGTAAGTTGTGGAAACTTATGGAACTAGCATGAGACTTCTGGTTTGAAAACTAAGTCGAAAAAGTCACTTTTTTCACACTTAAGCTTGAAAATAGGCCATCGGGGGCCAAAATCGTATAACAGGCACGAGACTTTCCGGGGAACACCTCAAACACCTCTAGAGGGACCAATGTAAGTTGTGGAAAGTTACAGAACAAGCATGGGACTCCCAATTTGAAAACTAAGTCAAAAAATGCACGTTTTTCACTTAAGCTTGAAAATAGGCCATTGGGGGGCCAAATTTTTGTAACAGTCATGAGAAGGCTCGGGGAACACCTCAGACGCCTCGAGAGGGACCAATGTAAGTTTTGAAAACTTACAGAACAGGCGCAGGACTCTCGGTTTGAAAACTGAGTCGAAAAAGACACTTTTTTTCACACTTAACCTTGAAAATAGGCCATCGGGGAACGAAATCGATTAACAATCAGGAGAAGTCCTAGGGAACACCTCAAACACCTCGGGAAGGACCAATGTAAGTTGTGGAAACTTATGAAACTACCACAGGACTCCCGATTTGAAAACTAAACCAAAACATGCACTTTTTTCATACTTAAGGTTGAAAATAGGCCATCGATGGCCAAAATCGATTAACAGTCACGAGAAGGCTCGGGGAACACCTCAAACACCTCAGGAGGGACCAATGTAAGTTTTGGAAACTGACAAAATTACCCCGGAACTTCAGTTTGAAAACTAAGTCCGAAAAGCCACTTTTCTCACATTTAAGCTTGAAAATTAGTCATCAGGGGCCAAAATCATGTCACAGTCATGAGAAGGCACAGGGAACACATCAAACACCTCGGAAGGGACCAATGTAAGTTGTGGAAACTTACGAACCTAGCACGGGACTCCCGGTTTCAAAACTAAGTCAAAAGATGCATTTTTTTCACACTTAAGCTTGAAAATAGGCCATCGGGGGGCCAAAATTGTGTAACAGTCTCGAGTAGGTGTGGGGAACACCTTAAACACCTCAGGAGGAACCAATGTAAGTTGTGAAAACTTACAGAACTAGCACGGGACTCCCGGTTTGAAAACTAAGTCAAAAAAGGCACATTTTTCACACTTAAACTTGAAAATAGTCCATCAGGGGCCAAAATCGTGTAACAGTCACGAGAAGGCCCAAGGAACACCTCAAACACCTTGGGAAAGACCAATGTAAGTTGTGGAAACTTATGGAACTGGCACGAGATTCCGGTTTGAAAACTAAGTCAAAAAATGTATTTTTTTCACACTTAAGGTTGAAAATAGGCCATCGGAGGCCAAAATCGTGTAACAGTCATGAGAAGGCCCGGGGAACACCTCAAAAAAAAAACATCAAGAGTGACCAATGTAAGTAGTAAAAACTTACGGAACTAGCACGAGACTCCCGATTTGAAAACTATGTTCAAAAAGGCAATTTTCTCACACTTAAGCTTGAAAATAGGCCATCAAGAGCCAAAATCGTGTAACAGTCACGAGAAGGCCCAAGGAACTAGCACGGGACTCCCGGTTTGAAAAATAAGTCCAAAAAGACAATTTTCTTGCTTAATTGTGAAAATAGGCCATCGTGGGCCAAAATCGTGTAACAGTCACGACAAGGCCCAAGGAACACATCAAACAACTCGGGAGGCACCAATGTAAGTTGTGGAAACTTATGGAACTAGCATGAGACTTCCGGTTTGAAAACTAAGTTGAAAAATACACTTTTTTCATACTTAAGCTTGAAAATAGGCCATCAGGTGCCAAAATCATATAACAGTCACGAGAAGGCCCAAGGAACACCTTGAACACCTTGGGAGGGACCAATGTAAGTTGTGAAAACTTACAGAAGTAGCACGAGACTCCCAGTTTGAAAACAATGTAGCAATCACAAGAATGTCCGAGGAACACCTCAAGCACCTCAGGAGAGACCATTGGAAGTTGTGGAAACTTACGAAACTTCAACGGGACTCTCGGTTTGAAAACGAAGCCAAAAAATGCACTTTTTTCACACTTAATCTTGAAAATAGGCCATCAAGGGCCAAAATTGTGTAACAGTCACGAGAAGGCCCGGGGAACACCTCAAACACCTCAAGAGCGACCAATGTAAGTTGTGGGAACTTACCGAACTAGCATGGGACTCCCGGTTTGAAAACTATGTCGAAAAAGTTACTTTTCTCACACTTAAGCTTAAAAATAGGACATCGGGAGCCAAAATTGTGTAATAGTCACGAGAAGGCCCAGGAAACGCATCAAACACCTCGGGAAGGACCAATAGAAGTTGTGGAAACTTACAGAACTAGCACGGGACTTCCGGTTTGAAATCTAAGTAAAAAAATGCACTTTTTTCACACTTAAGCTTGAAAATAGACCATCAGTGGCCAAATTCGTGTAACAATCACGAGAAGGCCCAAGCAACACCTCAAACACCTTAGGGGGACCAATGCAAGTTGTGAAAATTTACAGAACTTGCACGGGACTCCTCGTTTCAAAACTAAGTCAAAAATTACACTTTTTTCACACTTAGGGTTGGTTTGGGATGTTCTAAAAAAGTGCACTTTTTAACTTATTGGCTTATATGGGTTAGGTTTGGGTTGGGTTGGGTTTGATGTGATGTGTTAGAGAGGTGATGTGATTTAAATAAGATGATGTGACTTAAATAGGATAGTGACTTTTTGACTTTTTGTATTATTTAGTTTATGCCAAACCAACCCTTAATCTTGAAAATAGGCCATCGGGGGCCAAAATTGTGTAACAGTCACGAGAACCCCAGCGAAACCTCTCAAACACCTCGAGAGGGACCCATGTAAGTTGTGAAAATTTACGGAACTAGCAAGGGACTCCAGGCAAGACTAAGTCAAAAAATGCACTTTTTAATCACTTAAGCTTGAAAATAGGCTATCAGGAGCCAAAACCGTGTAACAGTCACGAGAACCCCCGCAGAACACCCCAAATACCTCGAGATGGACCAATGTAAGTTTTCGAAAACTTACAGAACTAGCACGGGAGTCCCGGTTTGAAAACTAGGTTGAAAAAGGCACTTTTTTCACACTTGAGCTAGAAAATAGGCCATCTGGGGCCAATATCGTGTAACAGTGAGGTGAAGGCTCGGGGAACAGCTCAAACACCTCGGGAGGGACCAATGTAAGTTGTTGAAACTTACGGAACTGGCACGGGACTCCTCACTTCAAAACTAAGTCAAAAAATGCACTTTTCTCACACCTATGGTTAAAAGTAGGCTATCGGGGGCCAAAATCGTGTAACAGTCATGAGAAGGCCCGTGGAACACCTCAAACACCTCGGAAGGGAACAATGTAAGTGTTAGAAAAGTGTATTTTCCGACCTAGTTTTCAAATCGAGAGTCCTGTGCCTGTTTGTTAAGTTTTCACAACTCAAATTGGTCCCTCCTGAGATGTTCGAGGTGTTCCCCGAGCCTTCTCGTGATTGTTACACGATTTCGGCCCGCCGAGGCCTATTTTCAAGCTTAAGTGTGAAAAAAGGTACCTTTTCCGACCTAGTTTTCAAACCGGAAGTCCTGCGCTAGTTACTTAAGTTTCCACAACTTACATTGGTTTCTCCCGAGGTGTTAGAGGTGTTCCACGGGCCTTCTCGGGACTGTTACAGAATTTTGGGGGGCCCCCGATGGCCTATTTTCAGACTTAAGTGTTTAGGAAGTGCATTTTTTGACTTAGTTTTCAAACCGGGAGTCCCATGCGAGTTCCATAAGTTTCCACAGCTCATGTTGGTCCCTCCCTAGGTGTTTGACTGTCACACGATTTTGGCCTCCCGATGGACTATTTTCAAGCTTAGGTGCGAGAAAAGTGTCGTTTCGGACTTAGTTTTCAAACCGGGAGTCTCGTGCTAGTTCCGTAAGTTTTCACAACTTATATTGGTCCCTCCCGGGGTGTTTGACTTATTCCCCGGGCCTTCTCGTGACTGTTACACGATTTTGGCCCCCGATGGCTTATTTTCGAGCTTAAGTGTGAAAAAGTGCATTTTTTTATTTAGTTCTCAAACCGAGAGTCCCGTGCTAGTTTCGTAAGTCTCCGCAACTTACCTTGGACCCTCCTGAGGTGTTTGGGGCATTTCTCGGTCCTTCTCGTGACTGTTGCACGGTTTTGGCCCCCCCGGTGTCCTATTTCCAAGCTCAAGTATGAAAAAAGTGTCTCTTTCCAACTTAGTTTTCAAACCGGGAGTCCCGTGCTAGTTCTGTAAGTTTTCACAACTCGCGTTGGTCACTCCCGAGGTGTTTGAGGTGTTCCCGGCCGTTCTTGCAACTATTACATGATTTTGGCCTCCCGATGACCTACTTCCAAGCTTAAGTGTTAGAAAAGTGTATTTTCCGACCTAAATCTCAAATCGGGAGTCTCGTGCCCGTTCGTTAAGTTTTCACAACTCAAATTGGTCCCTCCTGAGATGTTCGAGGTGTTCCCCTGGCCTTCTCGTCATTGTTACACGATTTCGGCCCGGCGAGGCTTATTTTCAAGCTTAAATGTGAAAAAAGTACATTTTCCGACCTAGTTTTCAAACCAGAAGTCCCGCACTAGTTCCGTAAGTTTTCACAACTTACATTGGTTTCTCCCGAGGTGTTGGAGGTTTTCCACAGGCCTTCTCGGGACTGTTACAGGATTTTGGGAGGCCCCCGATGGCCTATTTTCCGACTTAAGTGTTTAGGAAGTGCATTTTTTGACTTAGTTTTAAAACTGGGAGTCCCATGCGAGTTCCGTAAGTTTTCACAACTCACGTTGGTCCCTCCCTAGGTGTTTGAGGTGTTCCCCTGACCTTCTCTTGACTGTCACACGATTTTGGCCCCCCGATGGACTATTTTCAAGCTTAGGTTCGAGAAAAGTGCCGTTTCAGACTTAGTTTTCAAACCGGGAGTCCTGTGCCAGTTCCGTAAGTTTTAACAACTTACATTGGTCTCTGTCTGGGTGTTTGACGTGTTCCCTGGGCCTTCTCATGACTGTTACACGATTTTGGCCCCCGACGGCTTATTTTCGAGCTTGAGTGTGAAAAAGTGCATTTTTTGATTTAGTTATCAAGCCGAGAGTCCCGCGCTAGTTCCGTAAGTTTTCACAACTTAAACTGGTTTCCCCCGAGGTTTTGCAGGTGTTCCACGAGCCTTCTCGTGACTGTTACAGGATTTTGGGGTGCCCCCGATGGCCTATTTTCAGACTTAAGTGTTTAGGAAGTGCATTTTTTTACTTAGTTTTAAAACCGGGAGTCCCAAGCAAGTTTCGTAAGTTTCCACAACTCACGTTGGCCCCTCCCAAGGTGTTTGAAGTGTTACCCTGACCTTCTCTTGACTGTCACACGATTTTGGCCGCCCGATTGACTATTTTCTAGCTTAGGTGCGAGAAAAGTGCCGTTTCGGACTTAGTTTTCAATTCGGAAGTTTCGCGCTAGTTCCGTAAGTTTCCACAACTTAAATTGGTTTCTCCCGAGGTGTTGCAGGTGTACCACGGGTCTTCTCGTGACTGTTACAGGATTTTTGGGGGCCTCGATGGCCTATTTTCAGATTTTAGTGTTTAGGAAGTGCATTTTTTGACTTAGTTTTAAAACCGGGAGTCCCATGCGAGTTTCCTAAATTTCCACAACTCACGTTGGTCCCTCCCTAGGTGTTTGAGGTGTTCCCTTGACCTTCTCTTGACTGTCACACAATTTTGGCCCTCCGATGGACTATTTTCAATCTTAGGTGTGAGAAAATTGCCGTTTCAGACTTAGTTTTCAAACCGGGAGTCCCGTGCTAGTTCCGTAAGTTTTAACAACTTACATTGGTCCCTCCCAGAGTGCTTGACGTGTTCCCCGGACCTTCTCGTGACTGTTACACGATTTTGGCCCCCGACAGCTTATTTTCGAGCTTAAGTGTGAAAAAAGTGCATTTTTTGATTTAGTTCTCAAACCGAGAGTCCCGTTCTAGTTCCGTAAGGCTCCATAACTTACCTTGGACCCTCTCGAGGATTTTGGGGTATTTCCCGGTCCTTCTCGTGACTGTTGCACGGTTTTGGCCCCCCCGGTGTCCTATTTCCAAGCTTAAGTGTGGAACAAGTGTCTATTTCCAACTTAGTTTTCAAACCGGGAGTCCCGTGCTAGTTCTGTAAGTTTTCACAACTCGCGTTGGTCACTCCCGAGGTGTTTGAGGTGTTCCCGGCCCTTCTTGCGACTGTTACATGATTTTGGCCCCTGATGGCCTACTTCCAAGCTTAAGTGTTAGAAAAGTGTATTTTCCAACCTAGTTTTCAAATCGGGAGTCCTGTGCTTGTTCGTTAAGTTTTCACAACTCAAATTGGTCCCTCCTGAGATGCTCGAGGTGTTTCCCGGGCCTTCTCGTGAAAATACACGATTTCGGCCAGCCGAGGCCTATTTTCAAGCTTAAGTGTGAAAAAATGTACCTTTTCCGACCTAGTTTACAAACCGGTAGTCCCGCGCTAGTTCCGTAAGTTTCCACAACTTACATTGGTTTCTCCCGAGGTGTTGCAGGTGTTCCACGGGCCTTCTCGGGACTATTACAGGATTTTGGGGGGCCCCCGATGGCCTATTTTTAGACTTAAGTGTTTAGGAAGTGCATTTTTTGACTTAGTTTTCAAACCGGGAGTCCCATGCGAGTTCCGTAAGTTTCCACAACTCACGTTAGTCCCTTCTTAGGTGTTTGAGGTGTTCCCCGGACCTTCTCTTGACTGTCACACGATTTTAGCCCCCCGATAGACTATTTTCAAGCTTAGGTTCGAGAAAAGTGCCGTTTCAGACTTAGTTTTCAAACCGGGAGTCCCGTGCCAGTTCCATAAGTTTTAACAACTTACATTGGTCTCTGTCTGGGTGTTTGACGTGTTCCCCGGGCCTTCTCGTGACTGTTAAACGATTTTGGGCCCCGACGGCTTATTTTCGAGCTTAAGGCCTTATTTGGGAACAGGCTAATTTAGTAACTTTTTTGCTATTTGGCTAAAATATGAGCTAAAAAAAACTAGTATGTTTGGGATAACTTTTTGGCTTTTTACGAAAAGATGTGCAAAAAGTAGAGAGAAAAGAGAATCTTTGACTTTTTGGTATGAGTTGTTGGCTTTTTGGCTAATTTAATAACTTTTTGACTTTTTGGCTAAAAATGAGAGTTCCCAAATGAGGCCTAAGTGTGAAAAAAGTGTATTTTTTGATTTAGTTTTCAAACCGAGAGTCCTGTGCTAGTTCCGTAAGTCTCTGCAACTTACCTTGGACCCTCCCGAGGTGTTTGGGACATTTCTCGGTCCTTCTCGTGACTGTTGCACGGTTTTGGCCCCCTCGGTGTCCTATTTCCAAGCTTAAGTGTGGAAAAAGTGTCTCTTTCCAAATTAGTTTTCAAACCGGGAGTCCCGTGCTAGTTTCGTAAGTTTTCACAACTCGCGTTGGTCACTCCCGAGGTGTTTGAGGTGTTCCCGGCCCTTCTTGCGACTGTTACATGATTTTGGCCCCCCGATGGCCTACTTCCAAGCTTAAGTGTTAGAAAAGTGTATTTTCCGACCTAGTTTTCAAATCGGGAGTCTCGTGCCTGTTCGTTAAGTTTTCACAACTCAAATTGGTCCCTCCTGAGGTGTTCGAGGTGTTCCCCGGGCCTTCTCGTGACTGTTACACGATTTCGGCCTGCCGAGGTCAATTTTCAAGCTTAAGTGTGAAAAAAGTACCTTTTCCGACCAAGTTTTCAAACCGAAAGTCCCGCGGTAGTTCCGTAAGTTTCCACAACTTAAATTGGTTTCTTCCGAGGTATTGCAGGTGTTCCACGGGCCTTGTTGTGACGGTTACAGGATTTTGGGGGGGCCCTGATGGCCTATTATCAGACTTAAGTGTTTAGGAACTACATTTTTTGACTTAGTTTTAAAACCAGGAGTCTCATGCGAGTTCCGTATGTTTCTACAACTCACGTTGGTCCCCCCTAGGTGTTTGAGGTGTTCCCCGGACCTTCTCTTGACTGTCACACGATTTTGGCCCCCCGATGGACTATTTTCAAGCTTAGGTGCAAGAAAAGTGCCGTTTCGGACTTAGTTTTCAAATCAGGAGTCCCGTGCTAGTTCCGTAAATTTTAACAACTTACATTGGTCCCTCCCGGGGTGTTTGACATGTTCCCCGGGCCTTCTCGTGACTGTTACACGATTTTGGCCCCCGACGGCTTATTTTCGATCTTAAGTGTGAAAAAAGTGTATTTTTTGATTTAGTTTTCAAACCGAGAGTCCCGTGCTAGTTCCGTAAGTCTCCGCAACTTACCTTGGACCCTCCCGAGGTATTTGGGGCATTTCCCGATCATTCTCGTGACTGTTGCACGGTTTTGGCCCCCCCGATGTCCTATTTCCAAGCTTAAGTGTGGAAAAAGTGTCTCTTTCCAAATTAGTTTTCAAACCGGGAGTCCCGTGCTAGTTCCGTAAGTTTTCACAACTCGCGTTGGTCACTCCCGAGGTATTTGAGGTGTTCTCGGCCCTTCTTGCGACTGTTACATGATTTTGGCCCCCCGATGGCCTACTTCCAAGCTTAAGTGTTAGAGAAGTGTATTTTCCGACCTAGTTTTCAAATCGGGAATCTCGTGCCTGTTCGTTAAGTTTTCACAACTCAAATTGGTCCCTCCTGAGGTGTTCGAGGTGTTCCCCGGGCCTTCTCGTGACTGTTACACGATTTCGGCCCACCGAGGCCAATATTCAAGCTTAAGTGTGAAAAAAGTACCTTTTCCGACAAAGTTTCAAACCGAAGTCCGCGCTAGTTCCGTAAGTTTCCACAACTTAAATTGGTTTCTTCCGAGGTGTTGAGGTGTTCCACGGGCCTTGTTGTGACGGTTACAGGATTTTGGGAGGGCCCCGATGGCCTATTATCAGACTTAAGTGTTTACGAAATACATTTTTTGACTTAGTTTTAAAACCGGGAGTCCCATGCGAGTTCCGTATGTTTCCACAACTCACGTTGGTCCCCCCTAGGTGTTTGAGGTGTTCCCCGGACCTTCTCTTGACTGTCACACGATTTTGGCCCCCCGATGGACTATTTTCAAGCTTAGGTGCGAGAAAAGTGCCGTTTCGGACTTAGTTTTCAAATCGGGAGTCCCGTGCTAGTTCCGTAAGTTTAACAACTTACATTGGTCCCTCCCGGGGTGTTGACATGTTCCCGGGCCTTCTCGTGACTGTTACACGATTTTGGCCCCCGACGGCTTATTTTCGAGCTTAAGTGTGAAAAAAGTGTATTTTTTGATTTAGTTTTCAAACCGAGAGTCCCGTGCTAGTTCCGTAAGTCTCCGCAACTTACCTTGGACCCTCCCGAGGTGTTTGGGGCATTTCCCGGTCATTCTCGTGACTGTTGCACGGTTTTGGCCCCCCCGATGTCCTATTTCCAAGCTTAAGTGTGGAAAAAGTGTCTCTTTCCAAATTAGTTTTCAAACCGGGAGTCCTGTGCTAGTTCCGTAAGTTTTCACAACTCGCGTTGGTCACTCCCGAGGTATTTGAGGTGTTCTCAGCCCTTCTTGCGACTGTTACATGATTTTGGCCCCCCGATGGCCTACTTCCAAGCTTAAGTGTTAGAAAAGTGTATTTTCCGACCTAGTTTTCAAATCGGGAATCTCGTGCCTGTTCGTTAAGTTTTCACAACTCAAATTGGTCCCTCCTAAGGTGTTCGAGGTGTTCCCCGGGCCTTCTCGTGACTGTTACACGATTTCGGCCCACCGAGGCCAATATTCAAGCTTAAGTGTGAAAAAAGTACCTTTTCCGACAAAGTTTTCAAACCGAAAGTCTCGCGCTAGTTCCGTAAGTTTCCACAACTTAAATTGGTTTCTTCCGAGGTGTTGCAGGTGTTCCACGGGCCTTGTTGTGACGGTTACAGGATTTTGGGGGGGCCCCGATGGCCTATTATCAGACTTAAGTGTTTAGGAACTACATTTTTTGACTTAGTTTTAAAACCGGGAGTCCCATGCGAGTTCCGTATGTTTCCACAACTCACGTTGGTCCCCCCTAGGTGTTTGAGGTGTTCCCCGGACCTTCTCTTGACTGTCACACGATTTTGGCCCCCCGATGGACTATTTTCAAGCTTAGGTGCGAGAAAAGTGCCGTTTCGGACTTAGTTTTCAAATCGGGAGTCCCGTGCTAGTTCCGTAAGTTTTAACAACTTACATTGGTCCCTCCCGGGGTGTTTGACATGTTCCCCGGGCCTTCTCGTGACTGTTACACGATTTTGGCCCCCGACGGCTTATTTTCGAGCTTAAGTGTGAAAAAAGTGTATTTTTTGATTTAGTTCTCAAACCGAGAGTCACGTGCTAGTTCCGTAAGTCTCCGCAACTTACCTTGGACCCTCCCAAGGTGTTTGGGGCATTTCCCGGTCCTTCTCGTGACTGTTGCACAGTTTTGGCCCCCCTTCGGTGTCCTATTTCCAAGCTTAAGTGTGGAAAAAGTCTCTTTTCAAATTAGTTTTCAAACCGGGAGTCCCGTGCTAGTTCCGTAAGTTTTCACAACTCGCGTTGGTCACTCCCGAGGTATTTGAGGTGTTCTCGGCCCTTCTTGCGACTGTTACATGATTTTGGCCCCCCGATGGCCTACTTCCAAGCTTAAGTGTTAGAAAAGTGTATTTTCCGACCTAGTTTTTAAATCGGGAGTCTCGTGCCTGTTCGTTAAGTTTTCACAACTCAAATTGGTCCCTCCTGAGATGTTCGAGGTGTTCCCCGGACCTTCTCGTGACTGTTACACGATTTCGGCCTGCCGAGGCCAATTTTCAAGCTTAAGTGTGAAAAAAGTACCTTTTCCGACCAAGTTTTCAAACCGAAAGTCCCGCGCTAGTTCCGTAAGTTTCCACAACTTAAATTGGTTTCTTCCAAGGTGTTGCAGGTGTTCCACGGGCCTTGTGTGACGGTTACAGGATTTTGGGGGGCCCCGATGGCCTATTATCAGACTTAAGTGTTTAGGAATACATTTTTGACTTAGTTTTAAAACCGGGAGTCCCATGCGAGTTTGTATGTTTCCACAACTCACGTTGGTCCCCCCTAGGTGTTTGAGGTGTTCCCCGGACCTTCTCTTGACTGTCACACGATTTTGGCCCACCGATGGACTATTTTCAAGCTTAGGTGCGAGAAAAGTGCCGTTTCGGACTTAGTTTTCAAACCGGGAGTCCCGTGCTAGGTCCGTAAGTTTTAACAACTTACAATGGTCCCTCTCCGCAGTGTTTGACGTGTTGCCCCAGCCTTCTCGTGACTGTTACACGATTTTGACCCCCGACGGCTTATTTTCGAGCTTAAGTGTGAAAAAAGTGCATTTTTTGATTCAGTTCTCAAACCGAGAGTCCCATGCTAGTTCCGTAAGTCTCCGCAACTTACCTTGGACCCTCCCGAGGTGTTTCGGGCATTTCCCGGTCCTTCTCGTGACTGTTGCACGGTTTTGGGCCACTTCAGTGTCCTATTTCCAAGCTTAAGTGTGAAAAAAATGTCTCTTTCCAACTTAGTTTTCAAATCGGGAGTCCCGTACTAGTTTCGTAAGTTTTCACAACTCGCGTTGGTCACTCCCGAGGTGTTTGAGGTGTTCCCGGCCCTTCTTGCGACTGTTGCATGATTTTGGCCCCATGATGGCCTACTTCCAAGCTTAAGTGTTAGAAAAGTGTATTTTCCGACCTAGTTTTTAAATCGGGAGTACCGTGTCTGTCCATTAAGTTTTCACAACTCAAATTGGTCCCTCCTGAGATGTTCGAGGTGTTCCCCGGGCCTTCTCGTGACTGTTACACGATTTCGGCCCGCCGAGGCCTATTTTCAAGCTTAAGTGTGAAAAAAGTACCTTTTCCGACCTAGTTTTCAAACCGGAAGTCCCGCGTTAGTTCCGTAAGTTTCCACAACTTGAATTGGTTTCTCCCGAGGTGTTGCAAGTGTTCCACAGGCCTTCTCGGGACTGTTACAGGATTTTGGGGGGCCCCCGATGGCCTATTTTCAGACTTAAGTGTTTAGGAAGTGCATTTTTTGACTTAGTTTTCAAACTGGGAGTCCCATGCGAGTTCCGTAAGTTTCCACAACTCACGTTGGTCCCTCCCTAGGTGTTTGAGGTGTTCCCCAGACCTTCTCTTGACTGTCACACGATTTTGGCCCCCCGATGGACTATTTTCAAGCTTAGGTGCGAGAAAAGTGCCGTTTCGGACTTAGTTTTCAAACCGGGAGTCCCGTGCTAGTTCCGTAAGTTTTAACAACTTACATTGGTCCCTCCCGGGACGTTTGACATGTTACCCAGCCCTTCTCATGATTGTTACACGATTTTGGTCCCCGACGGCTTATTTTTGAGCTTAAGTGTGAAAAAAGTGCATTTTTTTATTTAGTTCTCAAACCGAGAGTCACGTGCTAGTTCCGTAAGTCTCCGCAACTTACCTTGGACCCTCCCGAGGTGTTTAGGGCATTTCCCGGTCCTTCTCGTGACTGTTGCACGGTTTTGGCCCCCCCGGTGTCCTATTTCCAAGCTTAAATGTGGAAAAAGTGTCTCTTTCCAACTTAGTTTTCAAACCGGGTGTCCCGTGCTAGTTCCGTAAGTTTTCACAACTCACGTTGGTCACTCCCGAGGTGGTTGAGGTGTTCCCGGCCCTTCTTGCGACTATTACATGATTTTGGCCCCCCGATGGCCTATTTCGAAGCTTAAGTGTTAGAAAAATGTATTTTCTGACCTATTTTTCAAATCGGGAGTCCCGTGCCTGTTCGTTAAGTTGTCACAACTCAAATTGGTCCCTCCTGAGATGTGCGAGGTGTTCCCCAGCCCTTCTCGTGACTGTTACACGATTTCGGCCCGCCGAGGCCTATTTTCAAACTTAAGTGTGAAAAAAGTACATTTTCCGACCTAGTTTTCAAACCGGAAGTCCCGCGCTAGTTCCTTAAGTTTCAACAACTTACATTGGTTTCTCCCGAGGTGTTGCAGTTGTTCCACGGGCCTTCTCATGACTGTTACAGGATTTTGGGGGGCCCCCGATGGCCTATTTTCAGACTTAAGTGTTTAGGAACTGCATTTTTTGACTTAGTTTAAACCGGGAGTCCCATGGGTTCCGTAAGTTTCACAACTCACGTTGGTCCTCCCTAGGTGTTTGAGGTGTTCCCGGACCTTTCTTGATGTCACACGATTTTGGCCCCCCGACAGACTATTTTCAAGCTTAGGTGCGAGAAAAGTGCCGTTTCGGACTTAGTTTTCAAATCGGGAGTCCCGTGCTAGTTCCGTAAGTTTTAACAACTTACATTAGTCCCTCCCAGGGTGTTTGACCTGTTCCCCGGGCCTTCTCGTGACTGTTACACGATTTTGACCCCCGATGGCTTATTTTCGAGCTTAAGTGTGAAAAAAGTGCATTTTTTGATTTAGTTATCAAACCGAGAGTCCTGTGCTAGTTTCGTAAGTCTCCGCAACTGACCTTGGACCCTCCCGAGGTGTTTGGGGCATTTCCCGGTCCTTCTCGTGACTGTTGCACGGTTTTGGCCCCCCCGGTGTCCTATTTCCAAGCTTAAGTGTGGAAAAAGTGTCTCTTTCCAACTTAGTTTTCAAACCGGGAGTCTCGTGCTAGTTTCGTAAGCTTTCACAACTCGCGTTGGTCACTCCCGAGGTGTTTGAGCTGTTCTCGGCCCTTCTTGCGACTGTTACATGATTTTGGCCCCCCGATGGCCTACTTCCAAGCTTAAGCATTAGAAAAGTGTATTTTCCGATGTAGTTTTCAAATCGGGAGTCCTGTGTGCTTGTTCGTTAAGTTTTCACAACTCAAACTGGTCCCTCCTGAGATGTTCGAGGGGTTCCCCGAGCCTTCACGTGACAGTTACACAATTTTGGCACGCCGAGGCCTATTTTCAAGCTTAAGTGTGAAAAAAGTACCTTTTCCGACCTAGTTTTCAAACCGGAAGTCCCGCCCTAGTTTCTTAAGTTTTCACAACTTAAATTGGTTTCTCCCGAGGTGTTGTAGGTGTTCCACGGGCCTTCTCGTGACTGTTACAGGATTTTGGGGGGCCCCCGATGGCCTATTTTCAGACTTACGTGTTTAGGAACTGCATTTTTTGACTTAGTTTTAAAACCGGGAGTCCCATGCGGGTTCCGTAAGTTTCCACAACTCACGTTTGTCCCTCCCTAGGTGTTTGAGGTGTTCCCCAGACCTTCTCTTGCATGTCACACGATTTTGGCCCCCCAACAGACTATTTTCAAGCTTAGGTGCGAAAAAAGTGCCGTTTCGGACTTAGTTTTCAAACCGGGAGTCCCGTGCTAGTTCCGTAAGTTTTAACAACTTACATTGGTCCCTCCCGGGGTATTTGACATGTTCCCCGGACCTTAGCGTGATTGTTACACGATTTCGGCCCCCGACGGCTTATTTTCGAGCTGAAGTGTGAAAAAAAGTGCATTTTTTTATTTAGTTCTCAAACTGAGAGTCCCGTGCTAGTTTCGTAAGTCTCCGCAACTGACCTTGGACCCTCCCGAGGTGTTTGGGGCATTTTCCGGTCCTTCTCGTGATTGTTGCACGGTTTTAGCCTCCCCCTCCCGGTGTCCTATTTCCAAGCTTAAGTGTGAAAAATGTGTCTTTTTCCAACTTAGTTTTCAAACCGGGAGTCCCGTGCTAGTTCCGTAAGTTTTCACAACTGGCGTTGGTCACTCTCGAGGTGTTTGAGGTATTCCCGGCCCTTCTTGCGACTGTTACATGATTTTGGTCACCCGATGGCCTACTTCCAAGCTTAAACGTTAGAAAAGTGTATTTTCCGACGTAATTTTCAAATCGGGAGTCCTATGTGCTTGTTCGTTAAGTTTTCACAACTCAAATTGGTCCCTCCTGAGATGTTCAAGGTGTTCTCCGGGCCTTCTCGTGACTGTTACACGATTTCGGCCCGCTGAGGCATATTTTCAAGCTAAAGTGTGAAAAAAGTACCTTTTCCGACCTAGTTTTCAAACCGGAAGTCCGCGTTAGTTCCGTAAGTTTCCACAACTTACATTGGTTTCTCCCGAGGTGTTGCAAGTGTTCCACGGGCCTTCTCGAGACTGTTACATTATTTTTGTGGGCCCCCGATGGCCTATTTTCAGATTTAAGTGTTTAGGAAGTGCATTTTTTGACTTAGTTTTAAAACCGGGAGTCCCATGCAAGTTACGCAAGTTTCCACAACTCACGTTGGTCCCTCCCTAGGTGTTTGAGGTGTTCCCCGGACCTTTTCTTGACTGTCACACGATTTTGGCCCCCCGATGGACTATTTTCAAGCTTAGTCGCGAGAAAAGTGCCGTTTCGCACGTAGTTTTCAAACTGGGAGTCCCGTGCAAGTTCCGTAAGTTTTCACAACTTACATTGGTCCCTCCCGATGTTTGACGTGTTTCTCAGGCCTTCTCGTGACTATTACACGATTTCGGCCCCCGACGGCTTATTTTCGAACTTAAGTGTGAAAAAAGTGCATTTTTTTATTTAGTTCTCAAACAGAGAGTCCCGTACTAGTTTCGTAAGTCTCTGCAACTTACCTTGGACCCTCCCGAGGTCTTTGGGGCATTTTCCAGTCCTTCTCGTGACTGTTGCACGGTTTTGGCCCCCCCGGTATCCTATTTCCAAGCTTAACTGTGGAAAAAGTGTCTCTTTCCAACTTAGTTTTCAAACCAGGAGTCTCGTGCTAGTTCTGTGAGTTTTCACAAGTCGCGTTGGTCACTCCCGAGGTGTTTGAGGTGTTCCCGGCCCTTCTTGCGACTGTTACATGATTTTGGCCCCACGATGGCTTACTTCCAAGCTTAAGTGTTAGAAAAGTGTATGTTCTGACCTAGTTTTCAAATCGGGAGTCCCGTGCCTATTCGTTAAGTTTTCACAACTCAAATTGGTCCCTCCTGAGATGTTCGAGGTGTTCCCCAGGCCTTCTCGTGACTGTTAAGAAATTTAAATTCGAGGTGTTGACGCCGCCAAATCACCAAACTGGGTTGCATTTGCACGAAACTTGTCACGCACGACCGCCTAGGCACGAGAGAGTTGTGGGAGAGGACGGGGCTCGAATCGGGTACTCGGTTTCGTAGTTGGATCCAGATTTCGGTCTAGGCAAACTAGTTCCTTAAGAAATTTGAATTCGGGGTGTTGACTCCCCATAATCCCCAAACAGCGTCGGTTTGGCACGAAACTTGGCACACACGACCGCCTAGGCACGAGAAACTTGTGGGAGATAATGGGACTCCAATCGGGTTCCCGATTTGGGAGTTAGAGCCGGATTTTGCTCTAGGCAAATTAGTTTCTTAAGATATTTGAATTCAAGGTGTTGACGCCCCAAAATCACCAAACTGGGTTTGATTTGCACGAAACTTGGCACGCACGACCGCCTAGGCATGAGAGAGTTGTGGGGGGAAATGGGGCTTGAATCGGGCACCTGGTTTCGAAGTTAGTGCCGGATTTCGGTCTAGGCAAACTGGTTCCTTAAGAAATTTGAATTCGGGGTGTTGACTCCCTATAACCACCAAACGGCGTTGGTTTGGCACGAAACTTGGAACACACGACCGCCTAGGCACGAGAGACTTGTGGGTGAAGATAGGACTCCAACCAGGTTTCCGGTTTGGGAGTTAGAGCCGGATTTCACTCTAGGCAAACTAGTTTCTTAAGAAACTTGAATTCGAGGTGTTAACGCCCGAAAATCACCAAACGGGGTCGGATTGGCACGGAACTTGGCACAGACGACCACCTAGGCAAGAGAGACTTGTGGGAGATGACGGGGCTCAAATCGGGTTCCCAGTTTCGGAGTTAGAGCCGGATTTCGTTCTAGGCAAACTAGTTCCTTAAAAAATTTGAATTCGAGGTGTTGACTATCCAAAATCACTAAACGGCGTCGGTTTGGCACGAAACTCGGCACACACGACCGCCAAGGCACGAGAGACTTATGGGAGAAGACAGGACTCCAACCAGGTTCCCGGTTTGGGAGTTCGAGCCGGATTTCACTCTAGGGAAACTAGTTTCTTAAGAAACTAGAATTCGAGTTGTTAACGCCCCAAAATCACCAAACGGGGTCGGATTGGCACGGAACTTGGCACAGATGACATAGCAGGAGAGACTTGTGGGAGAAGACGCGGCTCGAATCTGTCCGTTTGGAGTTAGAGCCGGATTCTCTTCTAGGCAAACTAGTTCCTTAAGAAATTTGAATTCGAGGTGTTGATGACACAAAATCACCAAACAGCGTCGGTTTGGGACGAAACTTGGCACACACGACCGCCTAGGCACGAGAGACTTCTGGGAGAAGACGGGACTCCAATCGGGTTCCCGGTTTGGGAGTTAGAGCCGGATTTTAATCTAGGCAAACTAGTTCTTTAAGAAACTTGAATTCGAGGTGTTGACGCCCCAAAATCACCGAACGGCGTCAGTTTGGCACGAAACTTGGCACACACAACCGCCTAGGCACGAGAAACTTGTGGGAGATGACGGGACTCCAACCGGGTTCCCGATTTGGGAGTTAGAGCAAGATTTTGTTCTAGGCAGACTAGTTCCTTAAGAAATTTGAATTCGAGGTTTTGACGCCCCAAAATCACCAAACTGGGTTGGATTTGCACGAAAATTGGCACGCACGACCGCCTAGGCACGAGATAGTTGTGGGAGAAGACGGGGCTCGAATCGGGCTCCCGGTTTGGGAGTTAGAGCCGAATGCCGGTTTAGTTAAACTAGTTCCTTAAGAAATTTGAATTCGATGTGTTGATGCCCCAATATCATCACACGGCGTCGGTTTGGCACGAAACTTGGTACACACGACCGCCTCGGCACGAGAGACTTGTGGGAGAAGACAGGGCTCGAATCGGGTTCCCGATTTGGGAGTTAGAGCCGGATGCCGGTCTAGGCAAACTAGTTCCTTAAGAAATTTCAATTTGATGTTTTGATTCCCCAAAATCACGAAACGGCGTCAGTTTGGCACGGAACTTGGCACACACGACCGCCTAGACACAAGAAACTTATGGGAGAAGATGAGATTCACATCGGGTTCCCGGTTTGGGAGTTAGAGCCGGATTTCTCTCTAGGCAAACTAGTTCCTTAAGAAATTTGAATTCGATGTGTTGATGCCCCAAAATCATCAAACGGCGTCGGTTTGGCCCGAAACTCGGCACACACGACCGCCTAGGCACGAGAGATTTGTTGGAGAAGACGGTGCTCGAATCGGGTTTCCGATTTCGGAGTTAGAGCAGATTTCGGTCTAGGCAAACTAATTCCTTAAGAAATTTGAATTCGAGGTGTTGACTCCCCAAAAATCACCAACCGGCGTTGGTTTGGCACGAAACTTGGCACACACGACTGCCTAGGCACGAGAGACTTGTGGCAGAAGATGGGACTCCAACCAGGTTCCCGGTTTGGGAGTTAGAGTGGATTTCACTCTAGGCAAACTAGTTCCTTAATAAATTTGAATTCGAGTTGTTGACGCCCCAAAATTACCAAACGGGGTCGGTTTGGCACGAAACTTGGCACACACGACCGCCCAGGCACGAGAGACTTGTGGGAGAAGACAGGACTCCAACCAGGTTCCCGGTTTGAGAGTTAGAGACGGATTTTACTCTACGCAAACTAGTTTCTTAAGAAACTTGAATTCGAGGTGTTGACGCCTCGAAATCACCAAACGGCGTCGGTTTGGCACGAAACTTGGCACACACAACCGCCTAGGCAGGGGAAACTTGTGGGAGATGACGGGACTCCAATCGGGTTCCCGATTTGGGTGTTAGAACCAGATTTTGCTCTAGGCAAACTAGTTCCTTAAGAAATTTGAATTCGAGGTGTTGACGCCCCAAAATCACCAAACGGGGTCGGATTAGCACGAAACTTGGCACACACGACCACCTAGGCACGAGAGACTTGTGCGAGAAGACGGAGCTTGAATCGGGTTCCCGGTTTCGGAGTTAGAGCCGGATTTCGGTCTAGACAAACTAGTTCCTTAAGAACTTTGAAGTCGAGGTGTTGACTACCCAAAATCACCAAACCGCTTCAGTTTGGCACGAAACTTGGCACACATGACCGCCTAGGCAAGAGGGACTTATGGCAGAAGGCGGGACTCCGACCAGGTTCCCGGTTTGGGAGTTAGAGTCGGATTTCACTCTAGGCAAACTAATTCTTTAAGAAATTTGAATTCGATGTGTTAACGGCCCAAAATCACCAAATGTCGTCGGTTTGGCACGAAACTTGGCACACACGATCGCCTAGGCACGAGAGACTTGTGGGAGAAGACAGGACTCCAACCAAGTTCCCGGTTTGATAGTTAGAGCCGGATTTCACTCTAGGCAAACTAGTTTCTTAAGAAACTTGAATTCAAGGTGTTGACGCCCCAAAATCACCAAACGGGGTCGGATTGGCATGGAACTGGGCACAGACGACCACATAGGCAGGAGAGACTTGTGGGAGAAGACAGAGCTCGAATCTGGTTCCCGGTTTGGGAGTTAGAGCTGGATTCTCGTCTAGGCAAACTAGTTCCTTGAGAAATTTGAATTCGAGGTGTTGATGACACAAAATCATCAAACAACGTCGGTTTGGGACGAAACTTGGCACACACGACCGCCTAGGCACGAGAGACTTGTGGGAGAAGACGCGACTCCAATCGGGTTCCTGGTTTGGGAGTTAGAGCCGGATTTCAATCTAGGCAAACTAGTTTCTTAAGAAACTTGAATTCGAGGTATTGACGCCCCAAAATCACCAAACGGCGTCGGTTTGGCACGAAACTTAGCACACACAACCGTTGAGGCATGAGAAACTTGTCTGAGATTACGAGACTCCAATCGGGTTCCTGATTTGGAAGTTAGAGCCGGATTTTACTCTAGGCAAACTAGTTCCTTAAGAAATCTGATTTCGAGGTGTTAACGCCCCAAAATCACCAAATTGGGTTGGATTTGCACAAAACTTGGCACGCACGACCGCCTAGGCACGAGACA
This sequence comes from Camellia japonica, assembly GCA_030407325.1. NCBI lineage: Eukaryota > Viridiplantae > Streptophyta > Magnoliopsida > Ericales > Theaceae > Camellia > Camellia japonica. The sequence continues at coordinate 87,201,636 of JAPPVO010000029.1, forward strand.
GTTGTGGGAGAAGACGGGGCTCGAATCAGGTTCCTTGTTTGGAAGTTATAGTCGGATGCCGGTCTAGGCAAACTAGTTCCTTAAGAAATTTGAATTCGATGTGTTGATGCCCCAAAATATCAAACGGCGTCGGTTTGGCCCGAAACTTGGTACACACGACCGCCTAGGCACGCGAGACTTGTGGGAGAAGACGGGGCTCGAATCGGGTTCCCGGTTTGGGAGTTAGAGTCGGATGCCGGTCTAGGCAAACTAGTTCCTTAAGAAATTTGAATTCGATGTGTTGATTCCCCAAAATCACCAAACGGCGTCGGTTTGGCACGAAACATGCACACACGACCACCTTGGCACGAGAGACTTGTGGGAGAAGACAGGAGTCCAAATCAGGTTCCCGGCTTGGCAGTTAGAGCCAGATTTCTCTCCCGGCAAACGAGTTCCGTAAAAAATTTAAATTCGAGGTGTTGACGCCCAAAATCACCAAACCGCGTCGGTTTGGAACGAAACCCAGCACACACGACTGCCTAGGCATGAGAAACTTGTGGACGAAGGCGAGACTCCAATCGGGTTCCCGGTTTGGGAGTCAGAGCCAGATTTCACTCTAGGCAAACGAGTTCTTTAAAAAACTTGAATTCGAGGTGTTGACGCCCCAAAATCACCAAACAGGGTCGGATTAGAACGGAACTTGGCACACCCGACCGCCTAGGCACGAGAGACATGTGGCAGAAGACGGGACTCCAACCAGGTTCCCGGTTTGGGAGTTAGAGTCGGATTTCACTCTTGGCAAACTAGTTCCTTAAGAAATTTGAATTTGAGGTATTGACTCCCCAAAATCACCAAACGGCGTTGGTTTTGCACGAAACATGGCACACATGACCACCTAGGTACGAGAGACTTGTGCCAAAAGACGGGACTCCAACCAGGTTCCCGGTTTGGGAGTTAGAGTCGGATTTCACTCTAGGCAAACTAGTTCCTTAAGAAATTTGAATTCGAGGTGTTGACGCCCCAAAATCACCAAACGGCGTCGGTTTGGCACGAACCTTGGCACACACGACCGCCTAGGCACGAGAGACTTGTGGGATAACACAGGACTCCAAGCAGGTTCCCGGTTTGGAAGTTACAGCCGGATTTCAATCTAGGCAAACTAGTTCCTTAAAAACTTGAATTCGAGGTATTGACGCCCCAAAATCACCAAACGGCGTCGGTTTGGCACGAAACTTGGCAACGCGACCGCCGAGGCGTGATAAACTTGCGGGATGATTACGGACTCCAATCGGTTCCCGATTTGGGAGTTAGAGCCGGATTTTTCTCTAGCAACTAGTTCCTTAAGAATTTGAATTCGAGGTTTGACGCTCCTAATCACCAAACTGGGTTGGATTTGCACGAAACTTGGCACGCACGAGCGCCTAGGCACGAGAGAGTTATGGGAGAAGACGGGACTCGAATAGGGTTCCCGGTTTGGGAGTTAGAGCCGAATGCCTGTCTAGTTAAACTAGTTCCTTAAGAAATTTAAATTCGATGTGTTGATGCCCCAAAATCATCAAACGGCGTCGATTTGGCCCGAAACTTGGCACACACGACCGCCTAGGCACGTGAGACTTGTGGGAGAAGATAGGGCTCGAATTGGGTTCCCGGTTAGGGAGTTAGAGCCGGATGCCAGTCTAGGCAAACTAGTTCCTTAAGAAATTCCAATTCGATGTTTTGAGTCCCCAAAATCACGAAACGGCATCAGTTTGGCACGAAACTTGGCACACACGACCGCCTAGGCACGAGAAACTTGTGGGAGAAGACGGGATACACATCAGGTTCACGGTTTGGGAGTTAGAGCCGGATTTCCCTCTAAGCAAACGACTTCCGTAAGAAATTTAAATTCGAGGTGTTGACACCCCAAAATCACCAAACGGAGTCAGTTTGGAACAAAACTCGGCACACACGACCGCCAAGGCACGAGAAACTTGTGGGAGAAGACGGGACGGCAATCGGGTTCCCGGTTTGGGCGTCCGAGTCAGATTTCACTCTAGGCAAACTAGTTCCTTAAAAAACTTGAATTCGAGTTGTTGACGCCCCAAAATCACCAAATGGGGTCGGATTAGCACGAAACTTGGCACACACGACCGCCTAGGCACGAGAGACTTGTGGGAGAAGACAGGGCTCGAATCGGGTTGCCGGCTTCGGAGTTAGAGCCGGATTCTCGTCTAGGCAAACTAGTTTCTTAATAAATTTGAATTCGATGTGTTGATGTTCCAAAATCATCAAACGGCGTCGGTTTCGCCCGAAACTTGGCACACACGACCGCCTAGGCACGAGAAACTGGTGGGAGATGGCGGGACTCCAATCGGGTTCCCGATTTGGGAGTTAGAGTCAGATTTTGCTCTAGGCAAACTAGTTCCTTAAAAAATTTGAATTCGAGGTGTTGACGCCCCAAAATCACCAAACTGGGTTGGATTTGCACGAAACTTCGCACGCACAACCGCCTAGGCACGAGAGAGTTGTGGGAGAAGACGGGGCTCGAATCGGGTTCCCGATTTTGGAGTTAGAGCCGGATGCCGGTCTAGGCAAACTAGTTTCTTAAGAAATTTGAATTCGATGTGTTGATGCTCCAAAATCATCAAACGGCGTCGGTTTCACCCGAAACTTGGCACACACGACCGCCTAGGCACGGGAGACTTGTGGGAGAAGACGGGGCTCGAATCGGGTTTCCGGTTTGGGAGTTATAGCTGGATGCCGGTCTAGGCAAACTAGTTCCTTAAGAAATTTGAATTCGATGTGTTGACTCCCCAAAATCACCGAACGGCATCGGTTATGAATGAAACTTGGCACACACGACCGCCTAGGCACGAGAAACTTGTAGGAGAAGATGGGGCTCCAATCGGGTTCCCGGTTTGGAAGTCAGAGCCAGATTTCACTCTAGGCAAATTAGTTCGTTAAAAAACTTAAATTCGAGGTGTTGACGCCCCAAAATCACCAAACGAGGTCGGATTAGCACAAAACTTGGCACACACGACCGCCTAGGAACGAGAGACTTGTGAGAGAAGATGAGACTCCAATCAGGTTCTCGGTTTGGGAGTCAGAGCCAGATTTCACTCTAGGCAAACTAGTTCCTTAAAAAACTTGAATTCGACGTGTTGACGCCCCAAAATCACCAAACGTGGTCGGATTAGCACGAAATTTGGCACACAAGACCGCCTAGGCACGAGAGACTTGTGGGAGAAGACGCGACTCCAATCGGGTTCCTGGTTTGGGAGTTAGAGCCGGATTTCAATCTAGGCAAACTAGTTTCTTAAGAAACTTGAATTCGAGGTGTTGACGCCTCAAAATCACCAAACGGCGTTGGTTTGGCACGAAACTTGGCACACACGACCGCTGAGGCACGAGAAACTTGTCTGAGATTACGAGTCTCCAATCGGGTTCCCGATTTGGAAGTTAGAGCCGAATTTTACTCTAGGCAAACTAGTTCCTTAAGAAATTTGATTTCGATGTGTAGACGCCCCAAAATTACCAAATTGGGTTGGATTTGCACGAAACTTGACACGCACGACCGCCTAGGCACGAGACGGTTGTGGGAGAAGACGGGGCTCGAATCGGGTTCCCTGTTTGGGAGTTAGAGCCGGATGCCGGTCTAGGCAAACTAGTTCCTTAAGAAAATTGAATTCGATATGTTGATACCCCAAAATCATCAAATGGCGTCGGTTTCGCCCGAAACTTGGCACGCACGACTGCCTAGGCACGGGAGACTTGTGGGAGAAGACGGGGCTCAAATCAGGTTCCCGGTTTGGGAGTTATAGCCGGATGCCGGTCTAGGCAAACTAGTTCGTTAAGAAATATGAATTCGATGTGTTGACTCCCCAAAATCACTGAACGGCATCGGTTATGAACGAAACTTGGCACACACGACCGCCTAGGCACGAGAGACTTGTGGGAGAAGACGAGACTCCAATCAGGTTCCCGGTTTGGGAGTCAGAACCAGATTTCACTCTAGGCAAACTAGTTCCTTAAAAAACTTGAATTCGACGTGTTGATGCCCCAAAATCACCAAACGGGGTCGGATTAGCACGAAACTTGGCACACAAGACTGCCTAGGCACGAGAGACTTGTGGGAGAAGACGGAGCTCGAATCGGGTTCCTGGTTCCGGATTTAGAGCCGGATTTCGGTCTAGGCAAACTAGTTCCTTAAAAAATTTGAATTCGAGGTGTTGACTCCCCAAAATCACCAAACGGCGTCGGTTTGGCACGAAACATGGTACACACGACCGCCTAGGCACGAGAGACTTGTGGCAGAAGACGGGACTCCAACCAGGTTCCCGGTTTGCGAGTTAGAGCCGGATGCCGGTCTAGGCAAACTAGTTCCTTAAGAAATTGGAATTCGATGTGTTGATTCCCTAAAATTACCAAACAACGTCGGTTTGGCACGAAACTTGGCACACACGACCGCCTAGGCACGAAAGACTTGTGGGAGAAGACGGGACGCCAATCGGGTTCCCGGTTTGGGAGTTAGAGCCGGATTTCTCCCTAGGCAAACGAGTTCCGTAAGAAATTTAAATTCGAGGTGTTGACGCCCCAAAATCACCAAACGGTGTCGGTTTTGAACGAAACTTGGCACACACGACCGCCTAGGCACGAGAAACTTGTGGAAGAAGACGGAACTCCAATCGGGTTCCCGGTTTGGGAGTTAGAGCCAGATTTCACTGTAGGCAAAGTAGTTCCTTAAAAAACTTGAATTCGACGTGTTGACGCCCCAAAATCACCAAACGGGGTGGGATTAGCACAAAACTTGGCACACACATCCGCCTAGGCACGAGAGACTTGTGGGAGAAGGCAGGACTCCATCCAGGTTCCCGGTTTGGGAGTTAGAGCCGGATTTCACTCTAGGCAAACTAGTTTCTTAAGAAACTTGAATTCGATGGTTAACGCCCCAAAATCACCAAACGGGGTCGGATTTGCACGGAACTTGGCACAGATGACCACCTAGGCAAGAGAGACTTGTGGGAGAAGACGGGGCTCGAATATGGCTCCCGGTTTAGGAGTTAGAGCCGGAATCTCGTCTAGGCAAACTAGTTCCTTAAGAAATTTTAATTCGAGGTGTTGATGACACAAAATCACCAAACAACGTCGGTTTGGGACGAAACTTGTCACACACGACCGCTTAGGCACGAGAGACTTGTGGGAGAAGACAGGACTCCAATCGGGTTCCCGGTTTAAGAGTTAGAGCCGGATTTCAATTTAGGCAAACTAGTTCCTCAAAAAACTTGAATTCGAGGTGTTGACGCCCCAAAATCACCAAACGGCGTCGGTTTGGCACGAAACTTGGCACACACGACCGCCTAGGCACAAGAGACTTGTGGGAGAAGACAGGACTCCAACCAGGTTCCCGGTTTGGGAGTTAGAGCCGGATTTCCATCTAGGCAAACTAGTTCCTTAAGAAACTTGAATTCGAGGTGTTGACGCCCCAAAATCACGAAACGGCGTCGGTTTGGCACGAAACTTGGCACACATGACCGCCGAGGCACGAGAAACTTGTGGGAGATGACGGGACTCCAATCGGGTTCCCGATTTGGGAGTTAGAGCCGAATTTTGCTCTAGGCAAACTAGTTTCTTAAGAAATTTGAATTCGAGGTGTTGACCCCCCAAAATCACCAAACTGGGTTGGATTTGCATGAAACTTGGCACGCACGACCGCCTAGGCACGAGAGAGTTGTGGTAGAAGACAGGGATCGAATCAGGTACCCAGTTTCGGAGTTAGAGTCGGATTTCGTCCTAGATAAACTAGTTCCTTAAGAAATTTGAATTCGAGGTGTTGAACCCCATAATCACCAAATGACGTCGGTTTGGCACGAAATTTGGCACACACGACTGCCTAGGCATGAGAGACTTGTAGGAGAAGACAGGACTCCAACCAGGTTCCCGGTTTGGGAGTTAGAGCCAGATTTCACTCTAGGCAAACTAGTTTCTTAAGAAACTTGAATTCAAGGTGTTAACGCCCCAAAATCACCAAACGGGGTCGGATTTGCACGGAACTTGGCACAGACGACCACTTAGCCAGGAGAGACTTGTGGGATAAGACGGGGCTCGAATTTGGTTTCCGGATTAGGAGTTAGAGCCGGATTCTCGTCTAGGCAAACTAGTTCCTTAAGAAATTTGAATCCGAGGTGTTGATGACACAAAATCACCAAACAGCGTCGGTTTGGCACGAATATTTGGCACAAACGACCGCCTAGGCACGAGAGAGTTGTGGCAGAAGACGGGACTCCAACCAAGTTCCCGGTTTGGGAGTTCGAGTCGGATTTCACTCTAGGCAAAATAGTTCCTTAAAAAATTTGAATTCGAGGTGTTGACGTCCCAAAATCACCAAACGGCGTCGGTTTGGCACGAAACTTGGCACACACGACCGCCTAGACACAAGAGACTTGTGGGATAAGACAGGACTCTAACCAGGTTCTCGGTTGGGAGTTAGAGCCGGATGCCGGTCTAGGCAAATTATTTCCTTAAGAAATTTGAATTCGATGTGTTGATGCCCCAAAATCATCAAACGGTGACGGTTTGGGCCGAAATTTGGCACACACGACCGCCTAGGCACGGGAGACTTGTGGGAGAAGACGGGGCTTGAATCGGGTTCCCAGTTTGGGAGTTAGAGTCGGATGCTGGTCTAGGCAAACTACTTCCTTAAGAAATTTCAATACGATGTGTTGATTCCCCAAAATCACCAAAACGGCGTCGGTTTGGCACGAAACTTGGCACACACGGCCACCTAGGCACGAGAGACTTGTGGGAGAAGACGAGACTCCAAATCGGGTTCCCGGTTTGGGAGTTAGATCCGGATTTATCTCTAGGCAAACGAGTTCCGTAAGAAATTTAAATTCGAGGTGTTGACACACAAAATCACCAAACGGCGTCCGTTTGGAACGAAACTCGGCACACAGGACAGCCTAGGCACGAGAAACTTGTGGGAGAAGACGGGACTCCAATCGGGTTCTCGGTTTGGGTATCAGAGGTAGATTTCACTCTAGGCAAACTAGTTCTTTAAAAAACTTGAATTCGAGGTGTTGACGCCCCAAAATCACCAAACAGGGTCGGATTAGCACGAAACTTGGCACACACGATTGCCTAGGCACGAGAGACTTGTGGGAGAAGACGAGGCTCGAATCGGGTTCCTGGTTTCGGATTTAGAGCCGGATTTCGGTCTAGGCAAACTAGTTCTTTAAAAAATTTGAATTCGAGGTGTTGACTGCCCAAAATCACCAAACGGCATCGGTTTGGCACGAAACATGGCAAACACGACCGCCTTGGCACGAGAGACTAGTGGCAGAAGACGGGACTCCAACCAGGTTCCCGGTTTGGGAGTTAGAGTCGGATTTCACTCTAGGCAAACTAGTTCCTTAAGAAATTTGAATTCGAGGTGTTGGCGCCCCAAAATCACCAAACGGCGTCGGTTTGGCACGAAACTTGGCACACAGGACCGCCTATACACGAGAGACTTGTGGGAGAAGACAGGACTCCAACCAGGTTCCCGGTTTGGGAGTTAGAGCCGGATTTCAATCTAGGCAAATTAGTTCCTTAAGAAACTCGAATTCGAGGTGTTGACGGCCCAAAATCACCAAACGGCGTCGGTTTGGCACGAAACATGGCACACACGACCGCCGAGGCACGAGAAACTTGTGGGAGATGACGGGACTCCAATCGGGTTCCCGATTTGGGAGTTAGAGCCGGATTTTTCTCTAGGCAAACTAATTCCTTAAGAAATTTCAATTCGAGGTGTTGACGCCCCAAAATCACCAAACTGGATTGGATTTTCACGAAACTTGGCACGCACGACCGCCAAGGCACAAGAGAGTTGTGGGAGAAGACGGGACTCGAATAGGGTTCCCGGTTTGGGGGTTAGAGCCGGATGCCGATCTAGGCAAACTAGTTCCTTAAGAAATTTGAATTCGATGTGTTGATGCCCCAAAATATCAAACAGCGTCGGTTTGGCCCGAAACTTGGCACACACGACCGCCTAGGCACGGGGGACTTGTGAGAGAAGACAGAGCTCGAATCGGGTTACCGGTTTGGGAGTTAGAGCCGGATGCCGGTCTAGGCAAACTAGTTCCTTAAGAAATTTCATTTCGATGTGTTGATTCCCCAAAATCACCAAACGGCGTCAGTTTGCCACGAAACTTGGCACACACGACCGCCTAGGCACGAGAAACTTGTGGAGAAGACGGGATACACATCGGGTTCCCGGTTTGGGAGTTAGAGCCGGATTTCTCTCTAGGCAAACGAGTTCCGTAAGAAATTTAAATTCGAGGTGTTGACGGCCCAAAATCACCAAACGGCGTCGGTTTGGAACGAAACTCGGCACACACGACCGCCAAGGCACGAGACACATGTGGGGTAAGACGGGACTCCAATCAGGTTCCCGGTTTGGGAGTCAGAGCCAGATTTCACTCTAGGCAAACTAGTTCCTTAAAAATCTTGAATTCGAGGTGTTGACGCCCCAAAATTACCAAACGGGGTCGGATTAGCACAAAACTTGGCACACACGACCGCCTAGCACGCGAGACTTGTGGAAGAAGACGGTAATCAAATCGGCTTCCCGATTTCGGAGTTAAGAGCCAGATTTCGGTCTAGGCAAACTAGTTCCTTAAGAAATTTGAATTCGAGGTGTTGACTCCCCAAAATCACCAAACGGCGTCGGTTGGGCACGAAACTTGGCACACACGACCGCCTAGGCACGAGAGACTTGTGGTAGAAGACGGGACTCCAACCAGGTTCCCGGTTTGGGAGTTAGAGTCGGATTTCACTTTAGGCAAACTAGTTCCTTAAGAAATTTGAATTCGAGGTGTTGACCAAAATCACCAAACGGCGTTGGTTTGGCACGAAACTTGGCACACACTACCGCCTAGGCACGAGAGACTTGTGGGATAAGACAGGACTCCAACCAGGTTCCCGGTTTGGGATTTAGAGCCGGATTTCACTGTAGGCAAACTAGTTTCTTAAGAAACTTGAATTCGAGGTGTTAACGCCCGAAAATCACCAAACTGGGTCGGATTGGCACGGAACTTGGCACAGACGACCACCTAGGCAGGAGAGACTTGTGGGAGAAGACGGGGCTCGAATCTGGTTCCCGATTTGGGAGTTACAGCCGGATTCTCGTCTAGGCAAACTAGTTCCTTAAGAAATTTGAATTCGAGGTGTTAACGACACAAAATCACCAAACAGCGTCGGTTTCGGACTAAACTTGGCACACATGACCGCCTAGGCACGAAAGACTTATCGGAGAAGACGGGACTCCAATCGGGTTCCCGGTTTGGGAGTTAGAGCCGGATTTCAATCTAGGCAAACTAGTTCCTTAAGAAACTTGAAGTCGAGGTGTTGACGCCCCAAAATCACCAAACGGCGTCGGTTTGGCACGAAACTTGGCACACACGACCGCTGAGGCACGAGAAATTTGTGAGAAATGATGGGACTCCAATCGGGTTCCCGATTTGGAAGTTAGAGCCAGATTTTGCTCTAGGCAAACTAGTTCCTTAAGAAACTAGAATTCGAGGTGTAGACGCCCCAAAATCACCAAACTGGGTTGGATTTGCACGAAATTTGGCACGTACGACCGCCTAGGCCCTAGAGACTTGTGGGAGAAGACCGGGCTCGAATCGGGTTCCCGGTTTGGGAGTTAGAGTCGGATGCCGGTCTAGGCAAACTAGTTCCTTAAGAAATTTGAATTCGATGTGTTGATTCCACAAAATCACCAAACGGCGTCGGTTTGGTATGAAACCTCACACACACGACCGCCTAGGCACGAGAGACTTGTAGGAGAAGACTGGACTCCAAATCTGGTTCCCGGTTTAGGAGTTAGAGTCGAATTTCTCTCTAGGCAAACGAGTTCCGTAAGAAATTGAAAATCGAGGTGTTGATGCCCAAAATAACCAAACAGCGTGGGTTTGGAACGAAACACGGCACACACGACCGCCTCGGCACGAGAAACTTGTACGAGATGACGGGACTCTAATCGGGTTTCCGATTTGGGAGTCAGAGCCAGATTTCACTCTGGGCAAACTAGTTCTTTAAAAAACTTCAATTCGAGGTGTTGACGCCCCAAAATCACCAAACAGGGTCGGATTTGAATGAAACTTGGCACACACGACCGCCTAGGCACGAGAGACTTATGGGAGAAGACGGAGCTCGAATCGGGTTCCCAGTTTCGGAGTTAGAGCCGGATTTCGGTCTAGGCAAACTAGTTCTTTAAGAAATTTTGAATTCGAGGTGTTGACTCCCCAAAATCACCAAACGGCATCGGTTTGGCACGAAACATGGCACACACGACCGCCTAGGCACGAGAGACTTGTGGTGGAAGACGGGAGTCAAACCAGGTTCATGGTTTGCGAGTTAGAGTCGGATTTCACTCTAGTCAAACTAGTTCCTTAAGAAATTTGAATTCGAGGTGTTGACGCGCCAAAATCACCAAACGGCGTCGGTTTGGCACGAAACTTGGCACACACGACCGCCTAGGCACGGGGGACTTGTGGGGGAAGACGGGGCTCGAATCGGGTTCCCGGTTTGGGAGTTAGAGCCAGATTTCAATCTAGGCAAAACTAGTTCCTTAAGAAACTTGAATTCGAGGTGTTGACGCCCCAAAATCACCAAATGGCATCGGTTTGGCACGAAACTTGGCACACACGACCGCCGAGGCACAAGAAACTTGTGGGAGATGACGGGACTCCAATCGGGTTCCCAATTTGGAAGTTGGAGCCGGATTTTGCTCTAGGCAAACTAGTTCCTTAAGAAACTTGAATTCAAGGTGTAGACGCCCTAAAATCACCAAACTGGGTTAGGTTTGCACGAAATTTGGCACGCACGACCGCCTAGGCACAAGAGACTTGTGGGAGAAGACGGGGCTCGAATTGGGTTCCCGGTTTGGGAGTTAGAGTCGGATGCCGGTCTAGGCAAACAAGTTCCTTAAGAAATGTGAATGCGATGTGTTGATTCCCTAAAATCACCAAACGGCGTCGGTTTGGTACGAACCCTCACACACACGACCGCCTAGGCATGAGAGATTTGTGGGAGAAGACGGGACTCCTAATCTGGTTCCCGGTTTGGGAGTTAGAGTCGGATTTCTCTCTAGGCAAACGAGTTCCGTAAGAAATTTAAATTCGAGGTGTTGACGCCCAAAATAACCAAACGGCGTCGGTTTGGAACGAAACTTGGCACACACGACCACCTCGGCACGAGAAACTTGTGGGAGAAGACAGGACTCGAATTGCGTTTCTGGTTTGCGAGTCAGAGCCAGATTTCATTCTAGGCAAACTAGTTCTTTAAAAAACTTGAATTCGAGGTGTCGACGCTCCAAAATCACCAAACAGGGTCGGATTTGCACGAAACTTGGCACACACGACCGCCAAGGCACGAGAAACTTATGGGAGAAGACGGGGCTCGAATCGGGTTCCCAGTTTCGGAGTTAGAGCCAGATTTCGGTCTAGGCAAACTAGTTCCTTAAGAAATTTGAATTCGAGGTGTTGACTCCCCAAAATCACCAAACGGCGTCAGTTTGGCACGAAACATGGCACACACGACCGCCTAGGCACGAGAGACTTGTGGCAGAAGACGGGACTCCAACCAGGTTCCCGGTTTGCAAGTTAGAGTCGGATTTCACTCTAGACAAACTAGTTCCTTAAGAAATTTGAATTCGAGGTGTTGACGTCCCAAAATCACCAAACGGCGTCGGTTTGGCACGAAACTTGGCACACACGACCGCCTAGGCACAAGAGACTTGTGGGAGAAGACAAGACTCCAATCAGGTTCCCGGTTTGGGAGTTAGAGCCGGATTTCAATCTAGGCAAACTAGTTCCTTAAGAAACTTGAATTCGAGGTGTTAACGTCCCAAAATACCAAACGGCATCGGTTTGGCACGAAACATGGCACACACGACCGCCGAGGCGTGAGAAACTTGTCGGAGATGACAGGACTCCAATCGGGTTCTCGATTTGGGAGTTAGAGCCGAATTTTGCTCTAGGCAAACTAGTTTCTTAAGAAATTTGAATTCGAGGTGTTGACCCTCCAAAATCACCAAACTGGGTTGGATTTGCACGAAACTTGGCACGCATGACCGCCTAGCCACGAGAGAGTTGTGGGAGAAGACAGGGATCGAATCGGGTACCCAGTTTCAGAGTTAGAGTCGGATTTTGAATTCGGCGTGTTGAACCCCATAATCACCGAACGGCGTCGGTTTGACACAAAACTTGGCACACACGACCGCCTAGGCACGAGAGACTTGTGGGAGAAGACAGGACTCCAACCAGGTTCCCGGTTTGGGAGTTAGAGCCGGATTTCGCTTTAGGCAAACTAGTTTCTTAAGAAACTTGAATTCGAGGTGTTAACGCCCCAAAATCACCAAACAGGGTCGGATTGGCACGAAACTTGGCACAAACGACCAGCTAGGCAGGAGAGACTTGTGGGAGAAGACGGGACTCGAATCTGGTTCCCGGTTTGGGAGTCGGATTCTCTTCTAGGCAAACTAGTTCCTTAAGAAATTTGAATTCGAGGTGTTGAGGCCGGATTTCACTTTAGGCAAACTAGTTTCTTAAGAAACTTGAATTCGAGGTGTTAACGTCCCAAATCACGAAACGGGGTCGGATTGGCACGAAACTTGGCACACACGACCGCCTAGGCAGGAGAGACTTGTGGGAGAAGACGAGGTTCGAATCGGGTTCCCGGTTTGGGAGTTAGAGCCGGATTCTGGTCTAGGCAAACTAGTTCCTTAAGAAATTTCAATTCGAGGTGTTGATGACACAAAATCACCAAAAGGCGTCGGTTTGGGACGAAACTTGGCACACACGACCGCCTAGGCACGAGAGACTTGTGGGAGAAAACGGGACTCCAATCGGGTTCCCGGTTTGGGAGTTAGAGCCGGATTTCAATCTAGGCAAACTAGTTCCTTAAGAAACTTGAATTCGAGGTGTTGACGCCCCAAAATCACCAAACGGCGTCGGTTTGGCACGAAACTTGGCATACACGACCGCCTAGGCACGAGAAACTTGTGGGAGAAGACGGGACTCTAATCGGGTTCCCGGTTTGGGAGTCAGAGCCAGATTTCACTCTCGGCAAACTAATTCCTTAAAAAACTTGAATTCGAGGTGTTGACACCCCAAAATCGCCAAACGGGCTCGGATTAGCACGAAACTTGGCACATACGACCGCCTAGGCGCGAGAGACTTTCGGGGGAAGACAGGACTCCAACCAGGTTCCCGGTTTGGGAGTTAGAGCCGGATTTCACTCTAGGCAAACTAGTTTCTTAAGAGAATTGAATTCGAGGTGTTAACGCCCCAAAATCACCAAAACGGGTCGGATTTGCACGGAACTTGGCACAGACGACTACCTAGCTAGGAGAGACTTGTGGGATAAGACGGGCTCGAATCTAGTTTCCGGATTACGAGTTAGAGCCGGATTCTCGTCTAGGCAAACTAGTTCCTTAAGAAATTTGAATTCTAGGTGTTGATGACACAAAATCACCAAATAGCGTCGGTTTGGCACGAATATTTGGCACAAAGGACCGCCTAGGCACGAGAGACTTGTGGCAGAAGACGGGACTCCAACCAGGTGCCCGGTTTGGGAGTTAGAGTCGGATTTCACTCTAGGCAAACTAGTTCCTTAAGAAATTTGAATTCGAGGTGTTGATGCCCCAAAATCACCAAACGGCGTCGGTTTGGCACGAAACTTGGCACACACGACCGCCTAGGCACGAGAGACGTGTGGGATAAGACAGGACTCCAACCAGGTTCTCGGTTTGGGAGTTAGAGCCGGATGTCGGTCTAGGCAAACTAGTTCCTTAAGAAATTTGAATTCGATGTGTTGATGCCCCAAAATCATCAAACGGCGACGGTTTGGGCCGAAATTTGGCACACACGACCGCCTAGGCACGGGAGACTTGTGGGAGAAGACGGCGCTTGAATCGGGTTCCCGGTTTGGGAGTTAGAGTCGGATGCCAGTCTAGGCAAACTACTTCCATAAGAAATTTGAATACGATGTGTTGATTCCCCAAAATCACCAAACGGCGTTGGTTTGGCATGAAACTTGGCACACACGACCACCTAAGCACGAGAAACTTGTGGGAGAAGACGGGACTCCAATCGGATTCCCGGTTTGGGAGTCAGAGCCAGATTTCACTCTCGGCAAACTAGTTCCGTAAAAAACTTGAATTCAAGGTGTTGACACCCCAAAATCGCCAAACGGGGTCGGATTAGCACGAAACTTGGCACATACAACCGTCTAGGCGCGAGAGACTTTTGGGGGAAGGCAGGACTCCAACCAAGTTCCCGGTTTGGGAGTTAGAGCCGGATTTCACTCTAGGCAAACTAGTTTCTTAAGAGAATTGAATTCGAGGTGTTAACGCCCCAAAATCACCAAACCGGGTCGGATTTGCACGGAACTTGGCACAGACGACCACCTAGCTAGGAGAGACTTGTGGGATAAGACGGGGCTCGAATCTGGTTTCCGGATTAGGAGTTAGAGCCGGATTCTCGTCTAGGCAAACTAGTTCCTTAAGAAGTTTGAATTCTAGGTGTTGATGACACAAAATCACCAAACAGCGTCGGTTTGGCACGAATATTTGGCACAAAGGACCGCCTAGGCACGAGAGACTTGTGGCAGAAGACGGGACTCCAACCAGGTTCCCGGTTTGGGAGTTAGAGTCGGATTTCACTCTAGACAAACTAGTTCCTTAAGAAATTTGAATTCGAGGTGTTGACGCCCCAAAATCACCAAACGGCGTTGGTTTGGCACGAAACTTGGCACACACGACCACCTAGGCACGAGAGACGTGTGGGATAAAATAGGACTCCAACCAGGTTCTCGGTTTGGGAGTTAGAGCCGGATGTCGGTCTAGGCAAATTAGTTCCTTAGGAAATTTGAATTCGCTGTGTTGATGCCCCAAAATCATCAAACGGCGACGGTTTGGCCCGAAATTTGGCACACACGACCGCCTAGGCATGGAAGACCTGTGGGAGAAGACGGGGCTTGAATCGGGTTCCCGGTTTGGGAGTTAGAGTCTGATGCCGGTCTAGGCAAACTACTTCCTTAAGAAATTTGAATACGATGTGTTGATTCCCCAAAATCACCAAACGATGTCGGTTTGGCACGAAACTTGGCACACACGACCGCCGAGGCACGAGAGACTTGTGGGAGAAGACGGGACTCCAAATCGGGCTCCCGGCTTGGGAGTTAGATCCGGATTTATCTCTAGGCAAACGAGTTCCGTAAGAAATTTAAATTCGAGGTGTTGACGCCCAAAATCACCAAACGGCGTCGGTTTGGAACGAAACTCGGCACTCATGCAGCCTAGGTACGAGAAACTTGTGGGAGAAGACGGGACTCCAATCGGGTTCTCGGTTTGGGAGTCAGAGCTAGATTTCACTCTAGGCAAACTAGTTCTTTAAAAAAATTGAATTCGAGGTGTTGACGCCCCAAAATCACCAAACAAGGTCGGATTAGCACGAAACTTGGCACACACAACCGCCTAGGCACGAGAGACTTGTGGGAGACGACGGGGCTCGAATCGGGTTCCTAGTTTCGGAGTTAGAGACGGATTTCGGTGTAGGCAAACTAGTTCATTAAGAAATTTGAATTCGAGGTGTTGACTCCCCAAAATCACCAAACGGCGTCGGTTTGGCACGAAACGTGGCACACACGACCACCTAGGCACGAGAGACTTGTGGCAGAAGACGGGACTCCAACCAGGTTCCCGGTTTGGGAGTTAGAGTCGGATTTCACTCTAGGCAAACTAGTTCTTTACGAAACTTGAATTCGAGGTGTTGACGCCCCAAAATCACCAAACGGCGTCAGTTTGGCAGGAAACTTGGCACACACAACCGCCTAGGCACGAGAAACTTGTGGGAGATGACGGGACTCCAATCGGGTTCCCGATTTGGGAGTTAGAGCAAGATTTTGTTCTAGGCAGACTAGTTCCTTAAGAAATTTGAATTCGAGGTGTTGACACCCCAAAATCACCAAACTGGGTTGGATTTGCACGAAAATTGGCACGCACGACCGCCTAGGCACGAGATAGTTGTGGGAGAAGACGGGGCTCGAATCGGGCTCCCGGTTTGGGAGTTAGAGCCGGATGCCGGTCTAGTTAAACTAGTTCCTTAAGAAATTTGAATTCGATGTGTTGATGCCCCAATATCATCAAATGGTGTCGGTTTGGCACGAAACTTGGCACACACGACCGCCTAGGCACGGGAGACTTGTGGGAGAAGACAGGGCTCGAATTGGGTTCCCGATTTGGGAGTTAGAGCTGGATTTTGCTCTAGGCGAACTAGTTCCTTAAGAATTTTGAATTCGAGGTGTTGACACCCCAAAATCAACAAACTGGGTTGGATTTGCACGAAACTTGGCACGAACGACCGCATAGGCACGAGAGAGTTGTGGGAGAAGACGGGGCTCAAATCGGGTACCCGGTTTCGAAGTTAGAGCCGGATTTCGGTCTAGGCAAACTATTTCCTTAAGAAATTTGAATTCGGGGTGTTGGCTACCCATAATCACCAAACGGTGTCGGTTTGACACGAAACTTGGCACACACGACTGCCTAGGCACGAGAGACTTGTGGGAGAAGACAGGACACCAACCAGGTTCCCGGTTTAGGAGTTAAAGCCAAATTTCACTTTAGGCAAACTAGTTTCTTAAGAAACTTGAATTCGAGGTGTTAACGCCCCAAAATCACGAAACGGGGTCGGATTGGCACGAAACTTGGCACATATGACCGCCTAGGCACGAGAGACTTGTGGGAGAAGACGGGACTCCAATCGGGTTCCCGGTTTGGGAGTCAGAGCAAGATTTCACTCTAGGCAAATTAGTTCCTTAAAAAACTTAAATTCGAGATGTTGACGTCCCAAAATCACCAAACGGGGTCGAATTAGCACGAAACTTGGCACACACGACCGCCTAGGCACAAGAGAATTGTGGGAGAAGATGGGGCTCGAATTGGGTTCCCGGTTTCAGAGTTAGAGCCGGATTTCGCTCTAGGCAAACTAGTTCCTTAAGAAATTTGAATTCGAGGTGTTGACTCCCCAAAATACCAAAAGTGTCGTTTTGGCACGAAACTTGGCACACACGACCGCCTAGACACGAGAGACTTGTTGCAAAAGACGGGACTTCAACCAGGTTCCCAGTTTGGGAGTTGGAGTCGGATTTCACTTTAGGCAAACTAGTTCCTTAAGAAATTTGAATTCGAGGTGTTGACGCCCCAAAATCACCAAACGGCGTCGGTTTGGCAAGAAACTTGGCACACACGACCGCCTAGGCACGAGAGACTTGTGGGAGAAGACAGGACTCCAACCAGGTTCTCGGTTCGGGAGTTTGAGCCAGATTTTAATCTAGGGAAACCAGTTTCTTAAAAAACTTAAATTCGAGGTGTTAACGCCCCAAAATCACCAAACGGGGTCGGATTGTCACGGAACTCGGCACAGACGACCACTTAGGTAGGAGAGACTTGTGGGAGAAGACGGGGCTCGAATCTCGTTCCCGGTTTTGGAGTTAGAGCCGGATGCCGGTCTAGGCAAACTAGTTCCTTAAGAAATTTGAATTCGATGTGTTGATTCCTCAAAATTACCAAACGGCATCGGTTTGGTACGAAACTTGGCACACACAACCGCCTAGGCACGAGAGACTTGTGGGAGAAGACGGGACTCCAATAAGGTTCCCGGTTTGGGAGTTAGAGCCGGATTTCTCCCTAGGCGAACGAGTTCCGTAAGAAATATAAATTCGAGGTGTTGACGCCCCAAAATCACCAAACGGTGTCGGTTTTGAACGAAACTTGGCACACACGACCGCCTAGGCACGAGAGACTTGTGGGAGAAGACGGGACTCCAATCGGGTTCCCGGTTTGGGAGCCAGAGCCAGATTTCACTCTAGGCAAACTAGTTCCTTAAAAAACTTGAATTCGACGTGTTGACGCCCCAAAATCACCAAACGGGGTCGGATTAGCACGAAACTTGGCACACACGACCGCCTAGGCACGAGAGACTTGTGGGAGAAGACAGGACTCCATCCCGGTTCCCGGTTTGAGAGTTAGAGCCAGATTTCACTCTAAGCAAACTAGTTCCTTCAGAAACTTGAATTCGAGGTGTTAACGCCCCAAAATAAACAAACGGCGTCGGTTTGGCACGAAACTTGGCACACACGACCGCCAAGGCACGAGAAACTTGTGGGAGATGACGTGTTCCAATCGGGCTCCCGATTTGGGAGTTAGAGCCGAATTTTGCTCTAAGCAAACTAGTTCCTTAACAAATTTGAATTCGAGGTATTGACCCCCCAAAATCACCAAACTGGGTTGGATTTGCACGAAACCTAGCACGCACGACCGCCTAGGCACGAGAGAGTTGTGGGAGAAGACGGGGCTCGAATCGGGTATCCAGTTTCAGAGTTAGAGTCGGATTTCGTTCTAGGCAAACTAGTTCCTTAAGAAATTTGAATTCGAGGTGTTGAATCCCCATAATCACCAAACAGCGTCGGTTTGGCACGAAACTTGGCACACACGACTGCCTAGGCACGAGAGACTTGTGGGAGAAGACAGGACTCCAACCAGGTTCGCGGTTTGGTAGTAGAACCGGATTTTACTCTAGGCAAACTAGTTTCTTAAGAAACTTGAATTCGAGGTGTTAACGCCCCAAAATCACCAAACGAGGTCGGATTGGCACGGAACTTGGCACAGACGACCACCTAGGCAGGAGAGACTTGTGGGGGAAGACGAGGCTCGAATCTGGTTCCCGGTGTGGGAGTTAGAGCCGGATTCTTGTTTAGGCAAACTAGTTCCTTAAATAATTTGAATTCGAGGTGTTGATGACACGAAATCACCAAACAGGTCGGTTTAGGACGAAACTTGGTGCACACACGACCGCCTAGGCACGAGAGACTTGTGGGAGAAGACGGGACTCCAATCGGGTTCCCGGTCTGGGAGTTAGAGCCGGATTTCAATCTAGGCAAACTAGTTCCTTAACAAAACTTGAATTCGAGGTGTTGACGCACCAAAATCACCAGATGGCGTCGGTTTGGCACGAAACTTGGCACACATGACCGCCTAGGCACGAGAAACTTGTGGGAGATGACGGCACTCCAATCGGGTTCCCGATTTGGGAGTTAGAGCTGGATTTTGCTCTAGGCAAACTAGTTCCTTAAGAAATTTGAATTCGAGGTGTTGACACCCCAAAATCACCAAACTGGGTTGGATTTGCACGAAACTTGGCACGCACGACCGCCAAGGCACGAGAGAGTTGTGGGAGAAGACGAGGCTCGAATCGGGTTACCGATTTGGGAGTTAGAGCCGGATGCCGGTCTAGGCAAACTAGTTCCTTAAGAAATTTGAATTCGATGTGTTGATGCCCCAAAATCATCGAACGGCGTCGGTTTGGCCCGAAACTTGGCACACACGACCGCCTAGGCACGACAGACTTGTGGGAGAAGACGGCGCTCGAATCGGTTTCCAGGTTTGGGAGTTAGAGCCGGATGCCGGTCTAGGCAAACTGGTTCCTTAAGAAATTTAAATTCGATGTGTTGATTCCCCAAAATCACCGAACGGCGTCGGTTTTGAACGAAACTTGGCACACACGACCACCTAGGCACGAGAAACTTGTGGGAGAAGACGGGACTCCAATTGGGTTCCCAGTTTGGGAGTCAGAGCCAGATTTCATTCTAGGCAAACTAGTTCTTTAAAAAACTTGAATTTAAGGTGTTGACGCCTCAAAATACCAAACGGGGACGGATTGGCACGAGACTTGGCACACACGACCGCCTAGGCGCGAGAAACTTGTGGGAGATGACAGGACTCCAATCGGGTTTCCGATTTGGGAGTTAGAGCCTGATTTTGCTCTAAGCAAACTGGTTCCTTAAGAAATTTGAATTCGAGGTGTTGACGCCCCAAAATCACCAAACTGGGTTGGATTTGCACGAAAATTGGCACGCACAACCGCCTAGGCACGAGAGAGTTGTGGGAGAAGACAGGGCTCGAATCGGGTACTCGGTTTCGGAGTTAGAGCCGGATTTCGGTCTAGGCAAACTAGTTCCTTAAGAAATTTGAATTCGGGGTGTTGACTCCCCATAATCACCAAACGGCGTCGGTTTGACACGAAACATGGCACACACGACTGCCTGGGAACGAGAAACTTGTGGGAGATGAAGGGACTCCAAACGGGTTCCCGATTTCGAAGTTTGAGGCGGATTTTGCTCTAGGCAAACTAGTTCCTTAAGAAATTTGAATTCAAGGTGTTGACGCCCCAAAATCACGAAACTGGGTTGGATTTGCACGAACGACCGCCTAGGCACGAGAGAGTTGTGGGAGAAGACAGGGCTCGAATCGAGTACCCGGTTTCGGAGTTAGAGCCGGATTTCGATCTAGGCAAACTAGTTCCTTAAGAAATTTGAATTCGGGGTGTTGACTCCCTATAATCACTAAATGGCGTCGGTTTGGCACGAAACCTGGCACACACGACCGCCTAGGCACGAGAGACTTGTGGGAGAAGACAGGACTCCAACCAGGTTTCCGGTTTGGGAGTTAGAGCCGGATTTCACTCTAGGCAAACTAGTTTCTTAAGAAACTTGAATTCGAGGTGTTTACGCCCGAAAATCACCAAACGGGGTCGGATTGGCATGGAACTTGGCACAAACAACCACCTAGGCAGTAGAGACTTGTGGGAGAAGACGGGGCTCCAATCTAGTTCCCTGTTTGGGAGTTAGAGCCGGATTCTCCTATAGGCAAACTAGTTCCTTAAATAATTTGAATTCGAGGTGTTGATGACACGAATCACCAAACAGGTCGGTTTAGGACGAACTTGGTGCAACACGACGCGCCTAGGCACGAGAGACTTTGTGGGAGAAGACGGGACTCCAATCGGTTTCCCGGTCTCGAGTTAGAGCCGGATTTCAATCTAGGCAAACTAGTTCCTTAACAAAACTTGAAATTCGAGGTGTTGACGCCCCAAAATCACCAGATGGCGTCGATTTGGCACGAAACTTGCCACACACGACCACCTAGCCACTAGAAACTTGTGGGAAATAACGGGACTCCAATCGAGTTCCTGATTTGGGAGTTAGATCCGGATTTTGCTCTAGGCAAACTGGTTCCTTAAGAAATTTGAATTCGAGGTGTTGACGCCCTAAAATCACCAAACGGGGTCGGATTGGCACGAAACTTAGCACACACGACCGCCTAGGCACAAGAGACTTGTGGAAGAAGATGAGTCTCGAATCGAGTTCCCAGTTTCGGAGTTAGGGCTGGATTTCGGTCTAGGCAAACTAGTTCCTTAAGAAATTTGAATTCGAGGTGTTGACTACCCAAAATCACCAAACGGCGTCGGTTTGGCACGAAACTTGCCACACACCACCGCCAAGGTACGAGAGACTTGTGGGAGAAGACATGACTCCAACCAGGTTCCCGGTTTGGGAGTTAGAACCGGATTTCACTCTAGGCAAACAAGTTTCTTAAGAAACTTGAATTCGAGTTGTTAACGCCCGAAAATCACGAAACGGGGTCAGATTGGCACGGAACTTGGCACAGAAGACCACCTAGGCAGGAGAGACATGTGGGAGAAGACGCGGCTCGAATCTGGTTCCCGGTTTGGGAGTTAGAGCCGGATTCTCGTCTAGGCAAACTAATTCCTTAAGAAATTTGAATCCGAGGTGTTGATGACACAAAATCACCAAACAGCGTCGGTTTGGGACGAAACTTGGCACACACGACCGCCTAGGCACGAGAGACTTCTGCCAGAAGACGGGACTCCAATCGGGCCTCCCGGTTTGGGAGTTTAGAGCGGATTTCAATCTAGGCAAACTAGTTCCTCAAAAAACTTGAATTCGAGGTGTTGACGCCCCAAAATCACCATTCGGCGTCAGTTTGGCACGAAACTTGGCACACACGACCGCGCGAGGCACGAGAAACTTGTGGGAGATGACGAGACTCCAATCGGGTTCCCGATTTGCGAGTCAGAGCCGAATTTTGCTCTAGGCAAACTAGTTCCTTAAGAAATTTGAATTTGAGGTGTTGACCCCCCAAAATCACCAAACTGGGTTGGATTTGCAAGAAACTTGGCACGCACAACTGCCTAGGCACGAGAGACTTGTGGGAGAAGACGGGGCTTGAATCTGGTTCCCGGTTTGGGAGTCGGATTCTCGTCTAGGAAAACTAGTTCCTTAAGAAATTTGAATTCGAGGTGTTGATGACACAAAATCACCAAACAGCGTCGGTTTGGGACGAAACTTGGCACACACGACCGCCTAGGCACGAGAGACTTGTGGGAGAAGACGGGACTCCAATCGGGTTCCCGGTTTCGGAGTTAGAGCCGAATTTCTCCCTAGGCAAACGAGTTCCGTAAGAAATTTAAATTCGAGGTGTTGACGCCCCAAAACCACCAAACGGTATCGGTTTTGAACGAAACTTGGCACACACGACCGCCTAGGCACGAGAAACTTGTGGGAGAAGACGGAACTCCAATCGGGTTTCCGGTTTGGGAGTCAGAGCCAGATTTCACTGTAGGCAAAGTAGTTCCTTAAAAAACTTAAATTCGACGTGTTGACGCCCCAAAATCACCAAATGGGGTGGGATTAGCACGAAACTTGGCACACATGACCGCCTAGGCACGAGAGACTTGTGGGAGAAGACAGGACTCCATCCAGGTTCCCGGTTTGGGAGTTAGAGCCGGATTTCACTCTAGGCAAACTAGTTTCTTAAGAAACTTGAATTCGATGTGTTAACGCCCCAAAATCACCAAACGGGGTCGGATTTGCACGGAACTTGGCACAGACGACCACCTAGGCAGGAGAGACTTGTGGGAGAAGACGGGGCTCGAATATGGCTCCCGGTTTGGGAGTTAGAGCCGGAATCTCGTCTAGGCAAACTAGTTCCTTAAGAAATTTTAATTCGAGGTGTTGATGACACAAAATCACCAAACAGCGTCGGTTTGGGACGAAACTTGGCACACACGACCGCCTAGGCACGAGAGACTTCTGCCAGAAGACGGGACTCCAATCGGGCTCCCGGTTTGGGAGTTAGAGCCGGATTTCAATCTAGGCAAACTAGTTCCTCAAAAAACTTGAATTCGAGGTGTTGACGCCCCGAAATCACCATTCGGCATCGGTTTGGCACAAAACTTGGCACACACGACCGCCGAGGCACGAGAAACTTGTGGGAGATGACGAGACTCCAATCGGGTTCCCGATTTGGGAGTTAGAGTCGAATTTTGCTCTAGGCAAACTAGTTCCTTAAGAAATTTGAATTCGAGATGTTGACCCCCCAAAATCACCAAACTGGGCTAGATTTGCACGAAACTTGGCGCGCACAACCGCCTAGGCAAGAGAGACTTGTGGGAGAAGACGGGGTTCGAATCTGGTTCCCAATTTGGGAGTCGGATTCTCGTCTAGGCAAACTAGTTCCTTAAGAAATTTTAATTCGAGGTGTTGATGACACAAAATCACCAAACAACGTCGGTTTGGGACGAAACTTGGCACACACGACCGCCTAGGCACGAGAGACTTGTGGGAGAAGACGGGACTCCAATCGGGCTCCCGGTTTGGGAGTTAGAGTCGGATTTCAATCTAGGCAAACTAGTTCCTCAAAAAACTTGAATTCGAGGGGTTGACGCCCCGAAATCACCATTCGGCGTCGGTTTGGCACGAAACTTGGCAAACACGACCGCCGAGGCACGAGAAACTTGTGGGAGATGACAGGACTCCAATCGGGTTCCCGATTTGGGAGTAAGAGCCAGATTTTGCTCTAGGCAAACTAGTTCCTTAAGAAATTTGAATTCGAGGTGTTGACGCCCCAAAATCACCAAACTCGGTTGGATTTGCACGAAAATTGGCACGCACGACCGCCTAGGCACGAGACAGTTGTCGGAGAAGATGGGGCTCGAATTGGGCTCCCGGTTTGAGAGTTAGAGCCGAATTTCGGTCTAGTTAAACTAGTTCCTTAAGAAATTTGAATTCAATGTGTTGATGCCTCAATATCATCAAACGACGTCGGTTTTGCCCGAAACTTTGCATACACAACCGCCTAGGCACGAGAGACTTGTGGGAGAAGGTAGGGCTGGAATCGGGTTCCCGGTTAGTGAGTTAGAGCCAGATGCCGGTCTAGGCAAACTAGTTCCTTAAGAAATTTCAATTCGATGTTTTGATTCTCCAAAATCACGAAACGGCGTCAGTTTGGCACGAAACTTGGCACACACGACCGCCTAGGCACGAGAAACTTGTGGGAGAAGACGGGATACACATCGACTTCCCGATTTAGGAGTTAGAGCCAGATTTCTCTCTAGGCAAACTAGTTCCTTAAAAATTTGAATTCGATGTGTTGATGCACCAAAATCATCAAACGGCGTCGGTTTGGCCCGAAACTTGGCACACACGACCGCGTAGGCATGAGAGACTTGTGGGAGAAGACGTGGCTCGAATCGGGTTCCCGGTTTTGGAGTTAGAGCCGGATGCCGGTCTAGGCAAACTAGTTCCTTAAGAAATTTGAATTCGATGTGTTGAATCCCCAAAATCACCAAACGACGTCTATTTGCAACAAAACTTGGCACACACGACCACTTAGGCACGAGAGACTTGTGGGAGAAGACGGGACTCCAAATCAGGTTCCCGGTTTGGGAGTTAGAGCCGGATTTCTCTCTAGGCAAACGAGTTCCGTAAGAAATTTAAATTCGAGGTGTTGACAGCCCAAAATAACCAAACGGCGTCGGTTTGGAATGAAACTTGGCACATAGGACCGCCTAGTCACGAGAAACTTGTGGGAGACGACGAGACTCCAATCGGGTTCCCGGTTTGGGAGTCAGAGCCAGATTTCACTGTAGGCAAACTAATTTCTTAAAAAACTATAATTCGAGGTGTTGACTCCCCAAAATCACCAAACGGGGTCGGTTTAGCATGAAACTTGGCACACACGACCGCCTAGGCACGAGAGAGTTGTGGGAGAAGATGGGGCTCGAATCGGGTTCCCGGTTTCGGAGCTAGAGCAAATTTCGGTCTAGGCAAACTAATTCCTTAAGAAATTTGAATTTGAGGTGTTGACTCCCCAAAATCACCAACCGGCGTTGGTTTGGCACGAAACTTGCCACACACAACTGCCTAGGCACGAGAGACTTGTGGCAGAAGACTGGACTCCAACCAGGTTCCCGGTTTGGGAGTTAGAGTCGGATTTCACTCTAGGCAAACTAGTTCCTTAAGAAATTTGAATTCGAGGTGTTGAGGCCCCAAAATCACCAAACGGCGTCGGTTTGGCACGAAACTTGGCACACACGACCACCTTGGCACGAGAGACTTGTGGGAGAAGACAGGGCTCCAACAAGGTTCCCGGTTTGGGAGTTAGAGGCGGATTTCACTCTAGGCAAACAAGTTTCTTAAGAAACTTGAATTTGAGGTGTTAATGCCCAAAAAATCACCAAACGGGGTCGGATTGGCACGGAACTTGGCACAGACGACCACCTAGGCAGGAGAGATTTGTGGGAGAAGACGAGGCTCGAATCTGGTTCCCGGTTTGAGAGTTAGGGCCGGATTCTCGTCTAGGCAAACTAGTACCTTAAGAAATTTGAATTCGAGGTGTTGATGACACAAAATTACCAAACAGTGTCGGTTTGGGATGAAACTTGGCACACACGATCGCCTAGGCATGAGAGACTTGTGGGAGAAGACGGGACTCCAATTGGGTTCCCGGTTTGGTAGTTAGAGCTGGATTTCAATCTCGGCAAACTAGTTCCTTAAGAAACTTGAATTCGAGGTGTTGACGCCCCAAAATCACCAAACCGCGTCGGTTTGGCACGAAACTTGGCACACACGACCGCCTTGGCACGGGAAACTTGTGGGAGATGACGGGTCTCCAATCGGGTTCCCGGTTTGGTAGTTAGAGTTGGATTTCAATCTAGACAAACTAATTCCTTAAGAAACTTGAATTCGAGGTGTTGACGCCCCAAAATCACCAAACGGGGTTGGAGTAGCATGAAACTTGGCTCACACGACCGCCTAGGCACGAGAGACTTGTGCGAGAAGACGGAGCTCGAATTGGGTTCCTGGTTTCGGAGTTAGAGCCGAATTTCAGTCAGGCAAACTAATTCCTTAAGAACTTTGAATTGGAGGTATTGACTACCCAAAATCACCAAACGGCGTCGGTTTGGCACGAAACTTGGCACACATGACCGCCTAGGAAAGAGGGACTTGTGGCGTAAGACGGGACTCCAACCAGGTTCCCGGTTTGGGAGTTAGAGTCGGATTTCACTCTAGGAAAAACTAATTCTTTAAGAAATTTGAATTCGATGTGTTGACGGCCCAAAATCACCAAACGGCGTCGGTTTGGCACGAAACTTGGCACACACGATCGCCTAGGCACGAGAGACTTGTGGGAGAAGACAAGACTCCAACCAGGTTCCCGGTTTGGTAGTTAGAGCTGGATTTCACTCTATGAAAACTAGTTCCTTAAGAAATTTGAATTCGAGGTGTTGATGACACAAAATTACCAAATAGTGTCGGTTTGGGACGAAACTTGGCACACACGACTGCCTAGGCACGAGAGACTTCAGGGTGAAGACGGGACTCCAATCGGGTTCCCGGTTTGGGAGTTAGAGCCGGATTTCAATCTAGGCAAACTAGTTTCTTAAGAAACTTGAATTCGAGGTGTTGACGCCCCAAAATCACCAAACGGCGTCGGTTTGGAACGAAACTTGGCACATACGACCGCCGAGGCACGAGAAACTTGTGAGAGATGACGGGACTCCAATCGGGTTCCCGATTTGGAAGTTAGAGCCAGATTTTGCTCTAGGCAAGCTAGTTCCTTAAGAAACTTGAATTCGAGGTGTAGACGCCCCAAAATCACCAAACTGGGTTGGATTTGCACGAAACTTAGCACGCACAACCGCCTAGGCACGAGACAGTTGTGGGAGAAGACGGGGCTCGAATCGGGTTCCCTGTTTGGGAGTTAGAGCCGGATGCCGGTCTAGGCAAACTAGTTCCTTAAAAAATTTGAATTCGATGTGTTGATGCCCCAAAATATCAAACGGCGTCGATTTGGCCTGAAACTTGGTACACACGACCGCCTTGGCACGGGAGACTTGTGGGAGAAGATGGGGCTCGAATCGGGTTCCCGGTTTGGGAGTTAGAGTCGGATGCCGGTCTAGGCAAAGTAGTTTCTTAAGAAATTTGAATTCAATGTGTTGATTCTCCAAAATCACCAAACGGCGTCGGTTTGGCACGAAACATAGCACACACGACCACCTCGGCACGAGAGACTTGTGGGAGAAGACGGGACTCCAAATCGGGTTCCGGCTTGGAAATTAGAGACAGATTTCTCTCTAGGCAAACGAGTTCCGTAAAAAATTAAAATTCGAGGTGTTGACAACGAAAATCACCAAACGGCGTCGGTTTGGAACGAAACTCGTCACACACGACCGCCTAGGCACGAGAAACTTATGGGAGAAGACGGGACTCCAATCGGGTTCCCGGTTTGGGAGTCAAAGCCAGATTTCACTCTAGGCAAACTAGTTCTTTAAAAATCTTGAATTCGAGGTGTTGACGCCCCAAAATCACCAAACAGGGTCGGATTAGAACGAAACTTGGCACCCCCGACCGGCTAGGCACGAGAGACTTGTGGCAGAAGATGGGACTCCAACCAGGTTCCCCGTTTGGGAGTTAGTGTCGGATTTCACTCTTGGCAAACTAGTTCCTTAAGAAATTTGAATTCGAGGTATTGACTCCCCAAAATCACCAAACGGCGTCGGTTTTGCACGAAACATGGCACACACGACCGCCTAGGCACGAGAGACTTGTGCCAGAAGACGGGACTACAACCAGGTTCCCGGTTTGGGAGTTAGAGTCGGATTTCACGCTAGGCAAACTAGTTCCTTAAAAAATTTGAATTCGAGGTGTTGATGCCCCAAAATCACCAAACAGCGTCGGTTTGGCACGAAACTTGGCACACACGTCCGCCTAGGCACGAGAGACTAGTGGGAGAAGACAGGACTCCAACTAGGTTCCCGATTTGGAAGTTACAGCCGGATTTCAATCTAGGCAGACTAGTTCCTTAAAAAACTTGAATTCGAGGTATTGACGCCACAAAATCACTAAACGGCGTCGGTTTGGCACGAAACTTGGCACACGCGACCGCCGAGGCACGAGAAACTTGTGGGAGATGACGGGAGTCCAATCGGGTTCCCGATTTGGGAGTTAGAGCCGGATTTTTCTCTAGATAAACTAGTTCCTTAAGAAATTTTAATTCAAGGTGTTGACGCCCCAAAATCACCAAACTGGGTTGGACTTGCACGAAACTTGGCACGCACGACCGCCTAGGCACGAGACAGTTGTGGGAGAAGACGGGGCTCGAATCGGGTTCCCTGTTTGGGAGTTAGAGCCGGATGCCGGTCAAGTTAAATTAGTTCCTTAAGAAATTTGAATTCGATGTGTTGATGCCCCAAAATCATCAAACGGCGTCGGTTTGGCCCGAAACTTGGCACACACTACCGCCTAGGCACGGGAGACTTGTGGGAGTAGACAGGGCTCGAATTGGGTTCCCGGTTAGGGAGTTAGAGCCGGATGCCGGTCTAAGCAAACTACTTCCTTAAGAAATTTCAATTCGATGTTTTGATTCCCCAAAATCACGAAACGGCTTCAGTTTGGCACGAAACTTGGCACACACGACCGCCTAGGCATGAGAAATTTGTGGGAGAAGACGGGATACACATCGGGTTCCCGGTTTGGGAGTTAGAGCCGGATTTCACTCTAAGCAAACGACTTCCGTAAGAAATTTAAATTCGAGGCGTTGACGCCCCAAAATTACAAAACGGAGTCGGTTTGGAACGAAACTCGGCACACACGACCGCCAAGGCACGAGAAACTTGTGGGAGAAGACGGGACGGCAATCGGGTTCCCAGTTTGGGAGTCAGAGCCAGATTTCACTCTAGGCAAACTAGTTCCTTAAAAAACTTGAATTTGAGGTGTTGACGCCCCAAAATACCAAACGGGGTCGGATTAGCATGAAACTTCGCACACACGACCGCTTAGGCACGAGAGACTTGTGGGAGCAGACGGGGCTCGAATTGGGTTCCCGATTTCGGAGTTAGAGCCGGATTCTCGCTTAGGCAAACTAGTTCCTTAAGAAATTTGAATTCGAGGTGTTGATGACACAAAATCACCAAACAGCGTCGGTTTGGGACGAAACTTTACACACACGACCGCCTAGGCACGAGAGACTTGTGGGAGAAGACGGGAGACCAATCGGGTTCCCGGTTTGGGAGTTGGAGCCGGATTTCAATCTAGGCAAACTAGTTTCTTAAGAAACTTGAATTCGAGGTGTTGACGCCCCAAAATCACCAAACGGCGTCGGTTTGGCACGAAACTTGGCACACACGACTGCCTAGGCACGAGAAACTGGTGGGAGATGACGGGACTCCAATCGGGTTCTCGATTTGGGAGTTAGAGTCAGATTTTGCTCTAGGCAAACAAGTTCCTTAAGAAATTTGAATTCGAGGTGCTGACGCCCCAAAATCACAAAACTGGGTTGGATTTGCACGAAACTTGGCACGCACAACTGCCTAGGCACGAGAGAGTTGTGGGAAAAGACGGGGCTCGAATCGGGTTCCCGATTTTGGAGTTAGAGCCGGATGCCGGTCTAGGCAAACTAGTTCCTTAAGAACTTTGAATTCGATGTGTTGATACCCCAAAATCATCAAACAGCATCGGTTTCGCCCGAAACATGGCACACACGACCACCTAGGCACGGGAGACCTGTGGGAGAAGAGGGGGCTCGAATCGGGTTCCCGGTTTGGGAGTTAGAGCCGGATGCCGGTCTAGGCAAACTAGTTCCTTAAGAAATTTGAATTCGATGTGTTGATTCCCCAAAATCACCGAACGGCATCGGTTATGAACGAAACTTGGCACACACGATGGCCTAAGCACGAGAAACTTATGGGAGAAGACGGGACTCCAATCGGGTTCCCGGTTTGGGAGTCAGAGCCAAATTTCACTCTAGGCAAACTTGTTCCTTAAAAAACTTGAATTCGAGGTGTTGACGCCCCAAAATCACCAAACGGGGTCGGATTAGCACGAAACTTGGCACACACGACCGCCTAGGCACGAGAGACTTGTAGGAGAAGACGGGAGTTCAATCGGGTTCCCGGTTTGGGAGTCAGAGCCAGATTTCACTCTAGGCAAACTAGTTCCTTAAAAAACTTGAATTCGAGGAGTTAACGCCCAAAAATCATAAGACGGGTTCGGATTATCACGAAAGTTGGCACACACGACCGCCTAGGCACGAGAGACTTGCGGGAGAAGACAGGGCTCAAATCGGGTTGTCGGTTTCGGAGTTAGAGCCGGATTTCGGTCTAGGCAAACTAGTTCCTTAAGAAATTTGAATTCGTGGTGTTGACTCTCCAAAATCACCAAAGCCGTCGGTTTTGCACGAAACTTGGCACACACGACCGCCTAGGCACGAGAGACTTGTCGCAGAAGACGGGATTCCAACCAGGTTCCCGGTTTGGGAGTTAGAGTGGGATTTCACTCTAGGCAAACTAGTTCCTTAAAAAATTTGAATTCGAGGTGTTGACGCCCCAAAATCACCAAACGACGTCGGTTTCTCACGAAACTTGGCACACACGACCGCCTAGGCACGAGAGACTTGTTGGAGCAGACAGGACTCCAACTAGGTTCTCGGTTTGGTAGTTAGAGCCGGATTTTACTCTAGGCAAAATAGTTTCTTAAGAAACTTGAATTCGAGGTGTTGACGCCCCAAAATCACCAAACGAGGTCGGATTGGCACGGAACTTGGCACAGACGGCCACCTAGGTAGGAGAGACTTGTGGGGAAGACGAGGCTAGAATCTGGTTCCCGGTGTAGGAGTTAGAGACGGATTCTCGTCTAGGCAAACTAGTTCTTTAAGAAATTTGAATTCGAGGTGTTGATGACACAAAATCGCCAAACAGCGTCGGTTTGGCATGAAACTTGGCACACATGACCGCCTAGGCACGAGAGACTTGTGGGAGAAGACGGGACTCCAATCGGGTTCCCGGTTTGGGAGTTAGAGCCGGATTTCAATCTAGGCAAACTAGTTCCTTAAGAAACTTGAATTCGAGGTGTTGACGCCCCAAAATCACCAAACGGCGTCGGTTTGGCACGAAACTTGGCACACACGACCGCCTAGGCACGAGAAACTTGTGGGAGATGACGGGACTCCAATCGGGTTCCCGATTTGGGAGTTAGAGCCGGATTTTGCTCTAGGCAAACTAGTTCCTTAAGAAATTTGAATTCGAGGTGTTGACGCCCCAAAATCACAGTGAGAATGTAAAATGGAGAAATTAGGGTTAAAAGTTAGGAGGAAGAAGAAGAAGAGAGAGAACTTTTGTATATATTGAAAACCAATTAATCCCTCAACTTTACATCACTCAAATATATATAAAAGCCCTAAAGTAGCAATATGACCATCGTACCCTCAACTTAAGTAAATATTAAGAAGAGAACAAAAATAACTAAAAGAACTATTCTAACACTCCCCCTCAAGCTAGAGCATAGAGATCGAACATGCCCAACTTGGCAGACAAACGAAGAAATGAAGGCCGAGCCAAAGGTTTGGTGAGAATATCACCCAATTGATCCTCAGAACGAACATAAGGAGTCACCAGTTGCTTGCGGAGTAAGAGATCACGAATAAAATGGCAATCAACTTCGATATGTTTGGTGCGTTCATGAAACACAGGGTTATTGGCAATGAAGATAGCAGCCTGATTGTCACAAAACATGCGCATAGGAGTGGAAACAGAAAAGCCAAAATCTTGGAGAAGAGACTGAACCCAGAGCATCTCAGAAGCAGTATGAGCCATGGCGCGATATTCAGCCTCGGCACTAGAACGAGCAACGACGGTCTGTTTCTTGCTACGCCAAGTGACAAGATTACCACCAACAAAAGTACAATAGCCTGAGGTGGAACGGCGGTCAGTCGTATTACCAGCCCAATCAGCATCACTGAAGCCAGTGACAGACAAGGAGGAAGATGGGCGATAGAGTAACCCCCGACCTGGAGCACGCTTTAAGTATTGCAAGATACGACATACAGCCACAAAATGGGGTTGGCGGGGAGCATGCATAAACTGACTGACCACACCCACAGCATAGGTAATATCTGGACGAGTGACAGTGAGATATATTAACTTGCCAACCAACCGACGATAACGACCAATATCAGGAAAGAAGTCGCCAGTGTCACCATCAAGCTTGACACTAGAATCCATGGGAGTATCACTGGGGCGAGTGCCTAAGAGACCAGTCTCAGTAAGAAGATCAAGAACATACTTCCGTTGAGAAAGAAACAAGCCTGAGAAAACGGGCACTTCAATCCCAAGAAATACGAAGATGGCCAAGGCTTTGTGTGAAATTATTGTCCCAAATACTGCTTCAAATTAGCAATACCATTGAGTCACTCCCTGAAATGATGATGTCATCCACATAACAATAAGAACAATACTCCAGTAGACGAGTGGCGAACAAAAAACCGAGTGATCAAAAGTGGAACGGTGGTAAAGCCATAGGCAAGCACAACAGCATGAAAGCGATCAAACCAGGCACGAGGGGGATTGCTTAAGACCATACAAGGCCTTCCTCAATCGACAAACAAGATGCTCTTGGCCGGGAAACATAGCCAGGGGGTTGATCCATATAGACTCCTCGTGGATCACCATGAGAAAGCATTCTTGATATCCAGTTGATATAAAGGCCAAGACTGATTAACTGCAACAGAGAGAAGAATCTGAACAGAGTTAAGACGGGCCACAGGAGAAAAGGTCTCCAAGTAATCAACACCATAGGCTTGGGTGTAGCCTTTAGCTACCAAGCGAGCCTTAAGTCGTTCAACAGTTCCATCAGGAAGATACTTAACAGTATAAATCCAACGACAACCCACAATAGATTTGCCAGATGGCAGAGGGGTAAGGTCCCAGGTCTGATTTTGATGAAGAGCATGCATTTCCTCATCCATGGCAGACTTCCAACTAGAGATGGACATAGCCTCCAGATAGGTGCGAGGAATGGAAATACTAGACAAGCCACAAGCAAAAAGAGTGAAGACCAGGAGAGAGGCGATCATAAGAAACGAAATGAGCAATAGGATGTTGAGTGCAAGTGCGTTTACCTTTGCGGAGTGCAATAGGAAGGTCATCAGATGGTAGAGCAGTAGTGGGAACAGGGGCCTCAGACGAAGGAGATGAACTGGTCGCGCCATAAGACACAATGCGACGAGCTTGAGACCGTTGATAAACCTGCAAAGGAGGGGTAGAAGTGAGAGGAGATGGAGAGATAGAGGAGTGGATGTGGAAGGAGCATAAGAGGGAAGAGTAGGAGTGAGAGAGGCTGGCTTCCCTCACGAGAAAGAGAAGATCAGTAGATAACTGTTGCCCAGAGGAAGAAAAACGGAGTAGACTCAAAAACGTTACATCACACTGACAAAGTAGCGACGAGACTCAAGATGATAAACCGGTACCCTTTTTGAGTGCGAGAAATAACCTAAGAACACACACTTGCGGGCACGAGGAGATAACTTATCCAACCCAGAGTCAAGAAACATGGACAAAGGCCACACACCCAAAAATGCGAGGAGGCAAGGGAAAAGGAGATGTGGTGGGATATAACAGAGAATAGGGAGATGTGTGTACAACACTAGAGGGCATGCGATGATAAGCAAAAAGCAGTGAGAACGGCATCGCCCCAAAACTTTGGGGACATGCATATTAAACATCAGGGTGCGAGCAACATCTAGCAAATGGCGGTGTTTCCGTTCTGCAACACCCATTTTGTGGGGATGTATGAGAACAACTAGTGTGATGAATAATACCATGAGCATCACAAAAGGTAGTTACAATAGATTGCACATATTCTGAGGCATTATCAGACCGAAATATCTTAAACGTTTGCCAAATGAGTAAAGATTTCATTATAAAACTTAAGAGATGATGGAAGGCAAATCAGATCTTGTTCATTAAAAACAACCAAGTCATCCGAGAGTAATCATCCACAAAAATAACAAAATAAAAGAACCCATTAATAGTGGGAGTTCGAGAAGGACCCCAAATATCTGTATGGACAAGAGCAAAAGACTCAGACACACGACTAACACTACGACGAGGAAAAGAACTACGATGATGCTTCCCAAATTGACAGGCTTCACACTCAATCTGAGAAACATGACTCAAACCCGGAATAGCTAACTTGAGCTTGGCCAAGGAGGGATGACCCAAGCGAAAATGCCACGGAAGAGGAGATACACTAGCACTCAACACAGCAGATAGAGGAGGAGAAGTCTCAGCGTCCAAAAAGTATAAGCCATCCTTCTCATGCCCCGAACCAATCATCCTCTTGGTCTGGAGGTCCTGCAAAACACATGAAGTAGGAGAAAAGGTTATCAAACAATAGAGAGCTTGAGTCAATTGGCTAACAGAAAGCAAATTAAATGGAAATTTAGGAACATAAAGACCAGAAGGTAAGGACATGGATGGAGTGGGATGAAGAGGACCTTGACCACAGACAAGCCGAGAAGATCCATCAGCAAGTATAATGGTATGATCAACAGGGCTAAGAGTATCAAAAAGAGAGGAATTACCAGAGACATGAGAACTAGCACCAGAGTCTAGGAGCCAAGGTTGAGAGGACTTAGCCACACATGCAATATTACCTGAACTAGCCATGGTAGCAGTACAGAAAGAAGGTAGACTAGGCCGGAGAGACTGGACAAGGGCAGTAAGCTCACTAATTTGAGTAGTGAGTGTCTTATGCGAAGTAACAGGAGAAACATCCGAGCCAATGGACAACAAGGAAGACTGTGAGGAGGGGACATCCATAACCTGATGGACATGATCAGGTCGGCCATGCTTTTGCCAACACCAAGGTTCAGTATGACCTTGGGAACCACAATGAGTACACTTGCGATCTCCACGTGTACGAGAACCAGGTCCACTACTACTTCCACCACAGAAACCACCACGTGAGCCACCACTATGAGAACCACCTCCATGAGAGCCCCGTGAACCAGAAGAAGAGCTCCGGGAACCAAAAGAACTATGAAAACCCCCGCGAGTAGACCCATGATCACCACTACTAGAAACCAATGCAAAAGATGATAAAGAAGAGGACCCAAAAGTGGATTGTGCTTGTCCCAATGCAGAGCGTAACAGCCTAGAATAGGTATTGGCAGCTGAAGGTAGAGTGTCACTGGCAAGAATCTGATCTTTGAACCCTCGCAGCTCAGGATCTAAGCCAGAAAGTAAAGAAGCCATCATAAACTCCTCCCAATGTTGTTTCTGGGTGGTCACATCAGTAGTGAAAGGTCGATACTGCAGTAACTGATCCCACAAAGTCTTGAGACTACTATAATAATCAGGGAGAGACCGGCCAGATTGACGCATAGCAAAAATCTGTTCATATAACTCGTAGACCCGAGAGACATTACTTTGATTTGAAAAAGACTCAGCAAGGGAGTCCCAAATGGCCTTAGAGGTATCACAAAATTCCACGGTAGTAGCAACCTGTGGTTCCAGACTATGCCAAATCCAACCCATCGCACAAGAATCCTCACAACACCAATCATCATAAGCTTTATCATCAGTAGGAGGAGGGAGTTCACTAATATAGCGGGACTTCTTCTTACCTCGTAAGAAAATCTTGACAGCATGGGCCCAAGCCAAATAATTAGCACCATTTAATTTCTTTGTAGTGATAGATTTAGGCATGTCATCATCTTTACCCATAGTTATAGCCTTAGCCTCAATCTCAACCATAATGATCAACCAGACTTGCAAACAGCCAATACAAACACAGAACTAGCTCAACAACCAAAAAAACCACAAAGGAGATGACAGGTGTGCCAACCAAGTTTGGACCCAAAGGAGACCAACACATCAACTCAACAGTAGCAATTAATAAAGAGAGGACAAATATCCTTGCTAGAAGGGTTTCAGCCCTTAGATAGGAGCCTTCAATAGGTAGAACCGAAGAACACAAGGTGATTGGACCAGAAACAGCCAAAAATCGAACAAAATATCAACCCAACAGGAGTAAAACGACAAATTAAGATCAAGGACCCTTAGAGGGGTGATTTTCGGCTCCTAGGGAAGTGAGCCCAGCAAGAAAAACCAGAAAAAAATAGTCCCAAAGGCAGATTCAAAACAAACAGTCCCAAAACACGAAATAGTTTCAAAAATCGAAAACTCACATCAGGGATGATCAAAAAATTCCACAAAAATCACCATAAATCTCAGGAGGCAATTTCGAGTCTAGGGGTGAAGGACCCGTCCGTACACGGCTTACGTCATGCTGACGTCATCGTACGGCTGATGACATCAGCACGTCTCGGTCACCTCAGATCGATCTTTAGAATCTGTAGAACCCTTTCTAATGAAGAAGAGATTGCTCTGATTCCAAGTGAGAATGTAAAATGGAGAAATTAGGGTTGAAAGTTAGGAGGAAGAAGAAGAAGAGAGAGAACTTTTGTATATATTGAAAACCAATTAATCCCTCAACTTTACATCACTCAAATATATATAAAAACCCTAAAGTAGTAATATGACCATCGTACCCTCAACTTAAGTAAATATTAACAAGAGAACAAAAATAACTAAAAGAACTATTCTAACAATCACCAAACTAGGTTGGATTTGCACGAAACTTGGCACGCACGACCGCCTAAGCACGAGAGAGTTGTGGGAGAAGACGGGGCTCAAATCGGGTACCCGGTTTCGGAGTTAGAGTCGGATTTCAGTCTAGGCAAACTAGTCCCTTAAGAAATTTGAATTCGGGGTGTTGACTACCCATAATCACCAAACGGCGTCGGTTTGACACGAAACTTGGCACACACGACTGCCTAGGCACGAGAGACTTATGGGAGAAGACAGGACACCAACCAGGTTCCCTGTTTGGGAGTTAGAGCCGGATTTCACTTTAGGCAAACTAGTTTCTTAAGAAACTTGAATTCGACGTGTTAACGTCCCAAAATCACGAAACGGGGTCGGATTGGCACAAAACTTGGCACATA
Organism: Camellia japonica; assembly: GCA_030407325.1. Taxonomy (NCBI): domain Eukaryota; kingdom Viridiplantae; phylum Streptophyta; class Magnoliopsida; order Ericales; family Theaceae; genus Camellia; species Camellia japonica. Next base: position 87,238,621 of record JAPPVO010000029.1, read on the forward strand.
TGACCGCCTAGGCACGAGAGACTTGTGGGAGAAGACAGGACTCCAATCGGGTTCTCGGTTTGGGAGTCAGAGCCAGATTTCACTCTAGGCAAACTAGTTCCTTAAAAAACTTAAATCCGAGATGTTGATGCCCCAAAATCACCAAACGGGGTTGGATTAGCGCAAAACTTGGCACACACAACCGCCTAGGCACGAGAGACTTGTGGGAGAAGACGGGGCTCGTATCGGGTTCCCGGTTTCGGAGTTAGAGCCGGATTTCGCTCTAGGCAAACTAGTTCCTTAAGAAATTGGAATTCGAGGTGTTGACGCCCCAAAATCACCAAACGGCGTCGGTTTGGCAATAAACTTGGCACACACGACTGCCTAGGTACGAGAGACTTGTGAGAGAAGACAGGACTCCAACCAGGTTCCCGGTTCGGGAGTTTGAGCCAGATTTTACTCTAGGCAAACTAGTTTCTTAAGAAACTTAAATTCGAGGTGTTAACGCCCCAAAATCACCAAACGGGGTCGGATTGTCATGGAACTTGGCACAAACGACCACTTAGGCAGGAGAGACTTGTGGGAGAAGACGGGGCTCGAATCTGGTTCCCAGTTTGGGAGTTAGAGCCGGATGCCGGTCTAGGCAAACTAGTTCCTCAAGAAATTTGAATTCGATGTGTTGATTCCCTAAAATTACCAAACAGCGTCGGTTTGGCACGAAACTTGGCACACACGACCGCCTAGGCACGAGAGACTTGTGGGAGAAGACGGGACTCCAATCGGGTTCCCGGTTTGGGAGTTAGAGCCGGATTTCTCCCTAGGCGAACGAGTTCCGTAAGAAATTTAAATTCGAGGTGTTGACGTCCCAAAATCACCAAACGGTGTCGGTTTTGAACGAAACTTGGCACACACGACCGCCTAGGCACGAGAGACTTGTGGGAGAAGACAGGACTCCAATCGGGTTCCCGGTTTGGGAGTCAGAGCCAGATTTCACTCTAGCTAAATTAGTTCCGTTAAAAACTTGAATTCGACGTGTTGACGCCCCAAAATCACCAAATGGGGTCGGATTAGCACGAAACATGGCACACACAACCGCCTAGGCATGAGAGACTTGTGGGAGAAGACAGGACCCCATCCCGGTTCCCGGTTTCGGAGTTAGAGTCGGATTTCACTCTAGGCAAACTAGTTTCTTAAGAAACTTGAATTCGAGGTATTAACGCCCCAAAATCACCAAATGGGGTCGGATTTGCATGGAACTTGGCACAGACGACCACCTAGGCAGGAGAGACTTGTGGGAGAAGACGGGGCTCGAATCTGGTTTCCAGTTTGGGAGTTAGTGCCGGAATCTCGTCTAGGCAAACTAGTTCTTTAAGAAATTTGAATTCGAGGTGTTGATGACACAAAATCACCAAACAACGTCGGTTTGGGACGAAACTAGGCACACACGACCGCCTAGGCACAAGAGACTTGTGGGAGAAGACAGGACTCCAATCGGGTTCCCGGTTTAAGAGTTAGAGCCGGATTTCAATCCAGGCAAGCTAGTTCCTTAAGAAACTTGAATTCGAGGTGTTGACGCCCCAAAATCACCAAACGGCGTCAGTTTGGCACGAAACTTAGCACACACGACCGCCGAGGCACGAGAAACTTGTGGGAGATGACGGGACTCCAATCGGGTTCCCGATTCGGAAGTTAGAGCCGGATTTTGCTCTAGGCAAACTAGTTCCTTAAGAAACTTGAATTCGAGGTGTATACGCCCCAAAATCACCAGACTGGGTTGGATTTGCACGAAATTTGGCATGCACGACCGCCTAGGCACAAGAGAGTTGTGGGAGAAGACGGGGCTCGAATCGGGTTCCCGGTTTGGGAGTTAGAGCCGGATGCCGGTCTAGGCAAACTAGTTCCTTAAGAAATTTGAATTCGACGTGTTGATGCCCCAAAATCATCAAACGGCGTCGGTTTGGCCCAAAACTTGGCACACGCGACCGCCTAGGCACGAGAGACTTGTGGGAGAAGACAGGGCTCGAATCGGGTTCCCGGTTTGGGAGATAGAGTCAGATGCCGGTCTAGGCAAACTAGTTCCTTAAGAAATTTGAATTCGATGTGTTGATTCCCCAAAATACCAAACGGCGTCGGTTTGGCACGAAACCTCACACACACGACCGCCTAGGCACGAGAGACTTGTGGGAGATGACGGGACTCCAAATCTGGTTCCCAGTTTAGGAGTTAGAGTCGGATTTCTCTCTATGCAAACGAGTTCCGTAAGAAATTTAAATTCGAGGTGTTGACGCCCAAAATAACGGAACGGCGTCGGTTTGGAACGAAACTCGGCACACACGACCGCCTAGGCACGAGAAACTTGTGCGAGAGGACGGGACTCTAATCGGGTTTCCGGTTTGGGAGTCAGAGCCAGATTTCACTATAGGCAAACTAGTTCTTTAAAAAACTTGAATTCGAGGTGTTGACGTCCCAAAATCACCAAACAGGGTTGGATTAGCACGAAACTTGGCACACACGACTGCCCAAAATCACCAAACAGGGTCGGATTAGCACGAAACTTGGCACACACGACTGCCTAGGAAGAGAGACTTATGGGAGAAGACGGGGCTCGAATCGGGTTCCCGGTTTCGGAGTTAGAGCCGGATTTCGGTCTAGGCAAACTAGTTCCTTAAGAAATTTGAATTCGAGGTGTTGAGTCCCTAAAATCACCAAACGGCGTCGGTTTGGCACGAAACATGGCACACACGACCGCCTAGGCACGAGAGACTTATGGCAGAAGACGGGACTCCAACCAGGTTCCTGGTTTGGGAGTTAGAGTCGGATTTTACTTTAGGCAAACTAGTTCCTTAAGAAATTTGAATTCGAGGTGTTGACGCCCTAAAATCACCAAACGGCGTCGGTTTGGCATGAAACTTGGCACACACGACCGCCTAGGCACGAGAGACTTGTGGGAGAAACAAGGACTCCAACCAAGTTCCCGGATTGGGAGTTAGAGCCGGATTTCAATCTAGGCAAACTAGTTCCTTAAGAAACTTGAATTCGAGGTGTTAACGCCCTAAAATAAACAAACGGCGTCGGTTTGGCACGAAACTTGGCACACACAACCGCCGAGGCACGAGAAACTTGTGGGAGATGACGTGTTCCAATCGGGTTTCCGGTTTGGGAGTTAGAGCCGAATTTTGCTCTAGGCAAACTAGTTCCTTAAGAAATTTGAATTCGAGGTGTTGACCCCCAAAATCACCAAACTGGGTTGGATTTGCACGAAACTTGGCACGCACGACCGCCTAGGCACGAGAGAGTTGTGGTAGAAGACGGGGCTCGAATCGGGTACCCAGTTTCGGAGTTAGAGTCGGATTTCGTTCTAGGCAAACTAGTTCCTTAAGAAATTTGAATTCGGGGTGTTGAATCCCCATAATCACCAAACGGCGTCGGTTTGACACGAAACTTGGCACACACGACCGCCTAGGCACGAGAGACTTGTGGGAGAAGACAGGACTCCAACCAGGTTCCCGATTTGGGAGTTAGAGCCAGATTTCACTTCAGGCAAAGTAGTTTCTTAAGAAACTTGAATTCGAGGTGTTAACGTCCCAAAATCACGAAACGGGGTCGGATTGGCACGAAACTTGGCACAGACGACCACCTAGGCAGGGGAGACTTGTGGGAGAAGACGGGGCTCGAATATGGTTCCTGGTTTGGGAGTTAGAGCCGGATTCTCGTCTAGGCAAAGTAGTTCCTTAAGAAATTTGAATTCGAGATGTTGATGACACAAAATCACCAAAGAGCGTCGGTTTGGGACGAAACTTGGCACACACGACCGCCTCGGCAAGAGAGACTTGTGGGAGAAGACGGGACTCCAATCGGGTTCCCGGCTTGGGAGTTAGAGCCGGATTTCAATCTAGGCAAACTAGTGCCTTAAGAAATTTGAATTCAAGGTATTGACGCCCCGAAATCACCAAACGGCGTCAGTTTGGCACGAAACTTGGCACACACGACCGCCCAGGCACGAGAAACTTATGGGAGAAGATGGGACACCAATCGGGTTCCCGATTTGGGAGTTAGAGCCGGATTTTGCTATAGGCAAACTAGTTCCTTATGAAATTTGAATTCGAGGTGTTGACCCCCCAAAATCACCAAACTGGGTTGGATTTGCACGAAATCTGGCACGCACGACCGCCTAGGCACGAGAGAGTTGTGGGAGAAGACAGGCTCGAATCGGGTACCCAGTTTCGGAGTTAGAGTCGGATTTCGTTCTAGGCATACTAGTTTCTTAAAAAAATTGAATTCAGGGTGTTGAATCCCCATAATCACCAAACGGCGTCGGTTTGGCACGAAACTTGGCACACACGACCGCCTAGGCACGAAAGACTTGTGGGAGAAGACAGGACTCTAACTAGGTTCCCGGTTTGGGAGTTAGAGCCGGATTTCACTTTAGGCAAACTAGTTTCTTAAGAAACTTGAATACGAGGTGTTAACGTCCCAAAATCACGAAACGGGGTCAGATTGGCATGAAACTTGGCACAGCCGACCACCTAGGCAGGGGAGACTTGTGGGAGAAGACAGGGCTCGAATTTGGTTCCCGGTTTGGGAGTTACAGCCGGATTCTCGTCTAGGCAAACTAGTTCCTAAAGAAACTTGAATTCGAGGTGTTGACGCCCCGAAATCACCAAACGGCGTCGGTTTGGCACGAAACTTGGCACACACGACCGCCTAGGCACGAGAAACTTATGGGAGATGACGGGACTCCAATCGGGTTCCCGATTTGGGAGTTAGAGCCGGATTTTGCTCTAGGCTAACTAGTTCCTTAAAAAATTTGAGTTCGAGGTGTTGACCCGCCAAAATCACCAAACTGGATTGGATTTTCACGAAACTTGGCACGCACGATCGCCTAGGCACGAGAGAGTTGTGGGAGAAGACGGGGCTCCAATCGGGTACCCAGTTTCGGAGTTAGAGTCGGATTTCGTTCTGGGCAAACTAGTTCCTTAAGAAATTTTAATTCGGGTTGTTGAATCCCCATAATCACCAAACGGCGTCCGTTCGGCACGAAACTTGGCACACACGACCACCTAGGCACGAGAGACTTGTGGGAGAAGACAGGACTCCAACCAGGTTCCCGGTTTGGGAGTTAGAGCCTGATTTCACTTCAGGCAAACTAGTTTCTTAAGAAACTTGAATTCGAGGTGTTAGCGTCCCAAAATCACGAAACGGGGTCGGATTGGCACGAAACTTGGCACAGACGACCACCTAGGTAGGGGAGACTTGTGGGAGAAGATGGGGCTCGAATCTAGTTCCCGGTTTGGGAGTTAGAGCCGGATTCTAGTTTAGGCAAACTAGTTCCTTAAGAAATTTGAATTCGAGGTGTTGATGACACAAAATCACCAAAGTGTGTCGGTTTGGGACGAAACTTGGCACACAGGACCGCCTAAGCACGAGAGACTTGTATGAGAAGACAGGACTCCAATCGGGTTCCCGGTTTGGGAGTGAGAGCCGGATTTCAATCTAGGCAAACTAGTTCCTTAAGAAACCTGAATTCGAGGTGTTGACGCCCCGAAATCACCAAACGGTGTCAGTTTGGCACGAAACTTGGCAAACACAACCGCCTAGGCACGAGAAACTTATAGGAGATGACAGGACTCCAATCGGGTTCCCGATTTGGGAGTTAGAGTCGGATTTTGCTATAGGCAAACTAGTTCCTTAAGAAATTTGAATTCAAGGTGTTGACCCCCCAAAATCACCAAACTGGGTTGGATTTGCACGAAACTTGGCACGCACGACCGCCTAGGCACGAGAGAGCTGTGGGAGAAGACGGGGCTCGAATCGGGTACCCAGTTTCGGAGTTAGAGCTGGATGCCTGTCTAGGCAAACTAGTTCCTTGAGAAATTTGAATTCGATGTGTTGATGCCCCAAAATCATCAAACGGTGCCTGTTTGGCCCGAAACTTGGCACACACGACCGCCGAGGCACGAGAGATTTGTGGGAGAAGACGGCGGTCAAATCGCATTCCCGGCTTGGGAGTTAGAGCCGGATTTCTATCTAGGCAAACGAGTTCCGTAAGAAATTTTAATTCGAGGTGTTGACGCCCCAAAATTGCCAAACGGCGTCAGTTTTGAATGAAACTTGGCACACACGACCGCCTAGGCACGAGAAACTTGTGGGAGAAGACGGGACTCCAATTGGGTTCCTAGTTTCGGAGTCAGAGCCAGATTTTACTCTAGGCAAACTAGTTCCTTAAAAAACTTGAATTCGAGGTGTTGACACCCCGAAATCGCCAAACGGGGTCGGATTAGCACGAAACTTGGCACATACGACCGCCTAGGCACGAGAGACTTTTGGGAGAAGACAGGACTCCAACCAGGTTCCCGGTTTGGGAGTTAGAGCCGGATTTCACTCTAGGCAAACTAGTTTCTTAAGAAACTTCAATTCGAGGTGTTAACGCCCCAAAATAACCAAACGGGGTCGGATTTGCACGGAACGTGGCACAGACGACCACCTAGCCAGGAGAGACTTGTGGGAGAAGACGGGGCTCGAATCTGGTTTCCGGATTGGGAGTTAGAGCCGGATTCTCGTTTAGGCAAACTAGTTCCTTAAGAAATTTGAATTCGACGTGTTGATGACACAAAATCACCAAACGGCGTCGATTTGGCATGAATATTTGGCACAAACGACCGCCTAGGCACGAGAGACTTGTGGCAGAAGACGGGACTACAACCAGGTTCCCGGTTTGGGAGTTAGAGTCGGATTTCACTCTAGGCAAACTAGTTCCTTAAGAAATTTGAATTCAAGGTGTTGATGCCCCAAAATCACCAAACGGCGTCGGTTTGGCACGAAACTTGGCACACACGTCCGCCTAGGCATGAGAGACTTGTGGGAGATGACAGGACTCCAACCAGGTTCCCGGTTTGGAAGTTACAGCCGGATTTCAATCTAGGCAAACTAGTTCCTTAAGAAACTTGAATTCGAGGTATTGACACCACAAAATCACTAAACGGCGTCGGTTTGGCACGAAACTTGCCACACGCGACCGCCGAGGCACGAGAAACTTGTGGGAGATGACGGGACTCCAATCGGGTTCCCGATTTGGGAGTTAGAGCCGGATTTTTCTCTAGGCAAACTAGTTCCTTAAGAAATTTGAATTCGAGGTGTTAACGCCCCAAAATCACCAAACTGGATTGGATTTGCACAGACGACTGCCTAGGGACGAGAGATTTGTGGGAAAAGACAGGACACCAACCAGGTTCCCGGTTTGGGAGTTAGAGCCGGATTTCAATCTAGGCAAACTCCCTAAGAAACTTGAATTCGAGGTGTTGATGCCCCAAAATCACCAAACGGGGTCGGATTGGCATGGAACTTGGCACACACGACCACCTAGGCAGTAGAGACTTGTGGGAGAAGACGGGGCTCGAATCTGGTTCCCTGTTTGGGAGTTAGAGTCGGATTCTTGTTTAGGCAAACTAGTTCCTTAAATAATTTGAATTCGAGGTGTTGATGACACGAAATCACCAAACAGGTCGGTTTAGGACGAAACTTGGTGCACACACGACCGCCTAGGCACGAGAGACTTGTGGGAGAAGACGGGACTCCAATCGGGTTCCCGGTCTGGGAGTTAGAGCCGGATTTCAATCTAGGCAAACTAGTTCCTTAACAAAACTTGAATTCGAGGTGTTGACGCACCAAAATCACCAGATGGCGTCGGTTTGGCACGAAACTTGGCACACACGACCACCTAGCCACTAGAAACTTATGGGAGATAACGGGACTCCAATCGGGTTCCTGATTTGGGAGTTAGATTCGGATTTTGCTCTAGGCAAACTGGTTCCTTAAGAAATTTGAATTCGAGGTGTTGACGCCCTAAAATCACCAAACGGGGTCGGATCGGTACGAAACTTAGCACACACGACCGCCTAGGCACGAGAGACTTGTGGGAGAAGATGAGTCTCGAATCGAGTTCCCAGTTTCGGAGTTAGAGCTGGATTTCGGTCTAGGCAAACTAGTTCCTTAAGAAATTTGAATTCGAGGTGTTGTCTACCCAAAATCACCAAACGGCGTCGGTTTGGCACGAAACTTGCCACACACCACCGCCAAGGTACGAGAGACTTGTGGGAGAAGACATGACTCCAACCAGGTTCCCGGTTTGGGAGTTAGAACCGGATTTCACTCTAGGCAAAACTAGTTCTTAAGAAATTGAATTCGAGTTGTTAACGCCGAAATCACCAACGGGGGGATCGGATTGGCATGGAACTTGGCACAGAAGACCCACCTAGGTAGGAGAGACTTGTGGGGAGAAGACGCGGCTGAATCTGGTTCCCGATTTGGGAGTTAGAGCCAGATTCTCGTCTAGGCAAACTAGTTCTTAAGAAATTTGAATCGAGGTGTTTGATGACACAAAATCACCAAACATCGTCGGTTTGGGACGAAACTTGGCACACAGACCGCTAGGCACGAGGAGACTTCTGGCAGAAGACGGGACTCCAATCGGGCTCCGGTTTGGGAGTTAGAGCCGGATTTCAATCTAGGCAAAACTAGTTCCTCAAAAAAACTTGAATTCGAGGTGTTGACGCCCCGAAATCACCATTCGGCGTCGGTTTTGGCACGAAACTTGGCACACACGGACCGCCGAGGCGACGAGAAACTTGTGGGAGATGACGGGACTCCAATCGGGTTCCCGATTGGGAGTTTAGAGCCGAATTGTGCTAGGCAAACTAGTTCCTTAAGAAATTTGAATTCGAGGTGTGTGACCCCCCAAAATCACCAAACTGGGTTGGATTTGCACGAAACTTGGCACACATAACAGCCTAGGCATGAGAGACTTGTGGGAGAAGACGAGACTCGAATCAGGTTCCCGGTTTGGGAGTCGGATTCTCGTCTAGGCAAACTAGTTCCTTAAGAAATTTGAATTCGAGGTGTTGATGACACAAAATCACCAAACAGCGTCGGTTTGGGACGAAACTTGGCACACACGACCGCCTAGGCACGAGAGACTTGTGGGAGAAGACGGGACTCTAATCGGGCTCTCGGTTTCAGAGTTAGAGCCGGATGTCAATCTAGGCAAACTAGTTCCTCAAAAAACTTGAATTCGAGGTGTTGACGCCCCGAAATCACCATTCGGCGTCGGTTTGGCACGAAACTTGGCAAACACGACCGCCGAGGCATGAGAAACTTGTGGGAGATGACGAGACTCCAATCGGGTTCCCGATTTGGGAGTTAGAACCAGAATTTGCTCTAGGCAAACTAGTTCCTTAAGAAATTTGAATTCGAGGTGTTGAACCCCATAATTGGCACGCACGAAAATTGGGTTGGATTTGCACGAAAATTGGCACGCACGAAAATTGTTAGAGCCGGATGCCGGTCTAGGCAAACTAGTTCCTTAAGAAATTTGAATTCGATGTGTTCATTCCCCAAAATCACCAAACGGCGTCGGTTTGGCACGAAACTCGGCATACATGACCGCCTCGGCACGAGAAACTTGTGAGAGAAGACGGGACTCTAATCGGCTTTCCGGTTTGGGACTCAGAGCCAGATTTCACTATAGGCAAACTAGTTCTTTAAAAAACTTGAATTCAAGGTGTTGACGCCCCAAAATCACGAAACAGGGTCGGATTTGCACGAAACTTGGTACACACAACCGCCTAGGCACGGGAGACTTATGGGAGAAGACGGGGCTCGAATTGGGTTCCCGGTTTCGGAGTTAGAGCCGGATTTCGGTCTAGGCAAACTAGTTCCTTAAGAAATTTAAATTCGAGGTGTTGACTTCCCAAAATCACCAAACGGCGTCGGTTTGGCACGAAACATGCCACACACGACCGCCTAGGTATGAGAGACTTGTGGCAGAAGATGGGACTCCAACCAGGTTCCTGGTTTGCGAGTTCAAGTCGGATTTCACTCTAGGCAAACTAGTTCCTTAAGAAATTTGAATTCGAGGTGTTGACGCCCCAAAATCACGAAACGGCGTCGGTTTGGCACGAAACTTGGCAGACACGACCGCCTAGGCACGAGAGACTTGTGGGAGAAGACAGGACTCCAACTAGGTTCTCGATTTGGGAGTTAGAGCCGGATTTCAATGTAGGCAAACTAGTTCCTTGAGAAACTTGAATTCGAGGCATTAACGCCCCAAAATCACCAAACGGCGTCGGTTTGGCACGAAACTTGGCACACACGACTGCCGAGGCACGAGAAACTTATGGGAGATGACGGGACTCCAATCGGGTTCCCGATTTGGGAGTTAGAGCCGAATTTTGCTCTAGGCAAACTAGTTCCTTAAGAAATTTGAATTCGAGGTGTTGACCCCCCAAAATCACCAAACTGGGTTGGATTTGCACGAAACTTGGCACGCACAACCGCCTAGGCACGAGATAGATGTGGGAGAAGACGGGGATCGAATCGGGTACCCAGTTTCGGAGTTGAGTCGATTTCGTTCTAGCAAACTAGTTCTTAAGAAATTTGAATCGGGTGTTGAACCCCATAATCACCAAACGGCGTCGTTTGCACGAAACTTGGCACACACGACCGCCTAGGCACGAGAGACTTGTGGGAGAAGACAGGACTCCAACTAGGTTCCCGGTTTGGGAGTTAGAGCCGGATTTCACTTTAGGCAAACTAGTTTCTTAAGAAACTTGAATTCGAGGTATTAACGTCCCAAAATCACGAAACGTGGTCGGCTTGGCACGAAACTTGGCACAGACGACCACCTAGGCAGGAGAGACTTGTAGGAGAAGACGGGGCTCGAATCTGGTTTCCGGTTAGGGAGTCGGATTCTCGTCTAGGCAAACTAGTTCCTTAAGAAATTTGAATTCGAGGTGTTGATGACACAAAATCACCAAACAGCGTCGGTTTGGGACGAAACTTGGCACACACGACCGCCTAGGCACGAGAGACTTATGGGAGAAGACGGGACTCCAATCGGGCTCCCGGTTTGGGAGTTAGAGCCGGATTTCAATCTAGGCAAACTATTTCCTCAAAAAACTTGAATTCGAGGTGTTGACGCCCCGAAATCACCATTCGGCGTCGGTTTGGCATGAAACTTGGCACACACGACCGCTTGGGCACGAGAAACTTATGGGACATGACGGCACTCCAATCGGGTTCCCGATTTGGGAGTTAGAGCCGGATTTTTCTCTAGGCAAACTAGTTCCTTAAGAAATTTGAATTCGAGGTGTTGACCCCCCAAATCACCAAACTGGGTTGGATTTGCACAAAACTTGGCACGCACGACCGCTTAGGCATGAGAGAGTTGTGGGAGAGGACGGGGCTCGAATCGGGTTCCCAGTTTGGGAGTTAGAGCTGGATGCCGGTCTAAGCAAACTAGTTACTTAATAAATTTGAATTCGATGTGTTGATGTCCCAAAATCATCAAACAGAGTCTGTTTGGCCCGAAACTTGGCACACACGACCGCCTAGGCACGGGAGACTTGTGGGAGAAGACGGCGCTCGAATCGGGTTACCGGTTTCGGAGTTAGAGCCGGATGCCGGTCTAGGCAAACTAGATCCTTAAGAAATTTGAATTCGATGTGTTGATTCCCCAAAATCACCAAACGGCGTCGATTTGGCACGAAACTTGCACACACGACTGCCTAGGCACGAGAAACTTGTGGGAGAAGACAGGATTCCAATCGGGTTCTCGGTTTGGGAGTTAGAGTCGGATTTCTCTCTAGGCAAACGAGTTCCGTAAGAAATTTAAATTCAAGGTGTTGACGCCCCAAAATCACCAAACGGAGTCGGTTTGGAACGAAACTCGGCACACACAACCGCCAAGGCACAAGAAACTTGTGGGAGAAGACGGGGCGGCAATCGGGTTCCCGGTTTGGGAGTTAGTGCCAGATTTCACTTTAGGCAAACTAGTTCCTTAAAAAACTTGAATTCGAAGTGTTGATGCCCCAAAATCACCAAACGGGGTCGGATTAGCACGAAACTTGGCACACATGACCGCCTAGGCACGAGAGACTTGTGGGAGCAGACGGGGCTCGAATCGGGTTCTCGGTTTCGGAGTTAGATCCGGATTCTCGTCTAGGCAAACTAAACAGCGTCGGTTTGGGACGAAACTTTGCACACACGACCGCCTAGGCACGAGAAACTTGTGGGAGAAGACGGGACACCAATTGGGTTCCCGGTTCGGGAGTTAGAGTCGGATTTTAATCTAGGCAAACTAGTTTCTTAAGAAACTTGAATTCGAGGTGTTGACGCCCCAAAATCACCAAACGGCGTCGGTTTGGCACGAAACTTGGCACATACGACCGCCTAGGCACGAGAAACTGGTAGGAGATGACGGGACTCCAATTGGGTTCCCGATTTGGGAGTTAGAGTCAGATTGTGCTCTAGGCAAACTAGTTCCTTAAGAAATTTGAATTCGAGGTGTTGACGCCCCAAAATCACCAAACGACGTCGGTTTGGCACGAAACTTGGCACACACGACCACCTAGCCACTAGAAACTTGTGGGAGATGATGGGACTTCAATCGGGTTCCTAATTTGGGAGTTAGATCCGGATTTTGCTCTAGGCAAACTGGTTCCTTAGGAAATTTGAATTTGAGGTGTTGACGCCCTAAAATCACCAAACGGGGTCGGATTGGCACGAAACTTAGGACACACGACTGCCTAGGCACAAGAGACTTGTGGGAGAAGATGAGTCTCGAATCGGGTTCCCAGTTTCGGAGTTAGAGCCGGATTTTGGTCTAGGCAAACTAGTTCCTTAAGAAACTTGAATTCGAGGTGTTGACACCCCAAAATCACCAAACGGCGTCGGTTTGGCACGAAACTTGGCACATACGACCGCCTAGGCACGAGAAACTGGTAGGAGATAACGGGACTCCAATCGGGTTCCCGATTTGGGAGTTAGAGTCAGATTTTGCTCTAGGCAAACTAGTTCCTTAAGAAATTTGAATTCGAGGTGTTGACGCCCCAAAATCACCAAACGACGTCGGTTTGGCACGAAACTTGGCACACACGACCACCTAGCCACTAGAAACTTGTGGGAGATGACGGGACTTCAATCGGGTTCCTGATTTGGGAGTTAGATCCGGATTTTGCTCTAGGCAAACTGGTTCCTTAGGAAATTTGAATTCAAGGTGTTGACGCCCTAAAATCACCAAACGGGGTCGGATTGGCACGAAACTTAGCACACACGACCGCCTAGGCACAAGAGACTTGTGGAAGAAGATGAGTCTCGAATCGAGTTCCCAGTTTCGGAGTTAAGGCTGGATTTCGGTCTAGGCAAACTAGTTCCTTAAGAAATTTGAATTTGAGGTGTTGACTACCCAAAATCACCAAACGGCATCGGTTTGGCACGAAACATGGCACACACGACCGCCAAGGCACGAGAGACTTGTGGGAGAAGACATGACTCCAACCAGGTTCCCGGTTTGGGAGTTAGAGCCGGATTTCACTCTAGGCAAACTAGTTTCCTAAGAAACTTGAATTCGAGTTTTTAACGCCCGATAATCACCAAACGGGGTCGGATTGGCACGGAACTTGGCACAGAAAACCACCTAGGCAGGAGAGACTTGTGGGAGAAGACGCGGCTCAAATCTGGTTCCCGGTTTGGGAGTTAGAGCCGGATTCTCGTCTAGGCAAACTAGTTCCTTAAGACATTTCAATTCGAGGTGTTGATGACACAAAATCACCAAACAGCGTCGGTTTGGGACGAAACTTGGCACACACGACCGCCTAGGCATGAGAGACTTCTGGCAGAAGACGGGACTCCAATCGGGCTCCCGGTTTGGGAGTTAGAGCCGGATTTCAATCTAGGCAAACTAGTTCCTCAAAAAACTTGAATTCGAGGTGTTGACGTCCCGAAATCACCATTCGGCGTCGGTTTGGCACGAAACTTGGCACACACAACCGCCGAGGCACGAGAAACTTGTGGGAGATGACGGGACTCCAATCGGGTTCCCGATTTGGGAGTTAGAGCCGAATTTTGCTCTAGGCAAACTAGTTCCTTAAGAATTTTGAATTCGAGGTGTTGACCCCCCAAAATCACCAAACTGGGTTGGATTTGCACGAAACTTGCCACGCACAACCGCCTAGGCACGAGAGACTTGTGGGAGAAGACGGGGCTCGAATCAGGTTCCCGGTTTGGGAGTCGGATTCTCGTCGAGGCAAACTAGTTCCTTTAGAAATTTGAATTCGAGGTGTTGATGACACAAAATCACCAAACAGCGTCGGTTTGGGACGAAACTTGGCACACACGACCGCCTAGGCACGAGAGACTTGTGGGAGAAGACGGGACTCCAATCGGGCTCCCGGTTTCGGAGTTAGAGCCGGATTTCAATCTAGGCAAACTAGTTCCTCAAAAAACTTGAATTCGAGGTGTTGATGCCCCGAAATCACCATTCGGCATCGGTTTGGCACGAAACTTGGCAAATACGACCGCCGAGGCACGAGAAACTTGTGGGAGATGACGAGACTCCAATCGGGTTCCCGATTTGGGAGTTAGAGCCAGATTTTGCTCTAGGCAAACCAGTTCCTTAAGAAATTTGAATTCAAGGTGTTGACGCCCCAAAATCACCAAACTGGGTTGGATTTGCACGAAAATTGGCACGTACGACCGCCTAGGCACAAGACAGTTGTGGGAGAAGACGGGGCTCGAATCGGGCTCCCGGTTTGGGAGTTAGAGCCGGATGCCGGTCTAGTTAAACTAGTTCCTTAAGAAATTTGAATTCGATGTGTTGATGCCCCAATATCATTAAACGGGGGTTTGGCCCGAAACTTGGCACACATGACCGCCTAGGCACGGGAGACTTGTGGGAGAAAACAGGGCTCGAATCGGGTTCCCGGTTAGGGAGTTAGAGCCAAATGCCGGTCTAGGCAAACTAGTTCCTTAAGAAATTTCAATTCGATGTTTTGATTCCCCAAAATCACGAAACGGCGTCAGTTTGGCACAAAAATTGGCACACACGACCGCCTAGGCACGAGAAACTTGTGGGAGAAGACGGTATACACATCGGCTTCCTGGTTTGGGAGTTAGAGCTGGATTTCTCTCTAGGCAAACTAGTTCCTTAAGAAATTTGAATTCGATGTGTTGATGCACCAACATCATCAAACGGCGTCGGTTTGGCCCGAAACTTGGCACACACGACCGCGTAGACACGAGAGACTTGTGGGAGAAGACGTGGCTCAAATCGGGTTCCCGGTTTTGGAGTTAGAGCCGGATGCCGGTTTAGGCAAACTAGTTCATTAAGAAATTTGAATTCGATGTGTTGATTCCCCAAAATCACCAAACGGCATCTATTTGGCACGAAACTTGGCACACACGACCGCCTAGGCACGAGAGACTTGTGGGAGAAGACGGGACTCCAAATCGGGTTTCCGGTTTGGGAGTTAGAGCCGGATTTCTCTCTAGGCAAACGAGTTCCGTAAGAAATTTAAATTCGAGGTGTTGACGGCCCAAAATCACCAAACGGCGTCGGTTTGGAACGAAACTTGGCACACAGGACCGCCTTGGCACGAGAAACTTGTGGGAGACGACGAGACTACAATCGGGTTCCCGGTTTGGGAGTCAGAGCCAGATTTCACTCTAGGCAAACTGATTCCTTAAAAAACTATAATTCGAGGTGTTGACGGCCCAAAATCACCAAACGGGGTTGGTTTAGCACGAAACTTGGCACACACGACCACCTAGGCACGAGAGACTTGTAGGAGAAGACGGGGCTCGAATCGGGTTCCCGGTTTCGGAGTTAGAGCAGATTTCGGTCTAGGCAAACTAATTCCTTAAGGAATTTGAATTCGAGGTGCTGACTCCCCAAAATCACCAACCGGCGCTGGTTTGGCGCGAAACTTGTCACACACAACTGCCGAGGCATGAGAGACTCGTGGCAGAAGACGGGACTCCAACTAGGTTTCCGGTTTGGGAGTTAGAGTCGGATTTCACTCTAGGCAAACTAGTTCCTTAAGAAATTTGAATTCAAGGTGTTGAGGCCCCAAAATCACCAAACGGCGTTGGTTTGGCACGAAACTTGGCACACACAACCACCTTGGCACGAGAGACTTGTGGGAGAAGACAGGGCTCCAACCAGGTTCCCGGTTTGGGAGTTAGAGCCGGATTTCACTCTAGGCAAACTAGTTTCTCAAGAAACTCGAATTTGAGGTGTTAACGCACGAAAAATAACCAAACGGGGTCGGATTGGCACGAAACTTCGCACAGACGACCACCTAGGCAGGAGAGACTTGTGGGAGAAGACGGAGCTCGAATCTGGTTCCCGGTTTGGGAGTTAGGGCCGGATTCTCGTCTAGGCAAACTAGTTCCTTAAGAAATTTGAATTCGAGGTGTTGATGACACAAAATTACCACACAGTGTCGGTTTGGGACGATACTTGGCACACACGACCGCCTAGGCACGAGAGACTTGTGGGAGAAGACGGGACTCCAATCGGGTTCCCGGTTTGGTAGTTAGAGTTGGATTTCAATCTAGGCAAACTAATTCTTTAAGAAACTTGAATTCGAGGTGTTGACGCCCCAAGATCACCAAACGGCGTCGGTTTGGCACGAAACTTGGCACACACGACCGCCTAGGCACGGGAAACTTGTGGGAGATGACGGGTCTCCAATCGGGTTCCCGGTTTGGGAGTTAGAGCCAGATTTTGCTCTAAGCAAACTAGTTCCTTAAGAAATTTGAATTCGAGGTTTTGACGCCCCAAAATCACCAAACGGGGTCGGATTAGCATGAAACTTGGCTCACACGACCGCCTAGGCACGAGAGACTTGTGCGAGAAGACGGAGCTCGAATCGGGTTCCCGGTTTCGGAGTTAGAGCCAGATTTCAGTCTAGGCAAACTAGTTCCTTAAGAACTTTGAATTCGAGGTGTTGACTACCCAAAATCACCAAACGGCGTCGGTTTGGCACGAAACTTGGCACACATGACCGCCTAGGCAAGAGGGACTTGTGGCATAAGACGGGACTCCAACCAGGTTCCCGGTTTGGGAGTTAGTGTCGGATTTCACTCTAGGGAAACGAATTCTTTAAGAAATTTGAAGTCGATGTGTTGACGGCCCAAAATCACCAAACGGCGTCAGTTTGACACGAAACTTGGCACACACGATCGCCTGGGCACGAGAGACTTGTGGGAGAAGACAGGACTCCAACCAGGTTCCCGGTTTGGTAGTTAGAGCCGAATTTCACTCTAGGCAAACTAGTTTCTTAAGAAACTTGAATTCGAGGTGTTGACACCCCAAAATCACCAAACGGGGTCGGATTGGCATGGAACTTGGCACAGACGACCACGTAGGCAGGAGAGACTTGTGGGAGAAGACAGGGCTCGAATCTGGTTCCCGGTTTGGGAGTTAGAGCCGGATTCTCGTCTAGGCAAACTAGTTCCTTGAGAAATTTGAATTCGAGGTGTTGATGACACAAAATCATCAAACAGCGTCGGTTTGGGACGAAACTTGGCACACACGACCGCCTAGGCATGAGAGACTTGTGGGAGAAGACAGGGCTCCAACTAGGTTCCCGGTTTGGGAGTTAGAGCCGGATTTCACTCTAGGCAAACTAGTTTCTTAAGAAACTTGAATTTGAGGTGTTAATGCCCGAAAAATCACCAAACGGGATCGGATTGGCACGGAACTTGGCACAGACGACCACATAGGCAGGAGAGACTTGTGGGAGAAGACAGGGCTTGAATCTGGTTCCCGGTTTGGGAGTTAGAGCCGGATTCTCGTCTAGGCAAACTAGTTCCTTAAGAAATTTGAATTCGAGGTGTTGATAACAAAAAATTACCAAACAGTGTCGGTTTGGGACGAAACTTGGCACACACGACCGCCTAGGCACGAGAGACTTCTGGGAGAAGACGAGACTCCAATCGGGTTTCCGATTTGGGAGTTAGAGCCGGATTTCAATCTAGGCAAACTAGTTTCTTAAGAAACTTGAATTCGAGGTGTTGACGCCCCAAAATCACCAAACAGCGTCGGTTTGGCACAAAACTTGGCACACACGACCGCCGAGGCACGAGAAACTTGTCGGAGATTACGAGACTCCAATCGGGTTCCTGATTTGGAAGTTAGAGTCGGATTTTGCTCTAGGCAAACTAGTTCCTTAAGAAATTTGATTTCGAGGTGTTTACGCCCCAAGATCACCAAAATGGGTTGGATTTGCACGAAACTTGGCACGCACGACTGCCTAGGCACGAGATAGTTGTGGGAGAAGACGGGGCTCGAATCGGGTTCCCTGTTTGGGAGTTAGAACCTGATGCCGGTCTAGGCAAACTAGTTCCTTAAGAAATTTTAATTCGATGTGTTGATGCCCCAAAATATTAAACGGCGTCGGTTTGGCCAGAAACTTGGTACACATGACCGCCTAGGCACGGGAGACTTGTAGGAGAAGATGGGGCGGGTTCCCGGTTTGGGAGTTAGAGTCGGATGCCGGTCTAGGCAAACTAGTTCCTTAAGAAATTTGAATTCGATCTGTTGATTCCCCAAAATCACCAAACGGCGTCGGTTTGGCACGAAACATAGCACACACGACCACCTCGGCACGAGAGACTTGTGGGAGAAGACGGGACTCCAAATCGGGTTCTCGGCTTGGGAGTTAGAGCCAGATTTCTCTCTAGGCAAACGAGTTCCGTAAAAAATTTAAATTCGAGGTATTGACAACGAAAATCACGAAACGGCGTTGGTTTTGAATGAAACTCGGCACACACGACCGCCTAGGCACGAGAAACTTGTGGGAGAAGACGGGACTCCAATCGGGTTCCCGATTTGGGAGTCAAAACCAGATTTCACTCTCGGCAAACTAGTTCTTGAAAAATCTTGAATTCGAGGTGTTGACGCCCCAAAATCACCAAACAGGGTCGGATTAGAACGAAACTTGGCACACCCGACCGCCGAGGCACGAGAGACTTGTGGCAGAAGACGGGACTCCAACCAGGTTCCCCGTTTGGGAGTTAGAGTCGGATTTCACTCTTGGCAAACTAGTTCCCTAAGAAATTTGAATTTGAGGTATTGACTCCCCAAAATCACCAAACGGCGTCGGTTTTGCACGAAACATGGCACACATGACCGCCTAGGCACGAGAGACTTGTGCCAGAAGACGGGACTACAACCAGGTTCCCGGTTTGGGAGTTAGAGTCGGATTTCACTCTAGGCAAACTAGTTCCTTAAAAAATTTGAATTCGAGGTGCTGACGCCCCAAAATCACCAAACGGCGTCAGTTTGGCCCGAAACTTGGCACACACGTCCGCCTAGGCACGAGAGACTTGTGGGAGAAGACAGGACTCCAACTAGGTTCCCGGTTTGGAAGTTACAGCCTGATTTCAATCTAGGCAAACTAGTTCCTTAAGAAACTTGAATTCGAGGTATTGACGCCACAAAATCACTAAACTGCGTCGGTTTGGCACGAAACTTGGCACACGCGACCGCCGAGGCACGAGAAACTTGTGGGAGATGACGGGACTCCAATCGGGTTCCCGATTTGGGAGTTAGAGCCGGATTTTTCTCTAGGCAAACTAGTTCCTTAAGAAATTTGAATTCGAGGTGTTGACGCCCCAAAATCACCAAACTGGGTTGGATTTGCACGGAACTTGGCACGCACGACCGCCTAGGCACGAGAGAGTTGTGGTAGAAGACGGGACTCGAATAGGGTTCCCGGTTTGGGAGTTAGAGCCGGATGCCGGTGTAGTTAAACTAGTTCCTTAAGAAATTTGAATTCGATGTGTTGATGCCCCAAAATCATCAAACGGCGTCGGTTTGGCCCGAAACTTGGCACACACTACTGCCTAAGCACGGGAGACTTGTGGGAGTAGACAGGGCTAGAATTGGGTTCCTGGTTAGGGAGTTAGAGCCGGATGTCGGTCTAGGCAAACTAGTTCACTAAGAAATTTCAATTCGATGTTTTGATTCCCCAAAATCACGAAACGGCGTCAGTTTGGCAAGAAATTTGGCACACACGACCGCCTAGGCATGAGAAACTTGTGGCAGAAGACGGGATACACATCGGGTTCCCGGTTTGGGAGTTAGAGCCGGATTTCTCTCTAAGCAAACGACTTCCGTAAGAAATTTAAATTCGAGGTGTTGACGCCCCAAAATCACCAAACGGAGTCGGTTTGGAACGAAACTCGGCACACACAACTGCCAAGGCACGAGAAACTTGTGGGAGAAGACGGGATGACAATCGGGTTCCCGGTTTGGGAGTCAGAGCCAGATTTCACTGTAGGCAAACTAGTTCCTTAAAAAACTTGAATTCGAGGTGTTGACGCCCCAAAATCACCAAACAGGGTCGGATTAGCACGAAACTTGGCACACATGACCGCCTAGGCACGAGAGACTTATGGGAGCAGACGAGGCTCGAATCGGGTTCCCGATTTCGAAGTTAGAGCCGGATTCTCGTCTAGGCAAACTAGTTCCTTAAGAAATTTGAATTTGAGGTGTTGATGACACAAAATCACCAAACAGCGTCGGTTTGGGACGAAACTTTGCACACACGACCGCCTAGGCACGAGAGACTTATGGGAGAAGACGGGACACCAATCGGGTTCCCGGTTTGGGAGGTAGAGTCGGATTTTATTCTAGGCAAACTAGTTTCTTAAGAAACTTGAATTCGAGGTGTTGACGCCCCAAAATCACCAAACGACGTCGGTTTGGCACAAAACTTGGCATACACGACCGCCTAGGCACGAGAAACTGGTGGGAGATGACAGGACTCCAATCGGGTTCCCGATTTGGGAGTTAGAGTCAGATTTTACTCTAGGCAAACTAGTTCCTTAAGAAATTTGAATTCGAGGTGTTGACGCCCCAAAATCACCAAACTGGGTTGGATTTGCACGAAACTTGGCACACACAACCGCCTAGGAACGAGAGAGTTGTGGGAGCAGACGGGGCACGAATCAGGTTCCCGATTTTGGAGTTAGAGCCGGATGCCGGTCTATGCAAACTAGTTCCCTAAGAAATTTGAATTCGATGTGTTGATGCCCCAAAATCATCAAACGGCGTCGGTTTCGCCCGAAACTTGGCACACACGACCGCCTAGGCACGAGAGACTTGTGAGAGAAGACGGGACTCCAATCGGGTTCCCAGTTTGGGAGTCAGAACCAGATTTCACTCTAGGCAAACTAGTTCCTTGAAAAACTTGAATTCGAGGTGTTGACGCCCCAAAATCACCAAACGGGGTCGGATTAGCACGCAACTTGGCACACACGACCGCCTAGGCACAAGAGACTTGTGGGAGAAGACGGGATTCGAATCGGGTTCTCAGTTTCAGAGTTAGAGCCGAATTTCGGTCTAGGCAAACGAATTCCTTAAGAAATTTGAATTCCAGGTGTTGACTCCCCAAAATCACCAAAGGCCGGTTTGGCACGAAACATGACACACACGACTGCCTAGGCACGAGAGACTTATGGCAAAAGACGGGACTCTAACCAGATTCCCGGTTTGGGAGTTAGAGCCGGATTTCACTCTAGGCAAACTAGTTCATTAAGAAATTTGAATTCGAGGTGTTGACGCCCCAAAATCACCAAACGGCGTCGGTTTGGCGCGAAACTTGGCATACACGACCGCCTAGGCACGAGAGACTTGTGGGAGAAGGCAGGACTCCAACCAGGTTCTCGATTTGGGATTTAGAGCTGGATTTCACTCTAGGCAAACTAGTTTCTTAAGAAACTTGAATTCGAGGTCTTAACGCCCCAAAATCACCAAACGGGGTCGGATTGGCACGGAGATTGGCACAGACGACCACCTAGGCAGGAGAGACTTGTGGGAGAAGACGGGGCTCAAATCTGGTTCCCGGTTTGGGAGTTAGAGTCGGATTTTCGTCTAGGCAAACTAGTTCCTTAAGAATTTGAATTCGAGGTGTTTATGACACAAAATCACCAAACAACGTCAGTTTGGGACGAAACTTGGCACACACGACCGCCTAGGAACAAGAGACTTGTGGGAGAAGACAGGACTCCAATCGGGTTCCCGGTTTGGGAGTTAGAGCCGGATTTCAATCTAAGCAAACTAGTTTCTTAAGAAACTTGAATTCGAGGTGTTGCTGCCCCAAAATCACCAAACGGCGTCGGTTTGCCACGAAACTTGGCACACAAGACCGCCTAGAAACGGGAAACTTATGGGAGATGACGGGACTCCAATCGGGTTCCCGATTTGGGAGTTAGAGCCGGATTTTGCTCTAGGCAAACTAGTTCCCTAAGAAATTTGAATTCGAGGTATTGACGCCGCAAAATCACCGAACTTGGTTAGATTTGCACGAAACTTGGCACACACGACCGCCTAGGCACGAGAGAGTTGTGGGAGAAGACGAGGCTCGAATCGGGTTCCCGGTTTGGGAGTTAGAGCCGGGTGCCGGTCTAGGCAAACTAGTTCCTTAAGAAATTTAAATTCGATGTGTTGATGCCCCAAAATCATCAAATGGTATCTGTTTGGCCCGAAACTTGGCATACACGACCGCCTAGGCACAGGAGACTTATGGGAGAAGACGGCGCTCGAATTGGTTCCCGGTTTGGGAGTTAGAGCCGGATGCCGGTCTAGGCAAATTAGTTCCTTAAGAAATTTCAGTTCGATGTGTTGATTCCCCAAAATCACCAAACGGCGTCGGTTTGGCACGAAACATGGCACACCCGATCGCCTAGGCACGAGAGACTTGTGAGAGAATACGGGACACCAATCGGGTTCCCGGTTTGGGAGTTCGAGCCAGATTTCTCTCTAGGCAAACGAGTTCCGTAAGAAATTTAAATTCGAGGTGTTGATGCCCCAAAATCACCAAACGACGCCGGTTTTGAACGAAACTTGGCACACACAACCGCCTATGCATGAGAAACTTGTGGGAGAAGACGAGACTCCAATCGGGTTCCCGGTTTGGGAGTCAGAGCCAGATTTCACTCTAGGCAAACTAGTTCCTTAAAAAACTTGAATTCGAGGTGTTGACGCCTCAAAATCACCAAACGGGGTCAGATTAGCATGAAACTTGGCACACACGACCGCCTAGGCACGAGAGACTTGTGGGAAAAGACGGGACTCCAATCGGGTTCCGGTTTGGGAGTCAGAGCCAGATTTCACTCTAGGCAAACTAGTTTCTTAAAAAACTTGAAGTCGAGGTGTTGACGCCCCAAAATTACCAAACGGGGTCGGATTAGCACGAAACTTGGCACACACGACCGCCTAGGCACGAGAGACTTGTGGGAGAAGATGGGGCTCGAATCGGGTTCTCGGTTTCGGAGTTAGAGCCGGATTTCGGTTTAGGAAAACTTGTTCCTTAAAAATTTAAATTTGAGGTGTTGACTCCCCAAAATCACCAAACAGCTTCGGTTTGCCATGAAACTTGGCACACACGACCGTCTAGGCATGAGAGACTTGTGGCAGAAGACGGGACTCCAACCAAGTTCCCGGTTTGGGAGTTAAAGTTGCATTTCACTCTAGGCAACTAGTTCCTTAAGAAATTTGAATTCGAGGTGTTGACGTCCCAAAATCACCAAATGGCGTTGGTTTGGCACGAAAATTGGCACAAACGACCACCTAGGCATGAAAGATTTGTGGGACAAGACAAGGCTCGAATCTGGTTCCCGGTTTGGGAGTTAGAGCCGGATTCTCGTCAAGGCAAACTAGTTCCTTAAGAAATTTAAATTCGAGGCGTTGATGGAAACATACGGAACTCGCATGGGACTCCCGGTTTGAAAACTAAGTCAAAAAATGCACTTCCTAAACACTTCACTTTGAAAATAGGCCAGCGGGGGACCCCCAAAATCCTGTCAAGTCCCGAGAAGGCCCGTGGAACAACTCCAACACCCCGGGAGAAACCAATGTAAGTTGTGAAGACTTACGGAACTAGCGCGGGACTTCCGGTTTGAAAACTAGGTCGGAGAAGGTACTTTCTTCACACTTCAGCTTAAGAATAGGCCTCGGCGGGCCGAAATCGTGTAACAATCACGAGAAGGCCCGAACACCTCGAACATCTCAGGAGGGACCAATTCGAGTTGTGAAACTCAACGAACAGGCACGGGACTCCCGCTTTGAAAACTAGGTTAGAAAATACACTTTTCTAACACTTAAGCTTGGAAGTAGGCCATCGGCCATCGGGGGGCCAAAATCATGTAACAATCGCAAGAAGGGCCGGGAACACTTCAAACACCTCGGGAGTGACCAATGCAAGTTGTGAAAACTTACGGAACTAGCGCGGGACTCCCGGTTTGAAAACTAAGTTGGAAAGAGACGCTTTTTCCACATTTAAGCTTGGAAATAGGACACCGGAGGGGGCAAAACCGTGTAACCGTCACGAGAAGGACCGGGAAATGCCTCAAACACCTCGGGAGGGTCCAAGGTAAGTTGTCGAGACTTACGGAACTAGCACGGGACTCTCGGTTTGAGAACTAAATCAAAAAATGCACTTTTTTCACACTTAGCTTGAAAATAAGCCGTTGGGGGTCAAAATCGTGTAACAGTCACGAGAAGGCCTAGGGAACATGTCAAACACCCCGGGAGGGACCAATGTCAGTTATGAAAACTTACGGAAATAACATGGGACTCCCGGTTTGAAAACTAAGTCTGAAATGACACTTTTCTTGCACCTAAGTTTGAAAATAGTCCATCGGGGGGCCAAAATCGTGTGACAGTGAAGAAAGGTCCGGGGAACACCTCAAACCTAGGGAGGACCAACGTGAGTTGTGGAAACTTACGAACTCGCATGGGACTCCCAGTTTGAAAACTAAGTCAAAAAATGCACTTCATAAACACTTAAGTTTGAAAATAGGCCATTGGAGGGGCCCCCAAAATCCTGTAACAGCCCCGAGAAATCCCGTGGAACACCTCCAACACCTCGGGAGAAACCAATGTAAGTTGTGGAAACTTACGGAACTAGCGTGGGACTTTCGGTTTGAAAACTAGGTCGGAGAAAGTACTTTTTTCACACTTAAGCTTGATAATAGGCCTCGGCGGGCCGAAATCGTGTAACAACCACGAAAAGGCCAGGGGAACACCTCGAACATCTCAGGAGGGACCAATTTGAGTTGTGAAAACTCAACGAACAGGTACGGGACTCCCGGTTTGAAAACTAGGTCGGAAAATACACTTTTCTAACACTTAAGCTTGGAAGTAGGCAATCGGGGGGCCAAAATCATGTAACAGTCGCAAGAAGGGCCGGGAACACTTCAAACACCTCGAGAGTGACCAACACGAGTTGTGAAAACTTACGGAACTAGCGCGGGACTCCCGGTTTGAAAACTAAGTTGGAAAGAGATACTTTTTCCACACTTAAGCTTGGAAATAGGACATCGGGGGGGTGGCAAAACCGTGTAACAGTCACGAAAAGGACCGGGAAATGCCCCAGACACTTCGGAGGGGTCCAAGGTAAGTTGTGGAGACTTACGGAACTAGGAGGGGACTCTCGGCTTGAGAACTAAATCAAAAAATGCACTTTTTTGACACTTAAGCTCGAAAATAAGCCGTCGGGGGCAAAAATCGTGTAACAGTCACGAGAAGGCCCGAGGAACACGTCAAACACCCCGGGATGGACCAATGTAAGTTGTGAAAACTTACGGAACTACCACGGGACTCCCGGTTTGAAAACTAAGTCCGAAACGGCACTTTTCTCGCAGCTAAGCTTGAAAATAGTCTATCGGGGGGACAAAATTGTGTGACAGTCAAGGGAAGGTCCGGGAAACACCTCAAACACCTGGGGAGGGACAAACGTGAGTTGTGAAAACTTACGGAACACGCATGGATCTCCCGGTTTGAAAACTAAGTCAAAAAATGCACTTCCTAAACACTTAAGTTTGAAAATAAGCCATCGGGGGACCCCCAAAATCCTGTAACAGCCCCGAGAAGGCCCGTGGAACACATCCAACACCTCGGGAGAAACCAATGTAAGTTGTGGAAACTTACGGAACTAGCGCGGGACTTTCGGTTTGAAAACTAGGTCGGAGAAGGTACTTTTTTCACAGTGAAGCTTGAGAATAGGCCTCGGCGGGCTGAAATTGTGTAACAATAACGAGAAGGCCCGGGGAACACCTTAAACATCTCAGGAGGGAACAATTTGAGTTGTGAAAACTTAACGAACAGGCACGGGACTCCCAGTTTGAAAGCTAGGTCGGAAAATACACTTTTCTAACACTTAAGTTTGGAAGTAGGCCATCGGGGGGCCAAAATCATGTAGCAGTCGCAATAAGGGCCGGGAACACCTCAAACACCTCTGGAGTGACCAACGTGAGTTGTGAAAACTTACAGAACTAGCACGGGACTCCCGATTTGAAAACTAAGTTAGAAAGAGATACTTTTCCACACTTAAGCTTGGAAATAGGAGACCGGGTGGTGGGGGCAAGATCGTGTAACAGTCACGAGAAGGACCGGGAAATGCCCCAAACACCTCGGAAGGGTCCAAGGTAAGTTGCGGAGGCTTACGGAACTAGCACGGGACTCTCGGTTTGAGAACTAAATCAAAAAATGCACTTTTTTCACACTTAAGCTCGAAAATAAGCCGTCGGGAGCCAAAATCGTGTAACAGTCACGAGAAGGCCCGGAGAACAAGTCAAACACCCCGAGAGGGACCAATGTAAGTTGTAAAAACTTACGGAACTAGCACGGGAATCCCGGTTTGAAAACTAAGTCCGAAACGGCACTTTTCTCGCTGCTAAGCTTGAAAATAGTCCATCGGGGGGCCAAAATCGTGTGACAGTCAAGAGAAGGTCCGGGGAACACCTCAAACACCTGGGGAGGGGCCAACGTGAGTTGTGGAAACTTACGGAACTCGCATGGGACTCCCGGTTTGAAAACTAAGTCAAAAAATGCACTTCCTAAACACTTAAGTTTGAAAATAGGCCAACGGGGGCCCCCCAAAATCCTGTAACAGGCCCGAGAAGGCCCGTGGAAAACCTCCAATACCTCGGGAGAAACCAATGTAAGTTGTGGAAACTTACGGAACTAGCGCGGGACTTGCGGTTGCAAAACTAGGTCGGAGAAAGTACTTTTTTCACACTTTAGCTTGAGAATAGGCCTCGACGGACCGAAATCGTGTAACAATCACGAGAAGGCCCGGGGAACACCTCGAACATCTCAGGAGGGACCAATTTGAGTTCTGAAAACTCAACGAACAGGCACGGGACTCCCGATTTGTAAACTAGGTCAGAAAATACACTTTTCTAACACTGAAGCTTGTAAGTAGGCCACGGGGGGCCAAAATCTTGTAACCGTCGCAAGATGGGCCAGGAACAACTCAAACACCTCAGGAGTGACCAACGCGAGTTGTGAAAACTTACGGAACTAGCACGGGACTCCCGGTTTGAAAACTACGTTAGAAAGAGACACTTTTTCAACACTTAAGCTTAGAAATAGGACACCGGGGGGTGGGGGCAAAACCATGTAACAGTCACGAAAAGGATCGGGAAATGCCCCAAACACCTCGGGAGGGTCCAAGGTAAGTTGCAGAGACTTACGGAACTAGCACGGGACTCCCGGTTTGAAAACTAAGTCTGAAACGGCACTTTTCTCGCAGCTAAGCTTGAAAATAGTCCATCGGGGGGCCAAAATCGTGTGACAGTTAAGAGAAGGTCCGGGAAACACCTCAAACACCTGGGGAGGGGCCAACGTGAGTTGTGGAAACTTACGGAACTCACATGGACTCCCGTTTGAAACCTAAGTCAAAAAATGCACTTCTAAACACTTAAGTTTGAAAATAGGCCAACGGGGGCCCCCTAAATCCTGTAACATGCCCAGAAGGCCCATGAACACCTCCAACACCCTCGGAGAAACCAATGTAAGTTTGTGGAAACTTACGGACTAGCGCGGGACTTTCGGTTCAAAACTAGGTCAGAGAAAGTACTTTTTTCACACTTAAGCTTGAGAATAGGGCTCGGCGGACCGAAATCGTGTAACAATCTCGAGAAGGCCCGGGGAACACCTCGAACATCTCAGGAGGGACCAATTTGAGTTGTGAAAACTCAACGAACAGGCATGGGACTCCCAGTTTGTAAACTAGGTCAGAAAATACACTTTTCTAACACTGAAGCTTAGAAGTAGGCCATTGGGGGGCCAAAATCATGTAACCGTCGCAAGATGGGCCGGGAACACCTCAAACACCTCGGGAGTGACCAACGCGAGTTGTGAAAACATACGGAAGTAGCACGGGAATCCCGGTTTGAAAACTAAGTTAGAAAGAGACACTTTTTCCACACTTAAGCTTAGAAATAGGACACCGGGGGGTGGGGGCAAAACCATGTAACAGTCACGAAAAGGATCGGGAAATGCCCCAAACACCTCGGGAGGGTCCAAGGTAAGTTGCAGAGACTTACGGAACTAGCACGGGACTCTCAGTTTGAGAAATAAATCAAAAAAATGCACTTTTTTCACACTTAAGCTCGAAAATAAGCCGTCAGGGGCTAAAATCGTATAACAGTCACGAGAAGGCCCGGAGAACACGGCAAACATCCCGGGAGGGACCAATGTAAGTTGTGAAAACTTACGGAACTAGCACGGACTCCCGGTTTGAAAACTAAGTCCGAAACGGCACTTTTCTCGCAGCTAAGCCTGAAAATAGTCAATCGGAGGGCCAAAATCGTGTGACAGTCAAGAGAAGGTCCGAGAACACCTCAAACACCTGGGGAGGGACCAACGTGAGTTGTGGAAACTTACGGAGCTCGCATGAGACTCCCGGTTTTAAAGCAAAGTCAAAAAATGCACTTTCTAAACACTTAAGTTTGAAAATAGACCATCTCGGGGGCCCCCCAAAATCCTGTAACAGTCCCGAGAAGGCCCGTGGAACACCTCCAACACCTCGGGAGAAACCAATGTAAGTTGTGGAAACTTAAGGAACTAGCGCGGGACTTTCGATTTGAAAACTAGGTCGGAGAAGGTACTTTTTTCACACTTAAGCTTGAGAATAGGCCTCAGCGGGCCGAAATCGTGTAACAATCACGAGAAGGCGCGGGGAACACCTCGAACATCTCAGGAGGGACCAATTTGAGTTGTGAAAACTCAACGAACAGGCACGAGACTCCCAGTTTGTAAACTAGGTCAGAAAATACACTTTTCTAACATTGAAGCTTGGAAGTAGGTCATCGGGCGGCCAAAATCATGTAACCGTCGCAAGATGGGCCGAAAACACCTCAAACACCTCGGGACTGACCAACATGAGTTGTGAAAACTTACGGAACTAGCACGGGAATCCCGGTTTGAAAACTAAGTTAGAAAGAGATACTTTTTCCACACTTAAGCTTAGAAATAGGACACCGGGGGGTGGGGGCAAAACTGTGTAACAGCCACGAAAAGGATTGGGAAATGCCCCAAACACCTTGGGAGGGTCCAAGGTAAGTTGCAGAGACTTACGGAACTAGCACGGAACTCTCAGTTTGAGAACTAAATAAAAAAATGCACTTTTTTCACACTTAAGCTCGAAAATAAGCCTTCAGGGGCCAAAATCGTGTAACAGTCACGAGAAGGCCCGGAGAACACGTCAAACACCCCGGGAGGGACCAATGTAAGTTGTGAAAACTTACGGAACTAGCACGGGACTCCCGGTTTGAAAACTAAGTCCGAAACGGCACTTTTATCGCAGCTAAGCATGAAAATAGTCCATCGGGGGGCCAAAATCGTGTGATAGTCAAGAGAAGGTCCGGGAACACCTCAAACACCTGGGAAGGGACCAACGTGAGTTGTGGAAACTTACGGAACTCGCATGAGACTCCCGGTTTTAAAGCCAGGTTAAAAAATGCAATTCCTAAACACTTAAGTTTGAAAATAGGCCATCGGGGGCCCCCCAAAATCCTGTAACAGTCCCGAGAAGGCCCGTGGAACACCTCCAACACCTCGGGAGATACCAATGTAAGTTTTGGAAACTTAAGGAACTAGCGCGGGACTTCCGGTTTGAAAACTAGGTCGGAGAAGTTACTTTTTTCACACTTAAGCTTTAGAATAGGCCTCGGCGGGCCGAAATCGTGTAATAATCACGAGAAGGCCGGGGAACACCTCGAACATCTCAAGAGGGACCAATTTGAGTTGTGAAAACTCAATGAACAGGCACGGGACTCTCGGTTTGAAAACTAGGTCGGAAAATACACTTTTCTAACACTTAAGCTTGGAAGTAGGCTAGCGGGGACCAAAATCATGTAACAGTCGCAAGAAGGGCCGGGAACACCTCAAACACCTCAGTAGTGACCAACGCGAGTTGTGAAAACATACGGAACTAGCACGGGACACCCGGTTTGAAAACTAAGTTGGAAAGACACTTTTTCCACACTTAAGCTTGGAAATAGGACATCGGGGGGGTTGCAAAACTGTGTAACAGTCACGAGAAGGACCGGGAAATGCCCCAAATACCTCGGGAGGGTCTAAGGTAAGTTACGGAGACTTACAGAACTAGCACGGGACTCTCGGTTTGAGAAGTAAATCAATAAATGCACTTTTTTCACACTTAAGCACGAAAATAAGCCGTCAGGGGCCAAAATCGTGTAACAGTCACGAGAAGGCTCGAGGAACACGTCAAACAACCCGGGAGGGACCAATGTAAGTTATGAAAACTTACGGAAATAGCACAGGACTCCCGGTTTGAAAACTAAGTCTGAAACGGCACTTTTCTCGCACCTAAGTTTGAAAATAGTCCATCAAGGGGCCAAAATCGTGTGACAGTCAAGATAAGGTCCGGAGAACACCTCAAACACCTAGGGAGGGACCAACGTGATTTGTAGAAACTTACGGAACTCGCATGGGACTCCCGGTTTGAAAACTAAGTAAAAAAATGCACTTCATAAATACTTAAGTTTGAAAATAGGCCATCGGGGCCCCCCTAAAATCCTGTAACAGTCCCGAGAAGTCCCGTGGAACACCTCCAACACCTCGGGAGAAACCAATGTAAGTTGTGGAAACTTAAGGAACTAGCGCGGGACTTCCGGTTTGAAAACTAGTTTGGAGAAGGAACTTTTTTCACACTTAAGCTTGAGAATAGGCCTCGGCGGGCCGAAATCGTGTAACAACCATGAAAAGGCCCGGGGAACACCTCGAACATCTCAGGAGGGACCAATTTGAGTTGTGAAAACTCAACAAACAAGCATGGGACTCCCGGTTTGAAAACTAGGTCGGAAAATACACTTTTCTAACACAGAAGCTTGGAAGTAGGCCATCGGGGGGCCAAAATTATGTAACAGTCGCAAGAAGGGCCGGGAACACCTCAAACCTCGGGAGTGACCAACGCGAGTTGTGAAAACTTACGGAACTAGCACGGGACTCCCGGTTTGAAAACTAAGTTGGAAAGAGACACTTTTTCCACACTTCAGCTTGGAAATAGGACACCGGGGGGGCAAAACAGTGTAACATTCACGAGAAGGACCGAGAAATGCCCCAAACACCTCGGGAGGGTCCAAGGTAAGTTGCGGAGACTTACAGAACTAGCACGGGACTCTCTGTTTGAGAACTAAATCAAAAAATGCGCTTTTTCCCACTTAAGCTTGAAAATAAGCCATCGGGGCCAAAATCGTGTAACAGTCACGAGAAGGCCCGGAGAACACGTCAAACACCTCGGGAGGGACCAATGTATGTTGTGAAAATTTATGAAACTAGCATGGGACTCCCGGTTTGAAAACTAAGTCCGAAACGACACTTTTTTCGCAGCTAAGCTTGAAAATAGTCCATCGGGGGCCCAAAATCGTGTGACTGTCAAGAGAAGGTTCGGGGAACACCTCAAACATCTAAGGAGGGACCAACGTGAGTTGTGAAAACTTACGGAACTCGCATGGGACTCCCGGTTTGAAAACTAAGTCAAAAAATGCACTTCTTAAATACTTAAGTTTGAAAATAGGCCATCGGGGGACCCCCAAAATCCTCTAACATCCCGAGAAGGCCTGTGGAACACCTCCAACACCTCGGGAGAAACCAATGCAAGTTTTGGAAACTTACGGAACTAGCGCGGGACTTCCGGTTTGAAAACTAGGTCGGAGAAGGTACTTTTTTCACACTTAAGCTTGAGAATAGGCCTCGGTGGGCCGAAATCATGTAACAATCACGAGAAGGCCCGGGGAACACATTAAACATTTCAGAAGGGAACAATTTGAGATGTGAAAACTCAACGAACAGGCATGGGACTCCCGGTTTGAAAGCTAGGTCGGAAAATACACTTTTCTAACACTTAAGCTTGGAAGTAGGCCATCTGGGGCCCAAAATCATGTAACAGTCGCAAGAAGTTCCGGGAACTCCTCAAACACCTCGGGAGTGACCAACGCGAGTTGTGAAAACTTACGGAACAAGCACGGGACTCCCGGTTTGAAAACTAAGTTGGAAAGACACTTTTTCCACACTTAAGCGTGGGGGTGGCAAAACCGTGTAACAGTCACGAGAAAGACCGAGAAATGCCCCAAACACCTCGGGAGGGTCCAAGGTAAGTTGCGGAGACTTACGAAACTAGCACGGGACTCTCGGTTTGAGAACTAAATCAAAAAATGCACTTTTTTCACACTTAAGCACGAAAATAAGCCGTCGGCGGGGCCAAAATCGTGTAACAGTCACGAGAAGGCCTGGGAACACGTCAAACACCCGGAGGGACCAATGTAAGTTGTGAAAACTTACGGAACTAGTACCAGGACTCCCGATTGAAAACTAAGTCCGAAACGGCACTTTTCTCGCAGCTAGTTGAAAATAGTCCATCAGGTTGCCAAAATCGTGTGACAGTGAAGAGAAGGTCCGGGGAACACTTCAAACACCTAGGGAGGGGACCAACGTGAGTTGTGGAAACTTACGGAACTCGCATGGGACTCCCGGTTTGAAAACAAAGTCAAAAAATGCACTTTCTAAACACTTAAGTTTGAAAATAGGCCATCGGGGGCCCCCCAAAATCCTGTAACAGTCCCGAGAAGGCCCGTGGAACACCTCAAATACCTCGGGAGAAGCCAATGTAAGTTGTGGAAACTTACGGAACTAGCGTACGACTTCTGATTTGAAAACTAGGTCGGAGAAGGTACGTTTTTCAAACTTAGGCTTGAGAATAGGCCTCGGCGGGCCGAAATCGTGTAACAATCACGAGAAGGCTCGGGGAACACCTCGAACATCTCAGGAGGGACCAATTTGAGGTGTGAAAGCTCAACGAACAGGCACGGGACTCCCGGTTTGAAAACTAGGTCGGAAAATACACTTTTCTAACGCTTAAGCTTGGAAGTAGGCCATCGGGGGGCCAAAATCATGTAACAGTCGCAAGAAGGTCCGGGAACACCTCAAACACCTCGGGAGTGACCAACGCGAGTTGTGAAAACTTACGGAACTAGCACGGACTCCCGGTTTGAAAACTAAGTTGGAAAGAGACACTTTTTCCACACTTAAGCTTGGAAATAGGACACCGAGGGTGGGGGCAAAACCGTGTAACAGTCACGAGAAAGACCGGGAAATGCCCTAAACAACTCAGGAGGGTCCAAGGTAAGTTGCGGAGAGTTACGGAACTAGCACGGGACTCTCGGTTTGAGAACTAAATTAAAAAATGCATTTTTTTCACACTTGAGCTCGAAAATAAGCCGTCAGGGGCCAAAATCGTGTAACAGTCACGAGAAGGCCCGGGGAACACGTCAAACACCCAGGGAGGGACCAATATAAGTTGTGAAAACTTACCGAACTAGCACGGGACTCCCAATTTGAAAACTAAGTCCGAAATGGCACTTTTCTCGCACCTAAGCTTGAAAATAGTCCATCGTGGGCACAAAATCGTGTGACAGTCAAGAGAAGGTCCGAGGAACACCTCAAACACCTGGGGAGGGACCAACGTGAGTTTTGGAAACTTACGGAACTTGCATGGTACTCCCGGTTTGAAAACTAAGTCAAAAAATGCACTTCCTAAACACGTAAGTTTGAAAATAGGCCATCGGGGGCCCCCTAAAATCCTGTAACATTCCCGAGAAGGCCCGTGGAACACCTCCAACACCTCGAGAGGAACCAATGTAAGTTGTGAAAACTTACGGAACTAGCGCGGGACTTCCGGTTTGAAATCTAGGTCGGAGAAGGTACGTTTTTCACACTTAAGCTTGAAAATAGGCCTCGGCAGACCGAAATCGTGTAACAATCATGAGAAGGCCCGGGGAACACCTCGAACATCTCAGGAGGGACCAATTTGAGTTGTGAAAACTCAACGAACAGGCACGGGACTCCCGGGTTGAAAACTAGGTCGAAAAATAAATTTTTCTAACACTTGAGCTTGAAAGTAGGCCATCGGGGGGCCAAAATCATGTAACAGTCGCAAGAAGGGCCGGGAACACCTCAAACACTTCGGGAGTGACCAACGCGAGTTATGAAAACTTACAGAACTAGCACGGGACTCCCGGTTTGAAAACTAAGTTGGAAAGAGACATTTTTTTCACACTTAAGCTTGGAAATAGGACACCAGGGGGGTCCAAAATTGTGTAACAGTCACGAGAAGGACCGGGAAATGCCCCAAACACCTCGGGAGGGTCCAAGGTAAGTTGCGGAGACTGACGGAACTAGCGTGGGACTCTCGGTTTGAAAACTAAATAAAAAAATGCACTTTTTTCACACTTAAGCTCGAAAATAAGTCGTCGGGGGCCAAAATCGTGTAACAGTCACGAGAAGGCCCAGGGAACACATCAAACACCACGGGAGGGACCAATGTAAGTTGTGAAAACTTATGGAACTAGCACGGGCCTCCCGGTTTGAAAACTAAGTCCGAAACGGCACTTTTCTCGCACTTAAGCTTGAAAATAGTCCATCGGGGGGCCAAAATCGTGTGACAGTCAAGAGACGGTCCGGGGAACACCTCAAACACCTGGGGAGGGACCAACGTGAGTTGTGAAAACTTACGGAACTCGCACAGGACTCCCGGTTTGAAAACTAAGTCAAAAAATGCACTTCCTAAACACTTAAGTTTGAAAATAGGCCATCGGGGGCCACCCAAAATCATGTAACAGTCCCGAGAAGGCCCGTGGAACACCTCAAACACCTCGGGAGAAACCAATGTAAGTTGTGGAAACTTATGGAATTAGCGCGGGACTTCCGGTTTAAAAACTAGGTCGGAGAAAGTACTTTTTTCACACTTAAGCATGAGAACACGCCACGGCGGGCTGAAATCGTGTAACAATCACGAGAAGGCCCAAGGAACACGTCGAACATCTCAGGAGGGACCAATTCGAGTTGTGAAAACTGAACGGACAGGCACGGGACTCCCGGTTTGAAAACTAGGTCGGAAAATACACTTTTCTAACACTTAAGCTTAGAAGTAGGCCGTCGGGGGGCCAAAATCATGAAACCGTCGCAAGAAGGGCCGGGAACACCTCAAACACCTCGGGAGTGACAAATGCGAGTTGTGAAAACTTACGGAACTAGCACGGGACTCCCGGCTTGAAAACTAAGTTGGAAAGAGACACTTTTTCCGCACTTAAGCTTGGAAATAGGACACCGGGGGGCCAAAACCATGTAACAGTCACGAGAAGGACTGGGAAATGTCCCAAACACCTCGGGAGGGTCCAAGGTAAGTTGCGGAGACTTACGGAACCAGCACGGGACTCTCGGTTTGAGAACTAAATCAAAAAATGCACTTTTTTCACACTTAAGCTCGAAAATAAGCCGTCGGGGTTCCAAAATCGTGTAACAGTGACAAGAAGGCTCGGGGAACACGTCAAACACTCCGGGAAGGACCAATGTAAGTTATGAAAACTTACGGAAGTAGTACAGGACTCCCGGTTTGAAAACTAAGTCCGAAACGGCACTTTTCTCGCACCTAAGCTTGAAAATAGTCCATCGGGGGGCTAAAATCGTGTGACAGCCAAGATAAGGTCCGGGGAACACCTCAAACATCTAGGGAGGGACCAACGTGAGTTGTGGGAACTTACGGAACTCGCATGGGACTCCCGGTTTGAAAACTAAGTCAAAAAATGCACTTCCTAAACACTTAAGTTTGAAAATAAGCCATCGGGGGCCCCCCAAAATCCTGTAACAGTCCCGAGAAGGCCCGCGGAACACCTCCAACACCTTGGGAGAAACCAATGTAAGTTGTGGAAAATTACAGAACTAGCGCGCGACTTCCGGTTTGAAAACTAGGTCGGTGAAGGTACTTTTTTCACACTTAAGCTTGAGAATAGGCCTTGGCGGGCCGAAATCGTGTAACAATCACGACAAGGCCCGGGGAACACCTCGAACATCTCACGAGGGACCAATTTTAGTTGTGAAAACTCAACGAACAGGCACGGGACTCCCGGTTTGAAAACTAGGTCAGAAAATACACTTTTCTAACACGTAAGCTTGGAAGTAGGCCATCGGAGGGCCAAAATCATGTAACAGTCGCAAGAAGTTCCGGGAACACCTTAAACACCTAGGGAGTGACCAACGCGAGTCGTGAAAACTTACGGAACTAGCACGGGACTCCCGGTTTGAAAACTAAGTTGGAAAGAGACACTTTTTTCACATTTAAGCTTGGAAATAGGACACCGGGGGGTGGGGGCAAAGCCGTGTAACAGCCACGAGAAGGACAGGGAAATGCCCCAATTACCTCGGGAGGTTTCAAGGAAAGTTGCGGAGATTTACGGAACTAGCACAGGACTCTCGGTTTGAGAACTAAATCAAAAAATGTACTATTTCACACTTAAGCTTGAAAATAAGCCGTCGGCGGCCAAAATTGTGTAACAGTCACGAGAAGACCCGCGGAACACGTCAAACACCCCGAGAGGGACCAATGTAAGCTATGAAAACTTACGGAACTAGCACGGGACTACAGGTTTGAAAACTAAGTCCGAAACGGCACTTTTCTTGCTCCTAAGCTTGAAAACAGTCCATCGGGGGCCAAAAATCGTGTGACAGTCTGGAGAAGGTCCGTGGAACACCTCAAACACCTATGGAGGGACCAACGTGAGTTGTGGAAATTTACGGAACTCGCAGGAGACTCCCGGTTTGAAAACTAAGTCAAAAAATGCACTTCCAAAACATTTAAGTCTAAACATAGGCCATCAGCCCCCCCTAAAAAATCCTGTAAAAGTCCCGAGAAGGCCCGTGGAATACCTCCAACACCTTAGGAGAAACCAATGGAAGTCATGGAAACTTACGGAACTAGCGCGGGACTTCCGGTTTTAAAACTAGGTCGGAGAAGGTACTTTTTTCACACTTAAGCTTGAGAATAGGCCTCGACGGGCCGAAATCGTGTAACAATCACGAGAAGGCCCGGGGAACACCTCAAGCATCTCAGGAGGGAACAATTTGAGTTGTGAAAACTCAACGAACAGGCACGGGACTCCCGGTTTGAAAACAGGGGTCGGAAAATACACTTTTTATCACTTAAGCTTGGAAGTAGGTCATCGGGGGCCAAAAATCATTAACAGCAGTCGCAAGAAGGGGCCGGAAACACCTCAAAACACCTCGGGAGTGACCAACGCGAGTTGTGAAAAGTTACGAAACTAGCACTGGAACCCCCGGTTTGAAAACTAAGTTGGAAAGAGACACTTTTTCCACACTTAAGCATGGAAATAAGACATCGTGGGGGGGGCAAAACCGTGTAACAGTCACGAGAAGGACCGGGAAATGTCGCAAACACCTCGGAAGGGACCAAGGTAAGTTACGGAGACTTACGGAACTAGCACGGGACTCTCAGTTTGAGAACTAAATAAAAAAATACACTTTTTTCACACTTAAGCACGAAAATAAGCCGTCGGGGGCCAAAATCGTGTAACAGTCACGAGAAGGCCTGGGGAACACGTCAAAACCACCCCGGGAAGGACCAATGTAGTTGTGAAAACTTACGGAACTAGCACGGGACTCCCGGTTTGAAAATTAAGTCCGAAACGGCACTTTTTTCCGCAACTAAGCTTGAAAATAGTCCATCGGGGGGCCCAAAATCGTGTGACAGTCAGAGAAGGTCCGGAGGAACACCTCAAACACCTAGGGAGGGACCAACGTGAGTTGTAGAAAATTACGGAACTCGCATGGGACTCCCGGTTTGAAAACTAAGTCAAAAAAATGCACTTCCTAAACACTTAAGTTTGAAAATAGGCCATCGAGAGCCCCCTAAAATCCTGTAACAGTCCCGAGAAGGCCCGTGGAATACCTCCAACACCTCGAGAAAAACCAATGTAAGTTGTGGAAACTTACGGAACAAGCACGAGACTTCCGGTTTAAAAACTAGGTCGGAGAAGGTGCTTTTTTCACACTTAAGCTTGAAAATACGCCTCGGCGGGGCGAAATCGTGTAACAATCACGAGAAGACCCGAGGAACACCTCGAACATCTTAGGAGAGACCAATTTGAGTTGTGAAAACTCAACAAACAGGCACGGGACTCCCGGTTTGAAAACTAGGTCGGAAAATACACTTTTCTAACACTTAAACTTGGAAGTAGGCCATCGGGGGGCGAAAATCATGTAACAGTCGCAAGAAGGACCGGGAACACCTCAAACACCTCGGGAGTGACCAACGTGAGTTGTGAAAACTTCCGGAACTAGCACGGGACTCCCGGTTTGAAAACTAAGTTGGAAAGAGACACTTTTTCCACACTTAAGCTTGGAAATAGGACACCGGGGGGGCAAAACTGTGTAACAGTCACGAGAATGACCGGGAAATACCCCAAACAACTCGGGAGGGTCCAAGGTAAGTTGCGCAGACTTACGGAACTGCCACGAGACTCTCTGTTTGAGAACTAAATAAAAAAATGCACTTTTTCCCACTTAAGTTCTAAAATAAGCCGTCGGGGGCCAAAATCGTGTAACAGTCACGAGAAGGCACGTCAAATACCCCGGGAGGGACCAATGTATGTTGTGAAAATTTATGGAACTAGCATGGGACTCCCGGTTTGAAAACTAAGTCCGAAACGGCACTTTTTTCGTAGCTAAGCTTGAAAATAGTCCATCGGTGGGCCAAAATCATGTGACTGTCAAGAGAAGGTCCGGGGAACACCTCAAACACCTAGAGAGGGACCAACGTGAGTTGTGGAAACTTACAGAACTCGCAGGGGACTCCCGGTTTGAAAACTAAGACAAAAAATGCACTTCTTAAACACTTAAGTTTGAAAATAGGCCATCGGGGAACCCCCAAAATCCTGCAACATCCCGAGAAGGCCCGTGGAACACCTCCAACACCTCGGAAGAAACCAATGTAAGTTGTGGAAACTTACGGAACTAGCGCGGGACATCCGGTTTGAAAACTAGGTTGGAGAAGGTACTTTTTTCACACTTAAGCTTGAGAATAGGCCTCGGCGGGCCAAAATCGTGTAACAATCGCGAGAAGGCTCGGGGAACACCTCAAACATCTCAGGAGGGAACAATTTGAGTTGTGAAAACTCAACGAACAGGCACGGGACTCCCGGTTTGAAAGCTAGGTCGGAAAATACACTTTTCTAACACTTAAGCTTGGAAGTAGGCCATCGGGGGGCCAAAATCATGTAACAGTCGCAAGAAGGTCCGGGAACACCTCAAACACCTCGGGAGTGACCAACGCGACTTTTCAAAACTTACGGAACTAGCACGGGACTACCGGTTTGAAAACTAAGTTGGAAAGACACTTTTTCCACACTTAAGCTTGGAAATAGGACACCGGGGGGGTTGCAAAACCGTGTAACAGTCACGAGAAGGACCGGGGAAATGCCGCAAACACCTCGAGAGGGTCCAAGGTAAGTTGCGGAGACTTACGGAACTAGCACGGGACTCTCGGTTTGAGAACTAAATCAAAAATGCACTTTTTTCACACTTAAGCACGAAAAATGCCGTCGGGGGCCAAAATCGTGTAACAGTCAACACGTCAAACACCCCGGGACGGACCAATGTAAGTTGTGAAAACATACGGAACTAGCACGGGGCTGCCGATTTGAAAACTAAGTCCGAAACGGCACTTTTCTCGCAGCTAAGCTTGAAAATAGTCCATCAGGGGGCCAAAATCGTGTGACAGTGAGGAGAAGGTCCGGGGAACACCTCAAACACTTAGGGAGGGACCAACGTGAGTTGTGGAAACTTACGGAACTCGCATGGGACCCCCGGTTTGAAAACTAAGTCAAAAAATGCACTTCCTAAACACTTAAGTTTGAAAATAGGCCATCGGGGGGCCCCCAAAATCCTGTAAGAGTCCCGAGAAGGCCCGTGGAACACCCCCAACACCTCGGGAGAAACCAATATAAGTTGTGAAAACTTACGGAACTAGCGCGCGACTTCTGGTTTGAAAACTAGGTCGGAGAAGGTACTTTTTTCACACTTAAGCTTGAGAATAGGCCTCGGCGGGCCGAAATCGTGTAACAATCACGAGAAGGCCCGGGGAACACCTCAAGCATCTCAGGAGGGAACAATTTGAGTTGTGAAAACTCAACGAACAGGCACGGGACTCCCGGTTTGAAAACTAGGTCGGAAAATACACTTTTTATAACACTTAAGCTTGGAAGTAGGCCATCGGGGGCCCAAAAATCATGTAACAGTCGCAAGAAGGGCCGGAAACACCTCAAACACCTCGGGAGTGACCAACGCGAGTTGTGAAAAGTTACGAAACTAGCACGGGACCCCCGGTTTGAAAACTAAGTTGGAAAGAGACACTTTTTCCACACTTAAGCATGGAAATAAGACATCGTGGGGGGGGGGCAAAACCGTGTAACAGTCACGAGAAGGATCGGGAAATGTCGCAAACACCTCGGGAGGGACCAAGGTAAGTTACGGAGACTTACGGAACTAGCACGGGACTCTCAGTTTGAGAACTAAATAAAAAAATACACTTTTTTCACACTTAAGCACGAAAATAAGCCGTCGGGGGCCAAAACCGTGTAACAGTCACGAGAAGGCCTGGGGAACACGTCAAACACCCCGGGAAGGACCAATGTAAGTTGTGAAAACTTACGGAACTAGCACGGGACTCCCGGTTTGAAAATTAAGTCCAAAACGGCACTTTTTTCGCAACTAAGCTTGAAAATAGTCCATCGGGGGGCCAAAATCGTGTGACAGTCAAGAGAAGGTCCGGAGAACACCTCAAACACCTAGGGAGGGACCAACGTGAGTTGTAGAAAATTACGGAACTCGCATGGGACTCCCGGTTTGAAAACTAAGTCAAAAAATGCACTTCCTAAACACTTAAGTTTGAAAATAGGCCATCGAGAGCCCCCTAAAATCCTGTAACAGTCCCGAGAAGGCCCGTGGAATACCTCCAACACCTCGAGAAAATCCAATGTAAGTTGTGGAAACTTATGGAACTAGCACGGGACTTCCGGTTTAAAAACTAGGTCGGAGAAGATGCTTTTTTCACACTTAAGCTTGAGAATACGCCTCGGCGGGGCGAAATCGTGTAACAATCACGAGAAGGCCCGAGAAACACCTCGAATATCTTAGGAGAGACCAATTTGAGTTGTGAAAACTCAACAAACAGGCACGGGACTCCCGGTTTGAAAACTAGGTCGGAAAATACACTTTTCTAACACTTAAACTTGGAAGTAGGCCATCGGGGGGCGAAAATCATGTAACAGTCGCAAGAAGGACCGGGAACACCTCAAACACCTCGGGAGTGACCAACGTGAGTTGTGAAAACTTCCGAAACTAGCACGGGACTCCCGGTTTGAAAACTAAGTTGGAAAGAGACTTTTTCCACACTTAAGCTTGGAAATCGGACACTGGGGGGGCAAAACTGTGTAACAGTCACGAGAATGACCGGGAAATACCCCAAACAACTCGGGAGGGTCCAAGGTAAGTTGCGCAGACTTACGGAACTGCCACGGGACTCTCTGTTTGAGAACTAAATAAAAAAATGCACTTTTTCCCACTTAAGTTCTAAAATAAGCCGTCGGGGGCCAAAATCGTGTAACAGTCACGAGAAGGCACGTCAAATACCCCGGGAGGGACCAATGTATGTTGTGAAAATTTATGGAACTAGCATGGGACTCCCGGTTTGAAAACTAAGTCCGAAACGGCACTTTTTTCGTAGCTAAGCTTGAAAATAGTCCATCGGGGGCCAAAATCATGTGACTGTCAAGAGAAGGTCCGGGGAACACCTCAAACACCTAGGGAGGGACCAACGTGAGTTGTGGAAACTTACGGAACTCGCAGGGGACTCCCGGTTTGAAAACTAAGACAAAAAATGCACTTCTTAAACACTTAAGTTTGAAAATAGGCCATCGGGGAACCCCCAAAATCCTGCAACATCCCGAGAAGGCCCGTGGAACACCTCCAACACCTCGGAAGAAACCAATGTAAGTTGTGGAAACTTACGGAACTAGCGCGGGACATCCGGTTTGAAAACTAGGTTGGAGAAGGTACTTTTTTCACACTTAAGCTTGAGAATAGGCCTCGGCGGGCCAAAATCGTGTAACAATCACGAGAAGGCTCGGGAAACACCTCAAACATCTCAGGAGGGAACAATTTGAGTTGTGAAAACTCAACGAACAGGCACGGGACTCCCGGTTTGAAAGCTAGGTCGGAAAATACACTTTTCTAACACTTAAGCTTGGAAGTAGGCCATCGGGGGGCCAAAATCATGTAACAGTCGCAAGAAGGTCCGGGAACACCTCAAACACCTTGAGAGTGACCAACGCGACTTTTCAAAACTTATGGAACTAGCACAGGACTACCGGTTTGAAAACTAAGTTGGAAAGACACTTTTTCCACACTTAAGCTTGGAAATAGGACACCGGGGGGGTTGCAAAACCGTGTAACAGTCACGAGAAGGACCGGGAAATGCCGCAAACACCTCGAGAGGGTCCAAGGTAAGTTGCGGAGACTTACGGAACTAGCACGGGACTCTCGGTTTGAGAACTAAATCAAAAAATGCACTTTTTTCACACTTAAGCACGAAAATAAGCCGTCGGGGGCCAAAATCGTGTAACAGTCAACACGTCAAACACCCCGGGACGGACCAATGTAAGTTGTGAAAACATACGGAACTAGCACGGGGCTGCCGATTTGAAAACTAAGTCCGAAACGGCACTTTTCTCGCAGCTAAGCTTGAAAATAGTCCATCAGGGGGCCAAAATCGTGTGACAGTGAGGAGAAGTCCGGGGAACACCTCAAACACTTAGGGAGGGACCAACGTGAGTTGTGGAAACTTACGGAACTCGCATGGGACCCCCGGTTTGAAAACTAAGTCAAAAAATGCACTTCCTAAACACTTAAGTTTGAAAATAGGCCATCGGGGGGCCCCCAAAATCCTGTAAGAGTCCCGAGAAGGCCCGTGGAACACCCCCAACACCTCGGGAGAAACCAATATAAGTTGTGAAAACTTACGGAACTAGCGCGCGACTTCCGGTTTGAAAACTAGGTCGGAGAAGGTACTTTTTTCACACTTAAGCTTGAGAATAGGCCTCGGCGGGCCGAAATCGTGTAACAATCACGAGAAGGCCCGGGGAACACCTCAAGCATCTCAGGAGGGAACATTTGAGTTGTGAAAACTCAACGAACAGGCACGGGACTCCCGGTTTGAAAACTAGGTCGGAAAATACACTTTTTATAACACTTAAGCTTGGAAGTAGGCCATCGGGGGGCCAAAAATCATGTAACAGTCGCAAGAAGGGCCGGAAACACCTCAAACACCTCGGGAGTGACCAACGCGAGTTGTGAAAAGTTACGAAACTAGCACTGGACCCCCGGTTTGAAAACTAAGTTGGAAAGAGACACTTTTTCCACACTTAAGCATGGAAATAAGACATCGTGTGGGGGGGGCAAAACCGTGTAACAGTCACGAGAAGGACCGGGAAATGTCGCAAACACCTCGGAAGGGACCAAGGTAAGTTACGGAGACTTACGGAACTAGCACGGGACTCTCAGTTTGAGAACTAAATAAAAAAATACACTTTTTTCACACTTAAGCACGAAAATAAGCCGTCGGGGGCCAAAATCGTGTAACAGTCACGAGAAGGCCTGGGGAACACGTCAAACACCCCGGGAAGGACCAATGTAAGTTGTGAAAACTTACGGAACTAGCACGGGACTCCCGGTTTGAAAATTAAGTCCGAAACGGCACTTTTTTCGCAACTAAGCTTGAAAATAGTCCATCGGGGGGCCAAAATCGTGTGACAGTCAAGAGAAGGTCCGGAGAACACCTCAAACACCTAGGGAGGGACCAACGTGAGTTGTAGAAAATTACGGAACTCGCATGGGACTCCCGGTTTGAAAACTAAGTGAAAAAATGCACTTCCTAAACACTTAAGTTTGAAAATAGGCCATCGAGAGCCCCCTAAAATCCTGTAACAGTTTCGAGAAGGACCGTGGAACGCCTCCAACACCTCGAGAGAAACCAATTTAAGTTGTGGAAACTTACGTAACTAGCGCGGGACTTCCGGTTTGAAAACAAGGTCGGAAAATGTACTTTTTTCACACTTAAGCTTGAGAATAGGCCTCGGTGGACCGAAATCGGTAACAATCACGAGAAGGCCCGCGGAACACCTCGAACATCTCAGGAGGGACCAATTTGAGTTGTGAAAACTCAACGAACAGGCACGGGACTCCCGGTTTGAAAAC
The DNA here is from genome assembly GCA_030407325.1 of Camellia japonica. Lineage (NCBI taxonomy): Eukaryota > Viridiplantae > Streptophyta > Magnoliopsida > Ericales > Theaceae > Camellia > Camellia japonica. The sequence continues at coordinate 87,282,860 of JAPPVO010000029.1, forward strand.
TTGGTCGAAAGATACACTTTTCTAACACTTAAGCTTGGAAGTAGGCCATCGGGGTGCTAAAATCATGTAACAGTCGCAAGAAGGGCCGGGAACACCTCAAACACCTCGGGAGTGACCAACACGAGTTGTGAAAACTTACGGAACTTGCATGGGACTCCCGATTTGAAAACTAAGTTGGAAAGAGACACTTTTTTCACACTTAAGCTTGGAAATAGGACACCGGGGGGTGGGGGCAAACCGAGTAACAGTCACGAGAAGGACCGGGAAATGTCCCAAACAACTCGGGAGGGTCCAAGGTAAGTTGCGGAGACTTACGGAACTAGCATGGGACTCTCGGTTTGAGAACTAAATCAAAAACTGCACTTTTTTCACACTTGAGCTCGAAAATAATCCGTCGGGGGCCAAAATCATGTATCAGCAACGAGAAGGCCCGGGGAACACGTCAAACACCCTGGGAGGGACTAATGTAAGCTATGAAAACTTACGGAACTAGCACGGGACTCCCAGTTTGAAAACTAAGTCCGAAACGGCACTTTTCTCGCATCTAAGGCCTCGTTTGGGAACAGGCTAATTTAGTAACTTTTTGGCTATTTGGCTAAAATATGAGCTAAATAAAACTAGTATGTTTGGGATGACTTTTTGACTTTTTACGAAAAGATGTGCAAAAAGTAGAGAGAAAAGAGAATCTTTGACTTTTTAGTATGGGTTTTTGACTTTTTGGCTAATTTAGTAACTTTTTGGTTTTTTGGCTAAAAATGAGGGTTCCCAAACGAGGCCTAAGCTTGAAAGTAGGCCATCGGGGGGCCAAAATCATGTAACAGTTGCAAGAAGTTCGGGAACACCTCAAACACCTCGGGAGTGACCAACGCGAGTTTTGAAAACTTACGGAACTAGCACGGGACTCCCTGTTTGAAAACTATGTTCGAAAGACACTTTTTCCGCACTTAAGCTTGGAAATAGGACACCGTGGGGGTTGCAAAACCGTGTAATAGTCACGAGAAGGACCGGGAAATGCCCCAAACACCACGGGAGGGTCCAAGGTAAGTTGCGGAGACTTACGGAACTAGCACGGGACTCTCGATTTGAGAACTAAATCAAAAAATGTACTATTTCACACTTAAGCTCGAAAATAAGCCGTCGGGGGCCAAAATCATGTAACAGTCACGAGAAGGCCCGAGGAAGACGTCAAACACCCCGGGACAGACCAATGTAAGTTGCGAAAACTTACGGAACTAGCACGAGACTGCCGATTTGAAAACTAAGTCCGAAACGACACTTTTCTCGCAGCTAAGCTTGAAAATAGTCCATCAGGGGGCTAAAATCGTGTGACAGCCAAGATAAGGTTCGGGGAACACCTCAAACACCTAGGGAGGGACCAACGTGAGTTATGGAAACTTACGGAACTCGCATGGGACACCCGGTTTGAAAACTAAGTCAAAAAATGCACTTCCTAAACACTTAAGTTTAAAAATAGGCCATCGGGGGCCCCCAAAATCCTGTAAGAGTCCCGAGAAGGCCCGTGGAACACCTCTAACACCTCGGGAGAAACCAATGTAAGTTGTGGAAACTTACGGAACTAGCGCGCGACTTCCGATTTGAAAACTAGGTCGGAGAAGGTACTTTTTTCACACTTAAGCTTGAGAATAGGCATCGGCGGGCCCAAATCGTGTAACAATCACGAGAAGGCCCGAACACATCGAACATCTCAGGACGGTCCAATTTGAGTTGTGAAAACTCAACGAACAGGGACGGGACTCGCAGTTTGAAAACTAGGTCGGAAAATACACTTTTCTAACACTTAAGCTTCGAAGTAGGCCATCAGGGGGCCAAAATCTTGTAACAGTCACAAGAAGGTCCAGGAACACCTCAAACACCTCGGGGGTGACCAACACGAGTTGTGAAAACTTACGGAACTAGCATGGGACTCCCGATTTGAAAACTAAGTTGGAAAGAGACTTTTTCCACACTTAAGCTTGGAAATAGGACACCGGGGGGGCAAAACCATGTAATAGTCACGAGAAGGACCGGGTAATGTCCGAAACACCTCGGGAGGGTCCAAGGTAAGTTGCGGAGACTTACGGAACTAGCACGGGACTCTCGGTTTGAGAACTAAATCAAAAAATGCACTTTTTTTCACACTTTAGCTCGAAAATAAGCCGTCGGGGGGCCAAAATCGTGTAACAGTCACGAAAAGGCCTGGGGAACACGTCAAACACCCCGGGAGGGACCAATGTAAGCTATGAGAACTTACGGAAATAGCACGGGACTCCCGGTTTGAAAACTAAGTCCAAAACGGCACTTTTCTCGCACCTAAGCTTGAAAATAGTCCATCGGGGGGCCAAAATCGTGTGACAGTCAAGATAAGGTTCGGGGAACACCTCAAATACCTAGGAAGGGACCAATGTGAGTTGTGGAAACTTACGGAACTCGCATGGGACTCCCGGTTTGAAAACTAAGTGAAAAAATGCACTTCCTAAACACTTAAGTTTGAAAATAGGCCATCGGGGGCCCCCAAAATCCTATAACAATCCCGAGAAGGCCCGTGGAACACCTCCACACCTCGGGAGAAACTAATGTAAGTTGTGAAAACTTACGGAACTAGCGCGGGACTTCCGGTTTGAAGACTAGGTCGGAGAAGGTACTTTTTTCATACTTAATCTTGAAAATAGGCCACGGCAAGCCGAAATCGCATAACAATCACGAGAAGGCCCGAGGAAGGGGGATGTTAGCATATATAATATATTAGTTATTAGTGCTGCCTATAATATATGATAATGCTGATAGTGCTGCTGTAAAGGAATTAGCTTTAGTGTATTTAAATGTTAGTGCTGTTAGTGCATATTAGTTAAATGGATGCTTTCGGTCCATTTCTCTCTATAAAAGAGATCTCTTGTAAACACACAATATCAAGAAATAATATATCAATTTATACATTAAATTTCTACATGGTATCAGAGCAGGTTTAGAACCTAATATTTTCGCTTCACCGGCGGGCGGCAACCTCGCCTTAGCCGCCCGCCGGACTTCAACCTATTCCCTGGACTTCTGCCCCAAGAAAGGCGAACCGTCTGCTTGGACAACCTCGCTTTTTGATTCCAAAGAAGAAATCGTTCAGATCCGGCAGTACCACCCGAATTGCGATTTTGGGAATCGATCTCTATCATCGACTCTTAGCTTGACGTCCTCGAACAGTTCAAGCTTGTCTTCAGCTTCGACGCACTCCGAAATGCCCCGGGCCGACTCGGATCTTCAACATCTCTGTCTCTTGCTCAAATCCCTCAATCCCTCTCTGCATGTTCGATCAGTTCTCCATCCCGCCAAAGCTCATCGATCGGAAAGTGACCCACATGAAGATCATCTCTCCTTCGAATCACAGCGTCGATTTCGACCAAACCCTAAAGCCTCACAACAAAGCCATGATGTTCAGATCCGAAGCCGACGGAGCCGGTGCCGTCACCAACCCCGGCGCGATGATCGGCTGGGTGCAAGACTTTCGCGGCGTTGACAGTGTGCTTCTTCCCGCAATACTCATCAGATTCAAGTTGGAAGCTTCGCAAATCCTCTCAATTTCATGAAGTCCAGGCTCGTTCTACTGGTTTCCCACGAACTCTCTCTTTCTGGTGGACCTTTCTTATTGATGGAGCTAGTATTTCTCTTAAGAGGTGTTGGTACAGAAGTTGTTTGGATTACTAATAAGAAACCAACCGAACCAGATGAGGTGACTTACAGTTTGGAGCATAAGATGTTGGAACGAGGTGTACAGGTTGTCTCTGCTAAAGGTAAAAAAAAAAAAAAAAAAAAAAAAAAAAAAAAGCTATTGATACAGCTCTTAAAGCTGCTTTGGTCATCATACCCATCATTCCCCCTTACTTTCATCCACCACCTCTCTCCCTATAATAATATAAAACCCATCATACACCACTTTTCTGGCGTCGCCTGAGAGATACGAACTCTCGTCGTTATCATAGCTTGTTATTCTACAGTGCAATGTTTGGTGAGGATGGTGTTTACACGCAGCAAGAGCGCGTGTTCCGGGCTTTGGGTGCTTCACCATCGTTGGGTACAGTGAGCTGATGTAAAGTTGATGTGTTTTCTGTATTGCCACAGCACCATCATCATGTGGATTGTTTTGGGGGGAAAGTCAAATATTGATGATAAAGGTTTCAAGTGATGGGCCCCGCCATAATGAGGGAATCGTGGCTTTATAGGGGAAGATTGTGCAAATTATTATATATGTTTTGAGCTGCATAGTGGGGTGAATGGACCCACATAAATTTGTTTAAAGAATGTTGGGCTGTTTTTTGTGGAGCAAGGAGCCAAAATCTGGAATGCATGGCGTGGGTTACTGGGGCCCACTTAGGTTTATTTAAAAGGCTTTCATTCATTTTAATTGATTTTTCTGCTCAGTCCTGTACCTTCATGCCATCCGCATTTACCCAACAAACTCATTTTATTCATGTCGGGATCAAATCCGATCACCCTTTTACCAAAAAAAAAAAAAAAAAAAAAAAAAAAAAAAAACCGGCCTCACTTCTTCGCCTCTTCAGCTGTTCTCTTCTTCTTGCCTTTGTCTTGGGCGGCCCTTGCCGGTGCTGTCTCTGTGTTTCCCACGCCACCGAGCACGTTGCCTTCCCGTTGCTCCTCAACCGTCACATATGGCGGCCCTCCAAATCTGAGCATCACGGTGGCCTTCCGCTTCAGTTCCTTGTTTCTGCCTTGAGCACACATATCTCTGCTCGGGCATCCGTATACATGCGCTGGAGCAGAGCCAGTTGAGCTTTTACCTGCTGCACCTCATTTGTTCTACTCTGAAGCCGGTGCGACAGGTTGTTGACCGCAGTCATGGTCTCAACACATGACCTTAATGTATAATAATTGGCCTCAATATCAGATTGAGCAGCCATTATCTGCTCAACTGCCACCATCGGATAGTTCAAAGGTGCAAAACCAGGGGGGCTTGGTCCAAGGGCACTTGGTTGCGGTTCCAGGGCAACTGCCCCGGTTATCTCTCTTGTGCACTCATTGAGGTCGGGAAAGAGAGTAAGACCCCGGGAAGAAGAGGCTATGTTCTGGGTAGCGAAACGGGAAGAAGAAGCCATTTTTTGGGCAGAAGTGTTACAGAGTATATCTCTCAGCAAAATGAAGAGGTTTTTCAGAGTTTTCAGCAGATGTTTTGTTCTGCATAAGCGGCTGCCTCGCCTTGGTTTAAATAGGCAAGGCAGACACGCGTATCACGCGCCTCTCCACGCCAGACGACAAATCGACGCGCTTTTTGATGGCTCGACTTTTGATGGCTGTCGGGCACATCTTTTGATGGCACGCCTTTTGATAAGATTGGGCACGCCTTTTGAGGGTCCGACAAGACTCGGTAAACTGTCCCGACATTGATTCCGGTTAGCTTCTATAAGAGTCCGACAAGACTCGGTAAACTGTCCCGACATTGATTCCGGTTAGCTTCTATATGGGTCCGACAAGACTCTGTAAAACTGTCCCGACATTGATTCCGGTTAGCTCCTATGTGGGTCCGACAAGACTCTGTAAACTGTCCCGACTTTGATTCCGGTTAGCTTCTATATGGGTCCGACAAGACTCGGTAAACTGTTCCGACATTGATTTCGGTTCTTAGCTACAACGGTTCGACACAGCCCTATAGTGTCTTCTACAACGGTTCGACGTGACCCAGTAAACTGTTTTCTACAACGGTCCGACATGACCCCGTAAACTGTTTTCTACAACGGTCCGACATGACCCCATAAACTGTTTTCTACATCGGTCCGACATGACCCCATAAACTGTCTTCTACAACGGTCTGACACGACCATACAGTGTCTCCTATCCACTTTTATTTTATTTGTCAGTTTATTTTTACATTTTGTTACTCTCTCCAAACTCAAGTTGGTTGATTTCTATCCACCTTGAGTTTGAGGGGGATGTTAGCATAATAATATAGTTATTAGTGCTGCCTATAATATATGATAAGCTGATAGTGCTGCTGTAAGGAATTAGCTTTAGTGTATTTAAATGTTAGTACTGTTAGTGCATATTAGTTAAATGGATGCTTTCGGTCCATTTCTCTCTATAAAAGAGATCTCTTGTAAACACACAATATCAAGAAATAATATATCAATTTATACATTAAATTTCTACAACCTCGAACATCTCAGGAGGGACCAATTTGAGTTGTGAAAACTAAACGAACAGGCACGGGACTCTCGGTTTGAAAACTAGGTCGGAAAATACACTTTTCTGACACTTAAGCTTGGAAGTAGGCCATCGGGGGGCCAAAATCATGTAACCGTCGCAAGAAGGGCCGGGAACACCTCAAACACCTCGGGAGTGACCAATGCGAGTTGTGAAAATTTACGGAACTAGCACGGGACTCCCGGTTTGAAAACTAAGTTGGAAAGAGACACTTTTTTCACACTTAAGCTTGGAAATAGGACACCGGAGGGTGGGGGCAAAACCGTGTAACAGTCACGAGAATGACTGGGAAATGCACGAAACACCTCGGGAGGGTCCACGGAAAGTTGCGGAGCCTTACGGAACTAGCACAGGACTCTCGGTTTGAGAACTAAATCAAAAAATGCACTTTTTTCACACTTGAGCTCGAAAATAAGCCATCGGGGGCCAAAATCGTGTAACAATCGTGAGAAGGCCCGGGGAACACATCTATCACCCCGGGAGGGACCAATGTAAGTTGTGAAAACTTACGAAACTAGCACGGGACTCCAGGTTTGAAAACTAAGTCCGAAACGGCACTTTTCAAGCTCCTAAGCTTGAAAACAGTCCATCGTTGGGCAAAAATCGTGTGACAGTCTAGAGAAGGTCCATGGAGCACCTTAAACACCTATGGGGGGGACCAACGTGAGTTGTTAAAACTTACGAAACTCGCAGCGGACTCCCAGTTTGAAAACTAAGTCAAAAAATGCACTTCCTAAACACTTAAGTCTGAACATAGGCCATCGGGGCCCCACCAAAATCATGTAACAGTCCCGAGAAGGCCCGTGGAACACCTCCAACACCTCGGGAGAAACCAATGGAAGTTGTGGAAACTTACGGAACTAGCGCGGGACTTCCGGTTTGAAAACTAGGTCAGAGAAGGTACTTTGTCACACTTAAGCCTGAGAATAGGCCTCGGCGGGCCAAAATCGTGTAACAATCATGAGAAGGCCCGGGGAACACCTCGAACATCTCAGGACGGACCAATTTGAGTTGTGAAAACTCAACGAACAGGCACGGGACTCCCGGTTCGAAAACTAGGTCAGAAAATACACTTTTCTAACACTGAAGCTTGGAAGTAGGCCATCGAGGGGCCAAAATCACGTAACTGTCGCAAGAAGGTCCGGGAACACCTCAAACACCTCGGGAGTGACCAACGCGAGTTGTGAAAACTTACGGAACTAGCACGGGACTCCCGGTTTGAAAACTAAGTTGGAAAGAGACACTTTTTTCACACTTAAGCTTGGAAATAGGACACCGGGGGGTGGGGGCAAAACTATGTAACAGCCACGAGAAAGACCGGGAAATGCCCCAAACACCTCGGGAGGGTCCAAGGAAAGTTGCGGAGACTTATGGAACTAGCACGGGACTCTCGGTTAGAGAACTAAATCAAAAAATGCACTTTTTTCACACTTAAGCTCGAAAATAAGCCGTCGGGGGCCAAAATCGTGAAACACGAGAAGGCCCGCGGAACACGTCAAACACCCCGGGAGGGACCAATGCAAGTTGTGAAAACTTACGAAACTAGCACGGGACTCCAGGTTTGAAAGCTAAGTCCGAAACGGCACTTTTCTCGCTCCTAAGCTTGAAAACAATCCATCGTTGGGCAAAAATCGTGTGACAGTCTAGAGAAGGTCCGTGGAACACCTCAAACACCTAGGGAGGGACCAACGTGAGTTGTGGAAACTTACGAAACTCGCAACGAACTCCCAGTTTGAAAACTAAGTCAAAAAATGCACTTCCTAAACACTTAAGTCTGAACATAGGCCATCGGGGCCCCACCAAAATCCTGTAACAGTCCCGAGAAGGCCCGTGGAACACCTCCAACGCATCGGGAGAAACCAATGGGAGTTGTGGAAACTTACAGAACTAGCGCGGGACATCCGGTTTGAAAACTAGGTCGGAGAAGGTACTTTTTTCACACTTAAGCCTGAGAATAGGCCTCGGCGGGCCGAAATCGTGTAACAATCACGAGAAGGCTCGGGGAACACCTCGAACATCTCAGGAGGGACCAATTTGAGTTGTGAAAACTCAACGAACAAGCACGAGACTCCCGGTTTGAAAACTAGGTCGGAAAATACACTTTTCTAACACTTAAGCTTGGAAGTAGGCCATCGGGGGGCCAAAATCATGTAACAGTCGCAAGAAGGGCCGGGAACACCTCAAACACCTCGGGAGTGACCAACGCGAGTTGTGAAAACTTACGGAACTAGCACGGGACTCCCGGTTTGAAAACTAAGTTGGAAAGAGACACTTTTTCCACACTTAAGCTTGGAAATAGGACACCGTGGGGGGGGCAAAACCGTGTAACAGTCACGAGAAGGACCGGGAAATTCCCCAAATACCTCGGGAGGGTCCAAGGTAAGTTGCGGAGACTTACGGAACAAGCACGGGACTCTCAGTTTGAGAACTAAATCAAAAAATGCACTTTTTTCACACTTAAGCTCGAAAATAAGCCGTCGGGGGCCAAAATCGTGTAACAGTCACGAGAAGGCCCGCGGAACACGTCAAACACCATGCGAGGGACCAACGTAAGTTGTAAAAACTTACGGAACTAGCCCAGGACTCCCGGTTTGAAAACTAAGTCTGAAACGACACTTTTTTTGCAGTTAAGCTTGAAAATAGTCCATCGGGGGCCCCAAAATCGTGTGACAGTCAAGAGAAGGTCCGGGGAACATCTCAAACACCTGGAGAGGGACCAACGTGAGTTGTGGAAAATTATGGAACTCGTATGGGACTCCCGATTTGAAAACTATGTCAAAAAATGCACTTCCTAAACACTTAAGTTTTAAAATAGGCCATCGGGGGCCCCCCAAAATCCTGTAACAGTCCCGAGAAGGCTCGTGGAACACCTCCAACACCTCGAGAGAAACCAATGTAAGTTGTGGAAACTTACGGAACTAGCGCGGGACTTTCGGTTTGAAAACTAGGTCGGAGAAGGTACTTTTTTCACACTTAAGCTTGAGAATAGGCCTCGGCGGGCCGAAATCGTGTAACAATCACGAGAAGGCCCGAGGAACACCTCGAACATCTCAGGAGGAACCAATTTGAGTTGTGAAAACTCAACGAACAGGCACGGGACTCCCAGTTTGAAAACTAGGTCGGAAAATACACTTTTCTAACACTTAAGCTTGAAAGTAGGCCATCGGGGGGCCAAAATCATGTAAAAGTCGCAAGAAGTTCCGGGAACACCTCAAACACCTCAGGAGTGACCAACGCAAGTTGTGAAAACTTACGGAACTAGCACGGGACTCCCGGTTTTAAAACTAAGTTGGAAAGAGACACTTTTTCCACACTTAAGCTTGGAAATATGATACCAGGTGGGGTAAAAACTGTGTAACAGCCATGAGAAGGACTGGGAAATGCCCCAAAGACCTCGGGAGGGTCCAAGGAAAGTTGCGGAGATTTACGAAACTAGCACGGGACTCTCGGTTTGAGAACTAAATCAAAAAATGCCCTTTTTTCACACTTAAGCTCGAAAATAAGCCGTCGGGGCCCCCCAAAATCCTGTAAGAGTCACGAGAAGGCCAGTGGAACACCTCCAACACCTCGGGAGAAACCAATGGAAGTTGTGGAAACTTACGGAACTAGCGCGGGACTTCCGGTTTGAAAACTTGGTCGGAGAAGGTACTTTTTTCACACTTAAGCTTGAGAATAGGCATCGGCGGGCCGAAATCGTGTAACAATCACGAGAAGACCCAGGGAACACCTCGAACATCTCAGGAGGGACCAATTTGAGTTGTGAAAACTCAACGAACACATGGGACTCCCGGTTTCAAAACAAGGTCGGAAAATACACTTTTCAAACACTTAAGCTTGGAAGTAGGCCATCGGGGGGCCAAAATCATGTAACAGTCGCAAGAAGGGCCGGGAACACCTCAAACACCTCGAGAGTGACCAACGCTAGTTGTGAAAACGTACGGAACTAGCACGGGACACCCGGTTTGAAAACTAAGTTGGAAAGAGACACTTTTTCCACACTTAAGCGTGGAAATAGGACACCGTGGGGGCGGCAAAACCATGTAACAGTCACGAGAAGGACCAGGAAATTCACCAAACAGGAGGGTCCAAGGTAAGTTGCGGAGACTTACGGAACTAGCACGGGACCCTCAGTTTGAGAACTAAATCAAAAAATGCACTTTTTTCACACTTAAGCTCGAAAATAAGCCGTCGGGGGCCAAAATCGTGTAACAGTCACGAGAAGGCCCGGGGAACACGTCAAAACACCCCAGGAGGGACCAATGTAAGTTGTGAAAACTTACAGAACTAGCACGGGACTCCCAGTTTGGAAATTAAGTCCGGAACGGCACTTTTCTCGCACCTAAACTTGAAAATAGTCCATCGGGGGGCCAAAATTGTGTGACAGTCAAGAGAAGGTCCGGGGAACACCTCAAACACATGGGGAGGGACCAACGTGTGTTGTGGAAACTTACGAAACTCGCATGGGACTCCTGGTTTGAAAACTAAGTAAAAAAATGCACTTCCTAAACATTTAAGTTTGAAAATAGGCCATCGGGGGCCCCCCAAAATCCTGTAACAGTCCCGAGAATGCCCGTGGAACACTTCTAACAACTCGAGAGAAACCAATATAAGTTGTGGAAACTTACGGAACTAGCGCGGGACTTCCGGTTTGAAAACTAGGTCGAAGAAAGTACTTTTTTCACACTTAAGCTTGAGAATAGGCCTCGGCGGGCCGAAATCGTGTAACAATCACAAGAAGGACCGGGGAACACCTCAAACATCTCAGGAGGAACCAATTTGAATTGTGAAAACTCAACGAACAGGCACGGGACTCTCGGTTTGAAAACTAGGTCGGAAAATACACTTTTCTAACACTTAAGCTTGGAAGTAGGCCATCGGCGGGCGAAAATCATGTAACAGTCGCAAGAAGGGCCGGGAACACCTCAAACACCTCGGGAGTGACCAACGCGAGTTGTGAAAACTTACGGAACTAGCACGGGACTCCTGGTTTGAAAACTAAGTTGGAAAGACACTTTTTCCACACTTAAGCTCGGAAATAGGACACCGGGGGGTGGCAAAACCGTGTAATAGTCACGAGAAGGACCGGGAAATGCCCCAAACACCTCGGGAGGGTCCAAGGTAAGTTGCGGAGACTTACGAAACTAGCACGGGACTCTCGGTTTGAGAACTAAATCAAAAAATGCACTTTTTTCACACTTAAGCTCGAAAATATGCCGTCGGGGGCCAAAATCGTGTAACAGTCACGAGAAGGCCCGCAGAACACGTCAAACACCCCAGGAGGGACCAATGTAAGTTGTGAAAACTTACGGAACTAGCACGGGACTCCCGGTTTGAAAAGTAAGTCCGAAACGGCATTTTTCTCGCACCTAAGCTTGAAAATAGTCCATCGGGGGGTCAAAATCGTGGGACAGTCAAGATAAGGTCTGAGGAACACCTCAAACACCTATGGAGGGACCAACATGAGTTGTGGAAACTTACGGAACTCGCATGGGACTCCCGGTTTGAAAACTAAGTCAAAAAATGCACTTCCTGAACACATAAGTTTGAAAATAGGCCATCGGGGGCCCCCCAAAATCCTGTAACAGTTCCAAGAAAGCCCGTGGAACAACTCCAACACCTCAGGAGAAAACAATGTAAGTTGTGGAAACTTACGGAACTACCGTGGGACTTCCGGTTTGAAAATTAGGTCGGAGAAGGTACTTTTTTCACACTTAAGCTTGAGAAGAGGCCTCGGCCGACCGAAATCGTGTAAGAGAAGGCCCGGGGAACACCTCGAACATCTCAGGAGGGACCAATTTGAGTTGTGAAAACTCAACGAACAAGCACGGGACTCCCGTTTTGAAAACTAGGTCGGAAAATACACTTTTCTAACACTTAAGCTTTCAAGTAGGCCATTGGGGGGCCAAAATCATGTAACAGTCGCAAGAAGGTCCGGGAACACCTCAAACACCTCGGTAGTGACCAACGCGAGTTGTGAAAACTTACGGAACTAGAACGGGACTCCCGGTTTGAAAACTAAGTTAAAAAGAGACACTTTTTCCACACTTAAGCTCGGAAATAGGACACCGGGGGGTGGGGGCAAAACCGTGTAACAGTCACGAGAAGGACCAGGAAATTCACCAAACACCTTGGGAGGGTCCAAGGTATGTTGCGGAGATTTACGGAACTAGCAGGGGACTCTCGGTGTGAAAACTAAATCAAAAAATGCACTTTTTTCATACTTAAGCTCGAAAATAAGTCGTCGGGGGCGAAAATCGTGTAACAGTCACGAGAAGGCCTGGGGAACACGTCAAACACCCCGGGAGGGACCAATGTAAGTTATGAAAACTTACAGAACTAGCACGGGACTTCCGGTTTGAAAACTAAGTCCGAAACGGCACTTTTCTCGTAGCGAAGCTTGAAAATAGTCCATCTGGGGGCCAAAATCGTGTGACAGTCAAGAAAAGGTCCTGGGAACTCCTCAAACACCTAGGGTGGGACCAACGTGAGTGGTGGAAAATTACGGAACTCGCATGGGACTCCCGGTTTGAAAACTAAGTCAAAAAATGCACTTCCTAAATACTTAAGTTTGAAAATAGGCCATCGGGGGCCCCCAAAATCCTGTAACAATCCCGAGAAGGCTCGTGGAACACCTTCAACACCTCGGGAGAAACCAATGTAAGTTGTGGAAACTTACGGAACTAGCGCGGGACTTCCGGTTTGAAAACTAGGTCGGAGAAGGTACTTTTTTTCACACTTAAGCTTGAGAATAGCCCTCAGCGAGCCGAAATCGTGTAACAATCACGAGAAGGCTTAGGGAACACCTTGAACATCTCAGGACGGACAAATTTGAGTTGTGAAAACTCAAACGAACAGGCACGGGACTCCTGGTTTGAAAACTAGGTCGGAAAATACACTTTTTTATCACTTAAGTTGGAAGAAGGCCATCGGGGGGCCAAAATCATGTAACAGTCGCAAGAAGGGCCGGGAACACCTCAAACACCTCGGGAGTGACCAACGCGAGTTGTGAAAACTTACGGAACTAGCACGGGACACCCGGTTTGAAAACTAAGTTGGAAAGAGACATTTTTTCCACACTTAAGCTTGGAAATAGGACACCGGGAGGGGGGCAAAACCGTGTAACAGTAGCGAGAAGGACCGAGAAATGCCCCAAACACCTCGAGAGGGTCCAACGTAAGTTGCGGAGACTTACGGAACTAGCACGGGACTCTTGGTTTGAGAACTAAATCAAAAAATGCACTTTTTTCACACTTAAGCTCGAAAATAAGCCGTCGGGGGTGAAAATCCTGTAACAATCCCGAGAAGGCCCGTGGAACATTTCCAACACCTCGGGTGAGACCAATGTAAGTTGTGAAAACTTACGGAACTGGCGCGAGACTTCCGGTTTGAAAACTAGATCGGAGAAGGTACTTTTTTCACACTTAAGCTTGAGAATAGGCCTCGGCGGGCCAAAATCGTGTAACAACCACGAGAAGGCCCAGGGAACACCTCGAACGTCTCAGGAGGGACCAATTTGAGTTGTGAAAACTCAACGAACAGGCACGGGACTCCAGGTTTGAAAACTAGGTCGGAAAATATACTTTTCTAACACTTAAGCTTAGAAGTAGGCCATCGGGTGGCAAAAATCATGTAACAGTCACAAGAAGGGCCGGGAACACCTCAAACACCTCGGGAGTGACCAACGCGAGTTGTGAAAACTTGCGGAACTAGCACAAGACTCCCGGTTTGAAAACTAAGTTGGAAAGAGAATCTTTTTTCACACTTAACCTTGGAAATAGGACACTGGGGGGGGCAAAATCGTGGAACAGTCACGAAAAGGACCGGAAAATGCCCCAAACACCTCGGGAGGGTCCAAGGTAAGTTGCGGAGACTTACGGAACTAGCACGGGACTCTCTGTTTGAGAAGTAAAACAAAAAATGCACTTTTTGCACACTTAAGCTCGAAAATAAGCCGTCGGGGGCCAAAATCGTGTAACAGTCACGAGAAGGCCCGGGGAACACGTCAAACACCCTAGGAGGGACCAATGTAAGTTATGAAAACTAACGGAACTAGCACGGGACTCCCGGTTTGAAAACTGAGTCCGAAACGGCACTTTTCTCGCACCTAAGCTTGAAAATAGTCCATCGGGGGGCCAAAATCGTGTGACAGTGAAGAGAAGGTCCGGGGAACACCTCAAACACCTAGGGAGGGACCAACGTGAGTTGTGGAAACTTACGGAACTCGCATGGGACTCCCGGTTTGAAAACTAAGTCAAAAAATGCACTTCTTAAACACTTAAGTTTGAAAATAAGCCATCGGGGGCCCGCCAAAATCCTGTCACAGTCCCGAGAAGGCCCGTGGAACAGCTCCAACACCTCGGGAGAAACCAATGTAGGTTGTGGAAACTTACGGAACTAGCGTGGGACTTCCGGTTTGAAAACTAGGTCGGAGAATGTACTTTTTTCACACGTAAGCTTGAGAATAGGCCTCGGCGGGCTGAAATCGTCTAACAATCACGAGAAGGCCTGGGGAAGACCTCGAACATCTCAGGAAGGACCAATTTGAGTTGTGAAAACTCAACGAACAGGCATGGGACTCCCGGTTTGAAAACTAGGTCAGAAAATACACTTTTCTAAAACTTAAGCTTGGAAGTAGGCCATCGGGGGGCCAAAATCATGTAACAGTCGCAAGAAGGTCCGGGAACACCTCAAACACCTCGGGAGTGACCAACGCGAGTTGTGAAAACTTACGGAACTAGCACGGGACTCCCAGTTTGAAAACTAAGTTGGAAAGACACTTTTTCTACACTTAAGCTTGGAAATGGGACACCGGCGGATGGGGGCAAAACTGTTTAACAGTCACGAGAAGGACCGGGAAATGCTCCAAACACCTCGGGAGGGTCCAAGGTAAGTTGCGGAGACTTACGGAACTAGCACGGGACTCTCGGTTTGAGAACTAAATCAAAAAATGCACTTTTTTCACACTTAAGCTCGAAAATAAACCGTCGGGGTCCAAAATCGTGTAACAGTCACGAGAAGGCCCGGGGAACACGTCAAACACCCCGGGAGGGACCAATGTAAGTTGTTAAAAATTTCGGAACTAGCATGGGACTCCCGGTTTGAAAACTAAGTTGGAAAGACACTTTTTCCACACTTATGCTTGGAAATAGGACACCGGGGGGTGGGGGCAAAACCGTGTAACAATCACGAGAAGGATCGGAAAATGCCCCAAACACCTCGGGAGGGTCCAAGGTAAGTTGCGGAGACTTACGGATCTAGCACGGGACTCTCGGTTTGAGAATTAAATCAAAAAATGCACTTTTTTTCACAATTAAGATCGAAAATAAGTCGTCGGGGGCCAAAATGAACAGGCACAGGACTCCCGGTTTGAAAAGTAGGTCGGAAAATATACTTTTCTACCACTTAAGCTTGGAAGTAGGCCATCGGGGGGCCAAAATCATATAACAATCGCAAGAAGGTCGGGAACACCACAAACACCTCGGGAGTGACCAACGCGAGTTGTAAAAACTTACGGAACTAACACGGAACTCCCGGTTTGAAAACTAAGTTGGAAAGAGACACTTTTTCCACACTTAAGCTTGGAAATGGGACATTGGGGGGTGGGGGCAAAACTGCGTAACAGTCGCGAGAAGGACCGGGAAATGCCTCAAACGCCTCGGGAGGGTCCAAGGTAAGTTGCGGAGACTTACAGAACTAGCACGGGACTCTCGGTTTGAGAACTAAATCAAAAAATGCACTTTTTTCACACTTAAGCTCGAAAATAAGCCGTTGGGGTCCAAAATCGTGTAACAGTTATGAGAAGGCCCGGGGAACACATCCGGGAGGGACCAATGTAAGTTGTGAAAACTTACGGAACTAGCACGGGACTCCCGGTTTGAAAACTAAGTCCGAAACGGCACTTTTCTCGCACCGAAGCTTGAAAATAGTCCATCGGGGGGCCAAAATCGTGTGACAGTCCAGAGAAGGTCCGGGAAACACCTCAAACACCTAAGAAGGGACCAACGTAAGTTGTGAAAACTTACAGAACTCGCATGGGACTCCCGGTTTGAAAACTAAGTCAAAAAATGAACTTCCTAGACACTTAAGTTTGAAAATAGGCCATCGGGGGCCCCCTAAAATCCTGTAACAGTCCCGAGAAGGCTCGTGGAACACCTCCAACACCTCGGGAGAAACCAATGTAAGTTGTGGAAACTTACAGAACTAGCGCGGGACTTCCGGTTTGAAAACTAGGTCGGAGAATGTACTTTTTTCTCACTTAAGCATGAGAATAGGCCTCGGCGGGCCGAAATCGTGTAACAATCACGAGAAGGCCCTGGGAACACCTCGAACATCTCAGGAGGGACCAATTTGAGTTGTGAAAACTCAACGAATAGGCACGGGACTCCCAGTTTGAAAACTAGGTCGGAAAATACACTTTTCTAACACTTAAGCTTGGAAGTAGGCCATCGGGGGGCCAAAATCATGTAACAGTCGCAAGAAGGGCCGGGAACACCTCAAACACCTCAGGAGTGACCAACACGAGTTGTGAAAACTTACGGAACTAGCACGGGACTCCCGGTTTGAAAACTAAGTTGGAAATAGACACTTTTTCCACACTTAAGCTTGGAAATAGGACACCAGAGGGGGGACAAAACCGTGTAACTGTCACGAGAAGGACCGGGAAATGCCCCAAACACCTCAGGAGGGTCTAAAGTAAGTTGCGGAGACTTACGGAACTAGCACGGGACTCTCGGTTTGAGAACTAAATCAAAAAATGCACTTTTTCACACTTAAGCTCGAAAATAAGCTGTCGGCGGCCAAAATCGTGTAACAGTCACGAGAAGGCCCACAGAACACGTCAAACACCTCGGGAGGGACCAATGTAAGTTGTGAAAACTTACGGAACTAGCACGGGACTCCCGGTTTAAAAACTAAGTCCGAAACGGCACTTTTCTCGCACCTAAGCTTGAAAATAGTCCATCGGGGGGCCAAAATCATGTGACAGTCAAGAGACGGTCCGCGAAACACCTCAAACACCTAAGGAGGGACCAACGTGAGTTGTGGAAACTTACGGAACTTGCATGGGACTCCCGGTTTGAAAACTAAGTCAAAAAATGCACTTCCTAAACACTTAAGTTTGAAAATAGGCCATCGGGGGCCCCCAAAATCCTGTAACAGTCCCGAGAAGGCCCGTGGAACACCCCCAACACCTCGGGAGAAACCAATGTAAGTTGTGGAAACTTACAAAACTAGCGCGGGACTTCTGGTTTGAAAACTAGGTCGGAGAAGGTACTTTTTTCTCACTTAAGCTTGAGAATAGGCCTCGGCGTGCCGAAATCGTGTAACAATCACGAGAAGGCCTGAGGAACATCTCAAAATCTCAGGAGGGACCAATTTGAGTTATGAAAACTTAATGAACAGGCACGGGACTCCCGGTTTGAAAACTAGGTCGGAAAATACACTTTTCTAACACTTAAGCTTGGAAGTTGGCCATCGGGGGGCCAAAATCATGTAACAATCGCAAGAAGGGCCAGGAACACCTCAAACACCTTGGGAGTGACCAACGCAAGTTGTGAAAACTTACGGAACTAGCACGGGACTCCTGATTTGAAAACTAAGTTGGAAAGAGAGACTTTTTCCACACTTCACCTTGGAAATAGGACACCGGGCGGTGGGGGCAAAACCGTTTAACAGTCACGAGAAGGACCGGGAAATGCCCCAAACACCTCGGGAGGGTCCAAGGTAAGTTACGGAGACTTACGGAACTAGCACGGGACTCTCAGTTTGAGAACTAAATGAAAAAATGCACTTTTTTCACACTTAAGCTCGAAAATAAGCCGTCGGGGGCTAAAATCGTGTAATAGTCACGAGAAGGCCCGGGGAACACGTCAAACACCCCGGGAGGGACCAATGTAAGTTGTGAAAACTTACAGAACTAGCACGGGACTCCTGGTTTGAAAACTAAGTCCGAAACGGCACTTTTCTCGCAGCTAAGCTTGAAAATAGTTCATCGGGGGGCCAAAATCGTGTGACAGTCAAGAGATGGTTCGGGGAACACCTCAAACTCCTAGGGAGGGACCAACGTGAGTTGTGAAAACTTACGGAACTCGCATGGGACTCCCGGTTTGAAAACTAAGTCAAAAAATGGACTTCCTAAACACTTAAGTCTGAAAATAGGCTATCGGGGGGCCAAAAATCCTATAACAGTCCCGAGAAGGCCCATGGAACACCTCCAATACCTCGGGAGAAACCAATGTAAGTTGTGAAAACTTACGGAACTAGCGCAGGACTTCCGGTTTGAAAACTAGGTCGAAAAAGTTACTTTTTCACACTTAAGCTTGAAAATAGGCCTCGGCGGGCCGAAATCGTGTAACAATCACGAGAAGGCCCTGGGAACACCATGAACATCTCAGGAGGGACCAATTTGAGTTGTGAAAACTTAACGAACAGGCACGGGACTCCCGATTTGAAAACTAGGTCGAAAAATACACGATTTTGGCCCCCAATATCCTATTTTTAAGCTTAAGTGTGAGAAAAATACACGATTTTCGACATAGTTGTCTAACCGGGAGTCCCGTGCTAGTTCGGTAAGTTGCCACAACTTACATTGGTCGCTCTCGAGGTGTTTGAGCTGTTCCCGGACCTTCTCGTAACTGTTACACTATTTTGGCCCCCGATGGCCTATTTTCACGATTAAGTGTGAAAAAGTGCATTTTTTTACTTAATTTTCAAACCGGTAGTCCCGTTGAAGTTCTGTAAGTTTCCACAACTTACATTGGTCACTCTTGAGGTGTTTGAGGTGTTCCCCAGAGATTCTCGTGACTGCTACACAATTTTGGCCCCCGATAACCTATTTGCAAGCTTAAGTGTGAAAAAGTGCATTTTTTGACATTGTTTTCAAACTGGGAGTCCCGTGCTAGTTCTATAAGTTTTCACAAATTACATTAGTCCCTCTCAAGGTCTCAAGGTGTTTGAGGTGTCCCTTGGGCTTTCTCGTGATTGTTACACGATTTTGGCACCCGAAGCTTGAAAAAAGTGTCTTTCTCGACTTAGTTTTTAAACCGGAAGTCCCGTGCTAGTTCTGTAAGTTTTCATAACTTACATTGGTGCCTCCCGAGTTGTTTGCTGTGTTCCCTGGGCCTTTTCGTGACTGTTACACAATTTTGGCTCCTAATGGCCTATTTTCAAGCTTAAGTGTGCGAAAATTGCCTTTTTGGACTTAGTTTTCAAATCGGGAATCTCGTGCTAGTTCCCTAGGTTTTCACAACTTACATTGGTCACTCCCGATGTTTTTTTTTTTTGAGGTGTTCCCCAGGCCTTCTCATAACTGTTACACGATTTTTGGCCTCCGATTGCCTATTTTCAACCTCAAGTGTGAAAAAAGTGTATTTTTTGACTTAGTTTTCAAACCGGAATCTCGTGCCAGTTCCATAAGTTTTCACAACTTACATTAGTCCTTCCCAAGGTGTTTGAGGTGTTCCCTGGGCCTTCTCGTGACTGTTACACGATTTTGGCCCATGATGGACTATTTTCAAGCTTAAATGTGAAAAATGTGCGTTTTTTGACTTAGTTTTCAAACTGGGAGTCTCGTGCTAGTTCTGTAAGTTTCCACAATTTACATTGGTCCCTCTTGAAGTGTTTGAGGTGTTCCCCACACCTACTCAAGACTGTTACACGATTTTGGACCCCGATGGCCTATTTTCAAGCTTAACTGTGAAAAAAATGCATATTTTGATTTAGTTTTGAAACCGTGAGTCCCGTGCTAGTTCCGTAAGTTTCTACAACATATATTGGTCCCTCTCGAGGTGTTTGAGGTGTTCCTCGCGCCTTCTCATGACTGTTGATTTTGGCCATCGATGGCCTATTTTCAACCTTAATTGTGAAAAAAGTGCGTGTTTTGGTTTAGTTTTCAAACCGGGAGTGCCATGGCAGTTAGCTTACATTGGTCCCTCCCGAGGTGTTTGAGGTGTTCTCCGGGACTTCTCGTGATTATAAATCGATTTCGTCACCCGATGGCCTATTTTCAAGGTTACGTGTGAAAAGGTGCCTTTTTAGACTCTGTGAAAAAGTCCAATTTTCAAGCATAACTGTTAGAAACGTGCATGTTTAGACTTAGTTTTCAAATCGGGAGTCTCATGCCAGTTTCGTAAGTTTTCACAACTTACAATGGTCCCTCCTGAGGTGTTGGGGGTGTTCTGCAGGCCTTCTCATCACTGTTACACGATTTTGGCCCCCGATAAGTGTTAGTAAAGTGCCTTTTTTGACTTAGTTTTCACACTGGGAGTCCTTTGCAAGTTCCGTAAGTTTCTACAAGTTACATTGGTCCCTCCAGAGGTGTTGGAGGTGTTCCCCAAGCCTTCTCATGACTGTTACACGAGTTTGGCCCCCGATGGCCTATATTCAACCTTAAGTGTTAAAAAAGGGCATTTCTTTACATAGTTTTTAAAATGGAAGTCCCATGTTAGTTCCATAAGTTTCCACAACTTATATTGGTCCCTCTTGAGGTGTTTGAGATGCTGCCCGGGCCATCTCATGACTGTTATACGATTTTGACCCCCGATGGCCTATTTTCAACCTTAAGTGTTAGAAAAGGGCATTTCTTTACATAGTTTTCAAACCGGGAGTCCTATGCCAGTGCTTTAAGTTTTCACAACTTACAATGGTCCCTCCCAAGGTGTTGGAGGTGTTCTCCAGGCCTTCTCATCACTATTATACGATTTTGGCCCACGATGGCCTATTTTCAAGCTTAAGTGTTAGTAAAGTACATTTTTTGACTTAGTTTTCAAACCGGGAGTCTTGAGCAAGTTTCGTAAGTTTCCACAACTTACATTGGTCCCTCCCGAGGTGTTTGAGGTGTTCTCCATGACTTCTCGTAACTGTTACACGATTTTGGCTCGCAATGACCTATTTTCAAGCTTAAGTGTTAGAAAAGTGCATTTCTTTACATAGTTTTCAAACCAAGAGTGCCGTGCTAGTTCCGTAAGTTTCCATAACTTATATTGGTCCCTCCTGAGGTGTTTGACGTGTTCCCCGGGCCTTCTCGTGGCTGTTACACGATTTTGGCCCCCGATGACCTATTTTCATGCTTAAGTGTTCGAAAAGTGCATTTTTTGACTTAGTTTTCAAACCAGGAGCCTCGTGGTACTTCATTAAGTTTCCACAACTTACATTGGTCCCTCCCGAGGTGTTGGAGGTGTTCGCCGGGCCTTCTCATGACTGTTACACGAGTTTGGCCCCCAATGGCCTATTTTCATGCATAAGTGTTAGAAAAGTGCATTTCTATACATAGTTTTCAAACCAGGAGTCCTCCACAACCTATATTGGTCCCTCCTGAGATATTTGAGGTGTTCGCCGGGCCTTCTCGTGACTGTTACACGATTTTGGCCCCCGATGGCCTATTTTTAAGCTTAAGTGTGAGAAAAGTGCTTCTTTTGACTTAGTTTTCAAACCAGGAGTCCCGAGCCAGTTCTGTAAGTTCCCACAACTTACATTGGTCTCTCTCAAGGTGTTTAAGATGTTCCTCGGGACTTTTCGTGACTGTTACACGATTTTGGCCCCCGATGGCCTATTTTTAAGCTTAAGTGTGAGAAAAGTGCTTCTTTTGACTTAGTTTTCAAACCAGGAGTCCCGAGCCAGTTCTGTAAGTTCCCACAACTTACATTGGTCTCTCTCAAGGTGTTTAAGATGTTCCTCGGGACTTTTCGTGACTGTTACACGATTTTGGCTCCCGATGGCCTATTTTCAAGCTTAAGTGTTAGAAAAGTGCATTTCTTTACATAGTTTTCAAACCGGGAGTCCCAAGCCAGTTCTGTAAGTTTCTACAACTTACATTGGTTTCTCTCGAGGTGTTTGAGCTGTTCCCCGGGCCTTCTCGTGACTGTTACACAATTTTGGCCCACGACGGCCTATTTTCCGAATTAAGTGTGAAAAAAGTTCCTTTTTCGACTTAGTTTTCAAACCGGGAGTCCCGTACTAGTTTTGTAAGTTTCCACAACTTACATTGGTCTCTCTCGAGGTGTCTAAGGTGTTGCTCGGTCTTTCACATGATTGTTACACAATTTTGGCCCCAGATGGCCTATTTTCAAGCTTAAGTGTGAAAAAAGTACATTTTTTGACTTAGTTTTCAAACCGGCAGTCCCAGGCTAGTTCCGTAAGTTTTAACAACTTACATTATTCCCCCCCCCCGAGGTGTTTGAGGTGTTCCCAGGGCCTTCTCGTGATTGTTACAAGATTTTGGCCCCTGATGGACTATTTTCAAACTTAAGTATGAAAAAAGTACATTTATTGACATAGTTTTCAAACTGGGAGTCCCGTGCAAGTTTCGTAAGTTTCCACGACTTACATTGGTCCCTCCTGAGTTTGAGGTGTTCCTTGGGCCTTTTCGTGATTGTTACAGGATTTTGGATCCCGATGGCCTATTTTCAAGCTTAAGTGTGAAAAAAGTGTCTTTTTCGACATAGTCTTCAAACTAGAAATCCTGTGCTAGTTCCGTAAGGTTTCCACAACTTACATTGGTCCCTCCCGAGGTGTTCGAGGTGTTTCAGGTGTTCCCTGGGCCTTCTTGTGACTGTTACACGTTTTTCGCCCCCGATGGCCTATTTTCAAGCTTAAGTGTAAAAAATTGTCTTTTTCGACTTAATTTTCAAATCGGCAATCCCGTGCTAGTTCCATAAGTTTCCTGCGACTTACATTGGTCCCTCCCGAGGTGTTTGAGGTGTTCCTCGGTCCTTCTCGTGACTGTTACACGATTTTGGCCCCCGATGGCCTATTTTCAAACTTAAGTGTGAAAAAAGTGACTTTTTTGACTTAATTTTCAAACTGGAAGACCCGTGCTAGTTCTGTAAGTTTTCAAAACTTACGTTGGTCCCTCCTGAGTTATTGGTGGTGTTCTCCAGGCCTTCTCATGATTGTTACAAAATTTTTGCCCTCGATGGCCTATTTTAGCATAAATGTGAAAAAGTGAATTTTTTAACTTAGTTTTCAAATCAGGAGTCCCGTGCTAGTTCCGTAATTTTCCACAACTTACGTTAGTCCCTCTTGAGGTGTTGGAGGTGTTCCCCGGTCATTCTCGTGATTGTTACACGATTTTGGCCTCCAATGGCCTATTTTCAAGCTAAAGTGTTTGAAAAGTGCATTTTTTGACTTAGTTTTCAAACCGGGGGTCCCGAGCTAGTTCTGTAAGTTTTCAAAACTTACATTGGTCCCTCCCGAGGGGTTTGAGGTGTTTCCCGGGACTTCTCGTGACTGTTACATGATTTTGACCTCCGATGGCCTATTTTAAAGCTTAAGTGTGAGAAAAATGCATTTTTAGACTTAGTTTTCAAACCGGAAGTCTCGTGCTAGTTCCATATGTTTCCATAACTTGCATTGGTCCCTCCTGAGGTATTTGAGGTGTTCTTCGGGCTTCTCGTGACTGTTGCACGATTTTGGCTCCCGATGTCCAATGTTAAAGCTAAACTATTAGAAACGTGCATGTTTTGACTTAGTTTTGAAATCGGGAGTCCCGTGCCAGTTCCGTAAGTTTTCACAACTTACAATGGTCCTTCCCGAGGTGTTGGAGGTGTTCTTCAGGCCTTCTCATCACTGTTACACGATTTTGGCCCTCGATGGCCTATTTTCAAGCTTAAGTGTTAGTAAACTGCCTTTTTTGACTTAGTTTTCAAACCGGGAGTCCCGTGCAAGTTCCGTAAGTTTCCACAACTTACATTGGTTCCTCCCGAGGTGTTGGAGGTGTTCCTTGGGCCTTCTTGTGACTGTTACACGAGTTTAGCTCCCGATGGCCAATTTTCAAGCTTAAGTGTTGGAAAAGTGCATTTCTTTACATAGTTTTCAAACCAGGAGTCCCGTGCTAGTTCTGTAAGTTTCCATAACTTATATTGGTCCCTCCTGAGGTGTTTGAGCCGTTGCCCGGGTCTTCTCGTGACTGTTACACGATTTTGGCCCCCGATGGCCTATTTTCAAGCTTAAGTGTTCAAAAAGTGCATTTTTTGACTTAATTTTCAAACCGGAAGTCCCGTGCTAATTCTGTAAGTTTCCACAACCTACATAGGTCCCTCCCGAGGTGTTTGAGGTGTTCCTCGAGACTTCTCGTGATTGTTACACTATTTTGGCTCCCGATAGCCTATTTTCAAGTTTAAGTGTTAGAAAAGTGCATTTCTTTACATAGTTTTCAAACCAGGGGTCCCCTGCTAGTTCTGTAAGTTTCCACAATTTATATTGTTGGTCCATCCGGAGGTGTTTGAGGTGTTCGTCAGGCCTTCTCGTGTATGTTATATGATTTCGGCCCCCCGATGGCCTATTTTGAAGCTTAAGTGCGATAAAAGTGTCTTTTTCGACTTAGTTTTCAAACTGAGAGTCCCGTACCAGTTTGGCAAGTTCCCACAACTTACATTGGTCTCTCTCGAAAAGTTCCTTTTTCAACTTAGTTTTCAAACCGGGAGTCCCGTACTAGTTCTGTAAGTTTCCACAACTTGCATTGTTCCCTCCTGAGGTGTTTGAGGTGTTCCCCAGATCTTCTCGGGACTGTTACAAGATTTTGGCCCCCAAT
Organism: Camellia japonica; assembly: GCA_030407325.1. Taxonomy (NCBI): domain Eukaryota; kingdom Viridiplantae; phylum Streptophyta; class Magnoliopsida; order Ericales; family Theaceae; genus Camellia; species Camellia japonica. The sequence continues at coordinate 87,307,587 of JAPPVO010000029.1, forward strand.
GGCCTATTTTCAAGCTTAAGTGTGAAAAAAGTACATTTATTGACATAGTTTTCAAACTGAGAGTCCCGTGCAAGTTCCGTAAGTTTTCACAACTTACATTGGTCCCTCCCGAGGTGTTTGAGTTGTTCCGGGGGCCTTCTCGTGATTGTTACAGGATTTTGGACACCGATGGCCTATTTTCAAGCTGAAGTGTGGAAAAAGTGTCTTTTTCGACATAGTCTTGAAACCAGAAGTCCCGTGCTAATTTCATAAGTTTCTACAACTTACATTGGTACCTGTTATATTTGTATAAAAGAAAGAAAAGAAAGAGAACTGTATATTATTCACACTCCTAAACATATTAGGGTTACACATACTTATAATAAAAGACTAAAGGAACAAAAGACATAACTATCCTTAACTACCCTTATACAATGATACTTAACACTCCCCCTCAAGTTGGTGCAAAGATTTCTCTCATGCCCAACTTGCAGCAAATAGGATGGAAAACTTTACTACTAAGACCCTTAGTAAAGACATCAGCCAATTGATCTGTAGACTTCACAAAAGGCATACATAGGAAACCCTTATTCAATTTCTCCTTGATGAAATGTCTGTCGATCTCAATATGCTTTGTTCTATCATACTTATACCCAAACCTCAACATAGCCTTTAGGAATCTGTCAAACCAAGCTCGAGGAGATTGTTTTAAACCATATAACGCCTTTTTCAACCTACAAACTTTCCCAACTGTAAACTGAGATGAGAATCCTGGTGGTATATCCATATATACCTCCTCCTCCAAATCACCATGGAGAAATGCATTCTTCACGTCTAACTGCTGTAAAGGCCATCCCAAATTAGCTGCACATGAGAGAATAGCTCGAATGGAATTCATCTTTGCCACAGGAGCAAAGGTTTCTTGGTAATCAATTCCATATGTCCGAGTAAATCCCTTGGCCACTAACCGTGCTTTGTACCGTTCAATTGTTCCAACTGCTTTCTGCTTGATGGTGAACACCCATTTACACCCTACAGGCTGCTTTCCACTAGGAAGAGAAACCAACTCCCAAGTGTTATTCTTGCTTAGAGCTTGCATCGCTTCTACCATAGCTACTTTCCACTTAGGATCATTGATAGCTTCTGTCCAACCCTGGGGAATACATGCAGAAGACAAAGACGAAACAAAAGCACGATATGTAGAAGACAATGAATCGTATGACACAAATTTAGAAATGGGGTGTTGAGTACAGGCCCTAACCCCCTTTCTAAGAGCAATAGGAAGACTCGAATCATTGACAACAGGACTCTCAACTACAGGTAGAGGGATAGACTGAGATGCATTACCTGGAACTGGCATGAGGGATGATGATGGGTTTGGTGGCACAAGGGATGCTTGCTCTTTCGGACGCCGAGAATAAGTCTTAAAATCAGCCCTGTCCAAACGACCACTAATGTCAGGCTCCACATCAAGAGAACTATTAGGCTCCCCCTCACCACAAATAATAGTCCGCTGACTAGGAAGGAAAAGAGACAACTCGTGTTGATAGGCCATCTCCTCATCCGCAATCTCATCCATACCACTACTACTCTCCCCCGGAGGAGATAGCGGAGGAGAAGGAAAGAAGGACACAGATTCACGGAAAGTGACATCCATACTTACATACACTTTGCGAGTGTGAGGATCATAACATTTGTAACCCTTCTGAGTAGCAGAATAACCAATAAAGAGACAACGCACAGCCTTAGGATCGAGTTTTCCACGAGTACGAGGTTGCAAATGAACAAAACAGACACACCCAAACACCCGAGGAGGAAGAGAAGAGGTGGGATATGCGACAGGAAGCAGTTGAAGAGGAATCTGGAATTGGAGGACACTGGAAGGCATACGGTTGATAAGGTAAGCAGCGGTAAGAACAACATCACCCCAAAATGACTTAGGGACATTCATGGTAAACAAGAGAGAGCGGAAAAACTCCATCAACATACTCAGTCCCATTATCACTACGAAGAATTTTGATTTGAGCATTAAAAAGATTGGTCACCATTTTATGAAAAGTTTGGAAACAAGAAAAATCTTCACTCTTAGTTCGAAGCAAGTAAATCCAAGTCACACAGGAAAAACAATCAATAAAAGTAACAAACCAGCGATACCCAGAAGTAGAAACCACAGGGGAAGGGCCCCACACATCAGTATGAATAAGCATAAAAGGAAAAGTACTTCTTTTATTAATTGAAGGGTAACAAGTACGTTTATGCTTTGCAAGTTCACAAGCATCACAACCAAAAATACTCCTAGGACAATCACGAACTAAAGAAGGAAAAAGTTTCTCTAAAACATTAAAGGAAGGATGACCCAAACGGCGATGCCACTGATGAAGGAGAGAAAGAGAGGAGCCAATAGTGCACTTGAGAGCTTGAGATGGGACGACAGGAGGAACGGCATCCAGAAAGTACAGCCCACCTTGTGCTCTACCATTGCCAATCGTTTTCCCCGTAGCCAGGTCCTGAAAGACACAATGAGGAGGAAAAAATGTCACTGAGCAATTTAGAGAAGTAGTAAGACTACTAACAGAAAGCAGGTTAGTTGAAAAAGTAGGAACATGAAGCACAGAGGAAAGAGAAAGCAAAGATGAACAATGAACTGAACCCTTGCCAGAGACAGAGGATAAAGTGCCATCAGCCACTCGAACCTTGTCTCGGCCGGAACAAGGAGAATAAGAATAGAAAAGACTAGAGGCACCTGTCATGTGATTGGTGGCACCGGAATCAATAATCCACGAAGGCGATGATAAGGTACTAAGAGCACTAGCAGGAATACCTGTGTTGGCAAAATTGGAAGAAGCAGAAGTAGAAGAAACTGTGGCAGAAGGAGAGTCAAGTCGAGCCATCAAACGTCTGAGAGTGTGTAACTCATCCTGGGAAAGAGTGCTGGGCTCAGAAGAAGGACTCACAGCAATCTCGGACACATGTGCTTGGGGTCGAGCTGTACTACCACGACCTCGACCCCGAGTAGGGCGACCATTCAGTTTCCAATAATGCTCTCGATCATGTCTGTCTTTCCCACAATAATCACACTTCAAGCGATCTCGATCAACCAGTGTACCTGACTCCCAGACTGAACCGGACTAGGCCGAGGAGCCCGAGGAGGAGGAGCAACAGCTAAAGCAGAACGATCCTGAATAGAGGAATGCACCATAGCACTACGGCGACTCTCCTCTTGCTGGACAAGGGCATAAGCCTCGCGTAGGGTGGGAAAAGGTGAACGACCCAACACCTGGACGCGAATCTGATCATACTCCAAGTTCAAGCCAGCAAGAAAGTCATATACACGCTCTTTCTCAACAGTTTGCTGAAACAACGTGGCATCCCGAGAACAAACAGCCTGAAAGCTTTGGTAATAATCTAGTTCCTGCCACAAACTACTCAACTCAGCATAGTAGACTGCGGCGAGTGATCTATCTTTCTGATCTAAGCTCCGAAGCTTCTTCCTCAACTCATACGCCTGTGCATCATTACCTTGTTGGGAGTACATTTGGGCTGCAGCTGTCCAAATCTTATGAGCAGTATCTAATAAAAGGAAACTCCGACTAATAGTGGGCTGCATAGAGTTGATGAGCCAAGTCATAACAAGAGCATTTTCAGAAATCCATTGAGTATGGAGTGAGGCATCACCATCCGGTAGGGGAAGAGAACCAGTAATGTAGCCAGTCAAACGGCGAGCAGCAATAGCAAGACCACAGGAGCGGGACCAAATCAAATAGTTGGAACCATCCAATTTAACGGGACTAATTTGAAGAGAGGGATTGTCGGTAAGAGTCACAATACGATGGAGGCCACCCTCATCACTAGTTGTATCCTTAGTCTCACCCTCAGCCATTGAACATTAAATGCCCACAATAGGAAAAACACAAATACCAGCCGAAAAACAGCAAAAACCAAAAGAGGCAATCCACAAACTCAACTTAGGGACAAAAGTTACCTCTAGAGACAAAAACAGAGCCGAAACAGGGGCTGGAGAGGCCAAAACCAGTCAAAAACTGAGAGAAAACGTGCTGAAACTGAGGAAAATTGACAAAAATAGAGTGAAAGCTTGCCAAATCATCAAAACCAGTCCTCCCAACCCTAGATCAGTCCCAGTCGGCTCCCAAGGTAGAGGGAGGAAGGGAAAAAACAACCAAAAACAAGCTCCAGCAGGGACTTCCAAAAAAAGCAATCGGTTTTTCCAAAAATCAACAAAAATTGGAAAAACTCATCAAAAAATTAAAATAAAAATCTAGGGTGAAAACCCATCAAATTTCGACCATAAAGGATTTTTTTTTTTTTTTGATTGTTTCTGTGTACAAGGAAGAACGAAAGAAACAAGAAAAAGAAAAAGAAAAAGAAAAAGAAAAGAAACGAATCTTCAAGGAGGAAGATGATGCTCTGATACCATGTTAGATTTGTATAAAAGAAAGAAAAGAAAGAGAACTGTATATTATTCACACTCCTAAACATATTAGGGTTACACATACTTATAATAAAAGACTAAAGGAACAAAAGACATAACTATCCTTAACTACCCTTATACAATGATACTTAACAGTACCTCTTGAGGTGTTTGATGTTTTCCCTGGACCTTCTCGTGACTGTAACACAATTTTGGCCCCGATGGCCTATTTCTAATCTTAAGTAAAGAGATATGCCTTTTTGGACTTAGATTTCAAACCGGGAGTCCCGTGCTACTTTCGTAAGTTTCCACAAATTAAATTGTTCCCTCTCGAGGTGTCTGAGGTGTTCCCCAGGCCATCTCGTGACTGTTACACGATTTTGGCCCCCGATAGCCTACTTTCAACCATAGGTGTGAGAAAAGTGCATTTTTTGACTCAGTTTTCAAACCGGGAGTCCCGTGCCAATTCCGTAAGTTTCAACAACTTACATTGGTCCCTCCCGAGGTGTTTGAGATGTTCCCCGGGCCTTCACCTGACTGTTACACGATATTGGCCCCGATGGCCTATTTTCTAGCTTAAGTGTGAAAAAGTGCCTTTTTCGACCTAGTTTTCAAACCAGGACTCCCGTGCTACTTCTATAAGTTTCCAAAACTTACATTGGTCCATCTCGAGGTATTTGGGGTGTTCCACGGGGATTCTCGTGACTGTTACACGGTTTTGGCTCCTGATAGCCTATTTTCAAGCTTAAGTGTTTGAAAAGTGCATTTTTTGACTTAGTTTTCAAGCCGAGAGTCCCGTGCTAGTTCCGTAAGTTTTCACAACTTACATTGGTCCCTCTCGAGGTGTTTGAGGGGTTTCGTTGGAGTTCTCGTGACTGTTACACAATTTTGGCCCCCGATGGCCTATTTTCAAGATTAAGTGTGAAAAAAGTGCAATTTTTGACTTAGTTTTGAAGCGAGGAGTCCCGTGCAAGTTTCGTAAATTTTCACAACTTGCATTGGTCCCCCCCGAGGTGTTTGAGGTGTTGCTTGGGCCTTCTCATGACTGTTACACGAATTTGGCCACTGATGGTCTATTTTCAAGCTTAAGTGTGAAAAAAGTGCATTTTTTGACTTAGATTTCAAACCGGAAGTCTCGTGCTAGTTCCGTAAGTTTCCACAACTTCTATTGGTCATTCCCAAGGTGTTTGATGCGTTTCCTGGGCCTTCTCGTGACTGTTACACGATTTTGGCTTCCGATGTCCTATTTTTAGGCTTAAGTGTGAAAAAAGAGACTTTTCCGACATAGTTTTCAAACCGGGAGTCCCATGCTAGTTCGGTAAGTTCCCACAACTTACATTGGTCGCTCTCGAGTTGTTTAAGGTGTTCCCCGGGTCTTCTCGTGACTGTTACACAATTTTGGCCCTCAATGGTCTATTTTCAGGATTAAGTGTGGAAAAAGTGCATTTTTTGGCTTCGTTTTCAAACCGGGAGTCCCATTGAAGTTCCGTAAGTTTCCACAACTTACAATGGTCTCTCCTGAGGTGTTTGTTGTGTTCCTCGGATTTTATCGTGATTGCTACATTGTTTTCAAACCGGGAGTCTCGTGCTAGTTCTGTAAGTTTTCACAACTTACATTGGTCCCTCCTCCCAAGGTGTTTCAAGGTGTTCCTTGGGCCTTCTCGTAACTGTTATACGATTTTGGCACCCGATGGCTTATTTTCAAGCTTAAGTATGAAAAAAGTGCATTTCTCGACTTTGTTTTCAAACCGGAAGTCTCGGGCTAGTTCCATAAGTTTCCATAACTTACATTGGTACCTCCCAAGTTGTTTGATGTGTTCCTTGGGCCTTGTCGTGACTGTTACACGATTTTGGCCCACGATGGCCTATTTTCACAATTAAGTTTGAGAAAATTGCCTTTTTGGACTTATTTTTCAAACCGGGAGTCCCGTGCTAGTTCCTTTGAGGTGTTCCCCAGGCCTTCTCATGACTGTTACACAATTTTGGCCTTCAATAGCCTATTTTCAACCTTAAGTGTGAAAAATGTGCATTTTTTGACTTAGTTTTCAAACCGGGAATCTCGTGCCAGTTCCGTAAGTTTCCACCACTTACATTGGTCCTTCCCAAGGTGTTTGAGGTATTCTCTGGGCCTTCTCGTGACTGTTACACGATTTTGGCCCCTGATCGACTATTTTCAAGCTTAAGTGTGAAAAGGTGCCTTTTTTGACTTAGTTTTCAAACCAGGAGTCCCGTGTAGTTTTGTAAGTTTCCACAACTTACATTGGTCCTTCTTGAGGTGTTACCCACACCTACGCGAGACTGTTACACGATTTTGGCCCCCGATGGCCTATTTTCAAGCTTAAGTGTGAAAAAAATGCATAATTTGACTTAGTTTTGAAACCGGGAGTCCCGTGCTAGTTTTGTAAGTTTTCACAACTTACATTGGTCCCTTCCGAGGTGTTGGATGTGTTCCCTGTGCCTTCTCATGACTGTTACATGATTTTGGCCCCTGATGGCCAATTTTCAAGCTTAAATGTGAGAAAAGTGGCTTTTTGGACTTAGTTTTCAAACCGGAAGTTCCGGGGTAATTCTGTAAGTTTCCAAAACTTACATTGGTCCCTCCCGAGGTGTTTGAGGTGTTCCCTGAGCCTTCTCGTAGCTGTTAATCGATTTTGGCCATTGATGCCCTATTTTCAACCTTAAGTGTGAAAAAGTGCGTGTTTTGGTTTAGTTTTAAAATCAAGAGTCCTGTGGCAGTTTCATAAGTTTCCACAACTTACATTGGTCTCTCCCGAGGTGTTTGAGGTGTTCCCCGGGACTTCTCCTAACTGTTAATCGATTTCGTTCCCCGATGGCCTATTTTCAAGGTTAAGTGTGAAAAAAAGTGTCTTTTTCGACTCAGTTTTCAAACCGAAAGTCCTGCGCCTGTTTTCAAAACTTACAATGGTCCCTCTCGAGGCGTCTGAGGTGTTCCCCGGGCCTTCTCTTGACTGTTACAAAAATTTGGCCCTCGATGGCCTATTTTCAAGCTTAAGTGAAAAATGTGCATTTTTTGACTTAGTTTTCAAACTGGGAGTCCCATGCTTGTTCTGTAACTTTCCACAACTTACATTGGTCCCTCCAGAAGTGTTTGAGGTGTTCCCCGGAAAGTCTCGTGCCTATTATACGATTTTGGCCCCCGATGGCCTATTTTCAAGCTTAAGTGTGAAAAAAGTGGCTTTTTCGACTTAGTTTTCAAACTGGAAGTCTCGTGCTAGTTCCGTAAGTTTCCACAACTTACATTGGTCCGTCCTAAGGTGTTTGATGTGTTCCCTGGGCCATCTTGTGACTGTTACACGATTTTGGCCCCCGATGCCTATTTTCAAGCTTAAGTGTGAAAAAAGTGCATTTTTCAACTTAGTTTTCAAACCGGCAGTCCTGTGCTAGTTCTGTAAGTTTCTCCAACTTGCATCGGTCCCCCTAGAGGTGTTTGAGGTATTCTCTAGGCTTTCTCGTGACTGTTACACAATTTTGGCGCCCAATGGCCTATTTTCATGATTAAGTGGGAAAAAATGCATTTTTTGACTTAATTTTCAAACCAGGAGTCTCGTGCAAGTTCCATAAGTTTCCACAACTTGCATTGATCCCTCCCGAGGTGTTTGCCGTGTTTCCCGGGCCTTATCGTGATAGTTACACGATTTTGGCCCCCGATGGCCTATTTATAAGCTTAAATGTGAAAAAAGTGCATTTTTTGATATAGTTTTCAAACTAGGAGTCCCGTACTAGTTCTGTAAGTTTTCTCAACTTACATTGGTCCCTTCTGAGGTGTTTGAGGTCTTCCATGGGCCTACTTGTGACTGTTACACGATTTTGGTCCTCGATGGCCTATTTTGTAGCTTAAGTGTGAGAAAATTGCCTTTTTCGAATTAGTTTTCAAACCAGAAGTCTCGTGCTAGTTCCGTAAGTTTTCACAACTTACATTGGTCTCTCCCAAGTTGTTTGATGTGTTCCATGGGCCTTTTCGTGACTGTTACACGATTTTGGCCCCCGATGGCCAATTTTCAAGCTTAAGTGTGAGAAACGTGCATTTTTTGACTTAGTTTTCAAACCGGCAATCCTGTGCTAGTTCTATAAGTTTCAATAACATACATTGATCCCTCCCAAGGTGTTCCCCGGGTGTTCTCCTAAATGCTACACGATTTTGGCCCCCGATGGCCTATTTTTAACCCTAAGTGTGAAAAAAAATGCATTTTTTTACTTAGTTTTCAAACCGGGAGTCCCGTGCCAGTTTCGTAAGTTTGCACAACTTACATTGGTTTCTACCGAGGTGTTTGATGTGTTCCCCAGGCCTTCTCGTGACCGTTATGCGATTTTGGCCCCTGATGGTCTATTTTCGAACTTAAGTTTGAAAAAAGTGCCTTTTTCCACTTAGTTTTCAAACCGGGACTCTCGTGCTAGTTTTGTAAATTTTCACCACTTACATTGGTCCCTCTTGAGATGTTTTAAGTGTTCCCCGTGCCTTCTCGTGACTGTTACACAATTTTGAGCCCCGATGGCCTATTTCAAGCTTAAGTGTGAAAAAAGTGTATTTTTTAACTTAGTTTTCCAACCGGGAGTCCCGTGCTAGTTTCGTAAGTTTTTAAAACTTACATTGGTACGTCCCGATGCATGTGAGATGTTCCTTGGGCCTTCTCGTGACTGTTACACGATTTTTGACCGTCGATGGCCTATTTTCAACCTTAAGTGTGAAAAAAGTGCGTGTTTAGACTTAGTTTTCAAACCGGGAGTCCTGTGGTAGTTCCGTAAAGTTCCACAACTTATATTGTTCCCTCCCAAGGTGTTTGAGGTTTTCCCCGGGCTTTCTTGTGACTGTTAACCGATTTTGGCCCCTGATGGCCTATTTTCAAGCTTAAATGTGAAAAAAGTGTCTTTTTCGACTTAGTTTTAAGACCGGGAGTCCGGTGCTTGTTCTGTAAGTTTCCACAACTTACATTGGTCCCTCTCGAGGTGTCTGAGGTATTGCCCGATCCTTCTCATGACTGTTACATGATTTTGGGCTCCGATGGCCTATTTTCAAGCTTAAATGTGAAAAAAGTGCCTTTTTCGACTTAGTTTTAAGACCGGGAGTCCAGTGCTAGTTCCGTAAGTTTCCACAACTTACATTGGTCCATCTCGAGGCCTTTGAGGTGTTCCTTTGGCCTTCTCGTGACTGTTACACGATTTTGGCCCCAGATGGCCTATTTTCAAACTTAAGTGTGAAAAAAATGCATTTTTCGACTTAGTTTTCAAACCGGGAGTCTCGTGCTAGTTCTATAAGTTTTGAAAAGTTACGTTGGTCCCTCCTGAGGTGTTGGAGCCCTGGGCCTTCTCATGACTGTTATACGATTTCGGCCCCCAATTGCCTATTTTCAAGCTTAAGTGTTTGAAAAGTGCATTTTTTGACTTTGTTTTCAAATCGGGAGTCCCGTGCTAGATCCGTAAGCTTCCACAACTTATATTGCTCCCTCCTGAGGTGTTTGAGGTGTTCCCCAAGCCTTCTCCTGACTGTTACACTATTTTGGCCCCCGATGACCTATTTTCAAGTTTAAGTGTAAAAAAAGTGGCTTTTTCGACTTAGTTTTCAAACCGAAAGTCTCATGCTAGTTCCGTAAGTTTTTACAACTTACATTGGTCCCTCCCGAGATGTTTGATGTGTTCCCTAGGCCTTCTCATGAATGTTAGACTTTTGGCCCCTGATGGCCTATTTTCAAGCTTAAGTGTGAGAAATTTACCTTTTTGGACTTAGTTTTTAAACCGGGAGTCCCGTGCTAGTTCTGTAAGTTTCCACAACTTACATTGGTCCCTTTCGAGGTGTTTGAGGTGTTCCACATGCCTTCTCGTGACTGTTACACGATTTTGGGGTGTTTGAGGTGTTCCCCGTGCCTTCTCGTGACTGTTACACGATTTTGGCCCTTGATGACCTATTTTCAACCTTAAGTGTGAAAAAAGTGCATTTTTCGACTTAGATTTCAAACCGGGAGTCCCATGCTAATTCCGTAAGTTTCCCTTACTGACAATGGTCTCTCCCGAGGAGTTTGAGGTGTTCCCTGCGCCTTCTCGTGACTGTTGCTTAAGTGTGAAAAAAGTGAATTTTTTAACTTACTTTTAAAACTGGGAGTCCCGTTCTAGTTCCCTCCCAAGGTGTTTGAGGTGTACCCCAGTCTTCCCATGACTGTTACACAATTTTGGCACACCGAGGCCTATTTTCAAGCTGAAGTGTGAAAAAGTATCTTTTTCGACTTAGTTTTCAAACCGGAAGTTTCGTTCTAGTTCCGCAAGTTTCACCAACTTACATTGGTCCCTCCCGAGGTGTTTGAGGTGCTCCCTGGGACTTCTCATAAATGTTACACGATTTTCGCCCCCGCTGGCATTTTCAAGCTTAAGTGTGAAAAAATTGTCTTTTTCGACTTAGTTTTCAAATCGGTAGTCTCGTGCCAGTTTCATAAGTTTATACTACTTACATTGGTCCCTCACGAGGTGTTTGAGGTGTTCCCCAGTCCTTCTCGTGATTGTTACACAATTTTGCCCGCTAATGGCCTATTTTCAAACTTAAGTGTGAAAAAGTGACTTTTTCGACTTAGTTTTCAAACCAGAAGTCCCGTGCTAGTTCCATAAGTTTCCACAACTTACGTTAATTCCTCCTGAGGTGTTGGAGATGTACCCTGGTCCTTCTCGTGACTGTTACACGATTTTGGCCTCCAATGGCCTATTTCAAGCTTAAGTGTTTGAAAAGTGCATTTTTTGCATTTTTTGACTTAGTTTTCAAACCGGGAGTCCCGAGCTAGTTCCATAATCCCTCCCGAGGGGTTTGAGATGTTCCCCGGGACTTCTCGTAACTGTTACACGGTTTTGGCCCCCGATGGACTATTTTAAAGCTTAAATGTGAAAAAAGTGTCTTTTTCGACTTAGTATTCAAACCGGAAGTCTTGTGCTAGTTCTATAAGTTTCCACGACTTATATTGGTCCCTCCCGAGGTGTTTGTGGTATTCCCTGGGCATTCTCATGACTGTTACACGATTATGGCCCCCGATGGCCTATTTTCAAGCTTAAGTATAAGAAAAGTGCCTTTTTCGACTTTGTTTTCAAATCGGGAGTCCCGTACTAGTTCCATAAGTTTCCAAAACATACATTGGTCCCTTCCGAGGTGTTTGAGGTGTTTCCCGGGTCTTCTCGTGATTGTTACACTATTTTCGCCCCCGATGGCCTATTTTCAAGCTTAAATGTGAAAAAAATGCATTTTTCGACTTAGTTTTCAAACCAGAAGTCCCGTGCTAGTTCCGTAAATTTCCAATTGGTCTCGCCCGAGGAGTTTGATGTGTTCCTGGGGCCTTCTCTTGACTGTTACACTAGTTTGGCCCCCGATGGCCTATTTTCAAGCATAAGTGTGAGAAAAATGTCTTTTTGTACTTAGTTTTTAAATCGGGAGACCTGTGCCTGGGGTGTTTGAGGTGTTCCCCGGGACTTCTCGTGACTGTTACACGATTTTGGCAACCGACGGCCTATTTTCAACATTTAGTGTGAAAAAAATGTATTTTTTGACTTAGTTTTCAAACCAGGAGTGTCGTGCCACTTCCATAAGTTTCCACAACTTACATTGGTCCTTCCCATGGTGATTGAGGTGTTCCGCGGGCCTTCTCATGACTGTTACATGATTTTGGCCCCCGATGGCCTATTTTCAAACTTAAGTGTGAGAAAAGAGGCTTTTTCGACTTAGTTTTCAAACCGGGAGTCCCGTGCCAGTTCCGTAATGTCCATAACTTACCTTCCGAGGTGTTTGAAGTGTTCCCCGGGCCTTCTCGTAATTGTTACACGATTTTGGCCCTCGATGGCCTATTTTCAAGCTTAAGTAAGACAAAAGTGCCTTTTCGACTTAGTTTTCCCAACGGGACTCCCATGCCAAGTTCTATAAGTTCCCACAATGTACATTGGTCCATCTTGAGATATTTGGGGTGTTCCACGGGGGTTCTTCTGACTGTTACCAAATTTTGGCCCCCCAATAGCCTATTTTCAACCTTAAGTGTGAAAAAAGTTGCATTTTTTTACTTAGTTTTCAAGCCGGGAGTCTCGTGCTAGTTCCGTAAGTTTTCACAACTTACATTGGTCCCTCTCGAGGTGTTTGAGGGGTTCCGCTGGGGTTCTCCTGACCGTTACACAATTTTGGCCCCCGATGGTCTATTTTCAAGTTTAAGTGTGAAAAAAAGTGCAATTTTTGACTTAGTTTTCAAGCGGGGAGTCCCGTGCAAGTTCCGTAAGTTTCCACGACTTCCCGAGGTGTTTGAGGTGTTCCTTGGGCCTTCTCGTGACTGTTACAGGATTTTGGACCCCGATGGCCTATTTTCAAGCTTAAGTGTGAAAAGAGTGTCTTTTTCGACATAGTATTCAAACCACAAGTCCCGTAATAGTTCCGTAAGTTTCCACAACATACATTGGTCTCTCCCGAGGCCTTTGAGGTGTTTCTTTGGCCTTCTCGTGACTGTTGCACGATTTTGGCCCCATATGGCCTATTTTCGAACTTAAGTGTGAATCTTTTTCGACTTGGTTTTGAAAACCGAGAATCCCGTGCTTGTTTCATAAGTTTTCACAAATTACGTTGGTCCCTCCCGAGGTGTTGGAGGTGTTCCCCGGGCGTTCTTATGACTGTTACACGATTTTGGCCCCCGATGGCCTATTTTGAAGCTTAAGTGTTTGAAAAGTGCATTTCTTGACTTTGTTTTCAAACTGGGAGTCCCATGCTAGTTCCATAAGTTTTCACAACTTATATTGGTTCATCCTAATGTGTTTGAGGTGTTCCCCGGGCTTTCTCATGACTGTTACACGATTTTAGCCTCCGATGGCCTATTTTCAAGCTTAAGTGTGAAAAAAGCGACTTTTTCGACTTAGTTTTCAAACCGAAAGTCTCGTGCTAGTTCCGTAAGTTTTCACACCTTACATTAATCCCTCCTGAGATGTATGATGTATTCCCTGGGCCTTCTCGTGACTGTTAGACTATTTTGCCCCTGATGGCCTATTTTTAAGCTTAAGTGTGAGAAATTTGCCTTTTTGGACTTAGTTTTCAAACCGGGTGTCCCGTGCTAGTTCCGTAAATTTCCACAACTTACATTGGTCCCTCTCGAGATGTTTGAGGTGTTCCCCATGCCTTATCGTGACTGTTACACGATTTTGGCCCCCGATGGCATATTTTCAACCTTAAGTGTGAAAAAGGGCCTTTTTTGACTTAGATTTCAAACCGAAACTCCCGTGCTAATTCCGTAAGTTTTCCCTACTGACATTGGTCCCTCTCGAGGAGTTTGAGGTGTGCCCTAGGCCTTCTCGTGACTGTTACATGATTTTGGCCATCAATATACGTTGTTCCCTCCCGAGGTGTTTGAGGTGTTCGCCGGGCCTTCTCGTGACTGTTACACGATTTTGGCCCCCCGATAGCCTATTTTCAAGCTTAAGTTTGAGAAAAGAGTCTTTTTCGACTTAGTTTTCAAACCGGGAGTCCCATGCCAGTTCCGTAAGTTTCCACAACTTACATTAATCCCTCCCGAGGTGTTTGAGGTGTTCCCCTAGCCTTCTCCTAACTGTTACACGATATTGGCCCCCGATGGCCTATTTTCAAGCTTAAGTGTGAAAAAAGTGCCTTTTTCGACCTAGTTTTCAAACCGAGACTCCCGTGTTAGTTCTGTAAATTTCCAAAACTTACATTGGTCCATCTTGAGGTGTTTGGGGTGTTTCGTGGGGGTTCTCATGACTGTTACACAGTTTTGGCCCCCGATAGCCTATTTTCAAGCTTAAGTCTTTGAAAAGTGTATTTTTTGACTTAGTTTTCAAACCGGGAGTGCCGAGCTAGTTCCGTAAGTTTTCACAACTTACATTGGTCCCTCCCGAGGTGTTTGAGGTGTTCCCCGGGACTTCTCGTGACCGTTACACGATTTTGGCCCCCGATGGCCTATTTTAAAGCTTAAGTGTGAAAAAAGTTCCTTTTTCGACTTAGTATTCAAACCGAAAGTCCCGTACTAGTTCCGTAAGTTTCCACAACTTACATTGGTCCCTCCCAATGTGTTTGAGGTATTCCCTGGGCCTTCTCATGATTGTTACACGATTATGGCCCCCGATGGCCTATTTTCAAGCTTAAGTGTGAAAAAAAGCATTTTTCGACTTAGTTTTCAAATCGGGAATCCCGTGCTGGCTCCATGAGTTTCCAAAGCATACATTGGTCCCTTCCGAGGTGTTTGAGGTGTTCCCTGGGCCTTCTCATGATTCTTATGCGATTTTGGCCCCCGATGGCCTATTTTCAATTTAAGCTTAAGTGTGAAAAAAATGTCTTTTTCGACTTAGTTTTCAAATTGGAAGTCCTGTGCTAGTTTCGTAAGTTTTCACAATTTACATTGGTCCCTTCCGAGGTGTTTGATGTATTCCCCGGGCCATCTCATGACTGTTACACGATTTTGGCCCCCGATGGCCTATTTTCAAGCTTAAGTGTGAGAAAAATGCCTTTTTGAATTTAGTTTTCAAATCGGGAGTCCCGTGCTAGTTCCGTATGTTTCCACAACTTGCATTGATTCCTCCCGACGTATTTAAGGTGTTCTTCGGGCCTTCTCATGACTGTTACACGGTTTTGGCTCTTGATGTCCAATGTTAAAGCTTAACTGTTAGAAACATGCATGTTTTTGAAACCGGGAGTCCCGTGCCAGTTCCGTAAGTTTTCACAACTTACAATGGTCCCTCCCGAGGTGTTGGAGGTGTTCTCCAGGCCTTCTCATCACTGTTACACGATTTTGGACCTCGATAGCCTATTTTCAAGCTTAAGTGTTAGTAAAGTGCCTTTTTTGACTTAGTTTTCAAATCGGGAGTCCCGTGCAAGTTCCGTAAGTTTCCACAATTTAAATTGGTCCCTCCCAAAATGTTGGAGGAGAATTCCCTGGACCTTCTCGTGACTGTTACACGATAGCCTATTTTCAAGCTGAAGTGTTAAAAAAGTGCATTTCCTTACATAGTTTTCAAACCGGGAGTCCCGTGCTAATTTTGTAAGTTTCCACAACCTACATTGGTCCTTCCCAAGGGGTTTGAAGTGTTCCCCGAGACTTCTCGTGACTGTTACACGATTTTGGCTTAAGTGTTAGAAAAGTACATTTCTTTACATAGTTTTCAAACCAGGAGTCCCTTGCTAGTTCCGTAAGTTTTCACAACTTATATTGGTCCCTTTTGAGGTGTTTGAGGTGTTCACCGAGCCTTCTCGTGACTGTTACACAATTTTGGCCCCCGATGGCCTATTTTCAAGCTCAAGTGTGAGAAAAGTGCCTTTTTCAACTTAGTTTTGAAACCGGGAGTCCCGTACTAGTTCCGTAAGTTTCCACAACTTACATTGGTCCCTCCCGAGGTGTTTGAGGTATTCCTCGGACCTTCTCCTGACTGTTACAGAATATTGGCTCCCGATGGCCTATTTTCAAGCTTAAGTGTGAAAAAACAGCATTTTTCTACCTAGTTTTCAAACCGGGACTCCCGTGCTAGTTCTGTAAGTTTCCAAAACCTACATTGGTCCATCTCGAGGTGTTCCATGGGGGTTCTCGTGATTGTTACACGGTTTTGGCCCCCGATAGCCTATTTTCAAGCTTAAGTGTTTGAAAAGTGCATTTTTTGACTTAGTTTTCAAACTGGGAGTCCCGTGCTAGTTCCGTAAGTTTCCCCAACATACATTGGTCCCTCCTAAGGTGTTTGAGGTGTTCCGCTGGGGTTCTTGTGACTATTACACAATTTTGGCCCCCGATGGCCTATTTTCAACCTTAAGTGTGAAAAAAGTGCAATTTTTTCCTTAGTTTTCAAGCGGGGAGTCCCGTGCAAGTTCCGTAAATTTTCATAACTTGCATTGGTCCCTCCCGAGGTGTTCGAGGTGTTCCTTGGGCCTTCTCGTGACTGTTACCCGATTTTGGATCCCGATGGCCTATTTTTAAGCTTAAGTGTGAAAAAGTGTCTTTTTGGACTTAGTTTTTAAACTGGGAGTCCCGTGCTAGTTCCGTAACTTTCCACACCCGAGGTGTTTGAGGTGTTTCCCCCGGCCTTCTTGTGACTGTTACTCGATTTTGGCCCTCGATGGCATATTTTCAACCTAAAGTTTGAAAAAAAATGTATTTTTTGACTTATTTTTCAAACTGGTAGTCCCATGCTAGTTCCGTAAGTTTTCACAACTTACATTGGTCCCTCCCGAGGTGCTTGAGGAGTTCCCCTGGCCTTCTCGTGACTGTTACACGATTTTGGCTCCTAAAGACCTATTTTCAAGCTTAAGTGTGAAAAAAGTGCCTTTTTCGACTTGGTCTTCAAACCGGGAGTCTCGTGCTAGTTCTGTAAGATGTTTGATGTGTTCTGCGGGCCTTCTCGTGACTGTTACCCAATTTTGGCCTCCGATGGCCTATTTTAAAGATTAAGTGTGAAAAAGTACATTTTTTCACTTAGCTTTCAAACCGGGAGTCCCGTGCCAGTTCTGTAAGTTTTCACAACTTACATTGATCCCTCCCGAGGTGTGTGAGGTGTTCCCTGGGCCTTCTCGTGACTGTTAATCAATTTTCGCCCCCGACGGCCTATTTTCAAGTTTAAGTGTGAAAAAAGTGTCTTTTTCGACTTAGTTTTCAAACAGGGAGTCCCCTGTTAGTTCTGTAAGTTTCCACAACTTACATTGGTCCATCTTGAGGTACTTGTGGTGTTCCCCGAACCTTCTTGTGATTGTTACACAATTATGGCCCCCGATGGCCTATTTTCAAGCTTAAGTGTGAAAAAAGTGCATTTTTTGACTTGGATTTCAAACCGGGAGTCCCGTGCTAGTTCCGTAAGTTTCCCCAACATACATTGGTCCCTCCCGAGGTGTTTGAGGTGTTCTCCGGGCCTTCTCATGACTGTTACACGATTTTGGCCCCTGATGGCCTATTTTCAAGCTTAAGTGTGAAAAAATGACCTTTTTCGACTTAGTTTTCAAACTAGAAGTCCCGTGCTAGTTCCGTAAATTTCCACAACTTACATTGGTCTCTCCCGAGGTTGTTGATGTGTTTCCGGGGTCCTGCTCATGTCTGTTACACGATTTTCGCCCCCGATGGCCTATTTTCAATCTTAAGTGTGAGAAAAGTGCCTTTTTGGACTTAGTTTTCAAATCGGGAGTCCCGTGCTAGTTCCGTAAGTCTCCACAACTTACATTGGTCCCTCCCGAGGTGTTTGAGGTCTTCTCCAGGCCTTCTCATGATTGTTACACGATTTTGGCCCCGATGGCCCATTTTCAACCTTAAGTGTGAAAAAAATGCATTTTTTGACTTAGTTTTCAAACCGAGAGTCCCGTGCTATTTCCATAAGTTTTCACAACTTACATTGGTCCCTACCGAGGTGTTTGTGATTTTCCCTAGGCCTTCTCATGACTGTTACACGATTTTTGCCCCCCGATGGCTATTTTCAACCTTAAGTGTGAAAAAAGTGCATTTTTTTACTTAATTTTCAAATCGGGAGTCCTGTGCCAGTTCCGTAAGTTTTCACAACATACATTGCTCCCTCCCTCGGGGTTTGAGGTGTTCCCCGGCCCTACTAGTGACTGTTACACGATTTTGGCCCCCGATGACCTATTTTCAAGCTTAAGTGTGAAAAAAGTGCCTTTTTCGACTTAGTTTTCAAACCGGGAGTCCCGTGCTAGTTCTGTAAGTTTTCTGCTCAAGGTGTTTGAGTTGTTCCCCAGGCCTTCTCGTGACTGTTACACAATTTTGGCCCCCGATATTTTAAGGCTTACGTATGAAAAAGTGCCTTTTTCGACTTAGTTTTCAAATCGGGAGTCCCGTGCTACTTCTGTAAGCTTTCGCAACTCACATTGTTCCCTCTCGAGGTGTCTAAGTTTTTCCCCGGGCTTCTCGTGACTGCTACACAATTTTGGCCCCCGATGGCCTATTTTCAACCTTAAGTGTGAAAAAAATACATTTTTTGACTTAGTTTTCAAACCTAGAATCCCGTGCCAGTTTCGTAATTTTCCACAACTTACGTTGGTCCCTCTCGATGTGTTTGACGTGTTCCCCAGGCCTTCTTGTGATAGTTACACGATTTTGGCCCGAGATGGCCTATTTTCAAGCTTAAGTATGAAAAAGTGCCTTTTTCGACTTAGTTTTCAAACGCGGAGTTTTGTGCTAGTTCTATAAGTTTCCAAAACTTAAATTGGTCCCTCTGGAGGTGTTTGAGGCTTATGTGTGAAAAAAGTGCATTTTTTGACTTAGTTTTCAAATCGGGAGTCCCGTGCTAGTTCTGTAAGTTTCCACAACTTACATTGGTCACTCTCGAGGTGTTTGATGTGTACCCTGGGCCTTCTCGTGGCTGTTACACGATTTTGGCACCTGATGGCCTATTTTCAAGCTTAAGTGTGAAAAAAGTACCTTTTTCAACTTAGTTTTCAAACCGGGAGTCCCGTGCTAGTTCCGTAAGTTTCTACAACTTACATTGGTCCCTCGTGAGGTGTTTGAGGTGTTCCCCGGGACTTCTGATTATTGTTGCACGATTTTGGCCCCCAATGGCCTATTTTCAACCTTAAGTGTGAAAAAAGTACATTTTTTAACTTAGTTTTAAAACCGGGAGTCCCGTGCCAGTTCCATAATTTTCCACAACTTATATTGGTCCCTCCCGAGGTGTTTGAGGTTTTCCCCAAGCCTTCTCGTGACTGTTACACGATTTTAGCCCCCGATGGTTTATTTTCAACCTTACATGTGAAAAAGTGCATTTTTTGACTTAGTTTTCAAACCAGGAGTCCCGTGCCAGTTCTGTAAGTTTACATCGCTCCCTCCCGAGTTGTTTGAGGTGTTCCCCCGGCCTTCTCGTGACTGTTACACGATTTTGGCCCCCGATGGCCTATTTTCAAGCTTAAGTGTGAAAAAAGTGCATTTTTCAACTTAGTTTTCAAACTGGGAGTCCCGTGCTGTAAGTTCCCGCAACATACATTGGTCCCTCCTCGAGGTGTTTAAGGTGTTCCCTAGGACTTCTCGTGACAGTTACACGATTTTGATCCCCGATGGCCTATTTTCAACCTTAAGTGTGAAAAAAGTGCATTTTTTGACTTAGTTTTCAAACCGAGAGTCCCGTGCCAGTTCCGTCAGTTTCCACAACTTACATTGGTCCCTCCCGAGCTATTTGAGGTGTTCCCCAGGAAGTCTCGTTACTGTTACCTTATTTTCGCCCCCGATGACCAAATTCCAAGCTTAAGTGTAAAAAAAGTGCATTTTTTTACTTAGTTTTCAATCCGGGAGTCTCGTGCTGGTTCCATAAGTTTCCATAGCTTACATTGGTCCCTGTCGAGGTGTTTGAGGTGTTCCCCAGGCCTTCTCGTGACTATTACACAATTTTGGCCACCGATGGCCAATTTTCAAGCTTAAGTGTGAAAAAAATGCATTTTTTGACTTAGTTTTCGAACTAGGAGTCCCGTGCTAGTTCCGTAAGTTTTCACAACTTACATTGGTCCCTCCCAAAATGTTTGATGTGTTCCCGGGGCCTTTTCATGACTGTAACACGATTTTGTTCCCCGATGGTCTATTCTTAAGCTGAAGTGTGAGAAAAGTGTCTTTTTGGACTTAGTTTCAAACCGAGAGCCCCGTGCTAGTTCTGTAAGTTTTCAAAATTTACATTGGTCCCTCTCGAGGTGTTGGAGGTGTTCCTCGGGCCTTCTCATGACTATTACACGATTTTGGCCCCTCGATGGCCTATTTTTAAGCTGAAGTGTGAAAAAAGTGGTTGTTCGACTTAGTTTTCAAACCGGAAGTCCTGTGCTAGGTCCGTAAGTTTTCTCAAAACTTACGTTGTCCCTCCCGAGGTGTTGGTGGTGTTCCCTAGGCCTTCTCATGATTGTTACACAATTTTGGCCGCCGATGACCTATTTTCAAGCATAAACGTGAAAAAACTGAATTTTTTGAGTTAGTTTTCAAACAAGGAGTCCCATGCTAGTTCTGCAAGTTTCCACAACTTACATTGGCCCCTCCCGAGGTGTTCCCTGGGCCTTCTCATGACTGTTACACGATTTTGTCCCCCGAATGCCTATTTTCTAGCTTGAGTGTGAGAAAAACGACTTTTTCGACTTAGTTTTCAAATCGGAAGTCCCATACTAGTTCCGTAAGTTTCCACAGCTTACGTTAGTCCCTCATGAGGTGTTGGAGGTGTTCCCCTGTCCTTCTTGTGAGTATTACACGATTTTTGCCTCCAATGGCCTATTTTCAAGCTTATGTGTTTGAAAAGTGCATTTTTTGACTTAGTTTTCAAACTGAGAGTCCCGAGCTAGTTCCGTAAGTTTCCACAACTTACATTGGTCCGTCCCGAGGTGTTTGAGGTATTCCCCGAGACTTCTCGTAACTGTTACACGATTTTGGCCCCCGATGGCCTATATTTTAAAGCTTAAGTGTGAAAAAAGTGCCTTTTTCAACTCAATATTCAAACCGGAATTCCCGTGCTAGTTCCGTAAGTTTCCACAACTTACATTGGTCCCTCCCGAGGTGTTTGAGATAATCCCTGGGCATTCTCATGACTGTTACACGATTATGGCTCCCGATGGCCTGTTTTCAAGCTTGAGTGTGAAAAAAGTGTCTTTTTCGACTCAGTATTCAAATCGGAAGTCCCGTGTTAGTTCTGTAAGTTTCCACAACTTACATTGGTCTCTGTCGAGGTGTTTGCGTTTTTTCCCGGGTATTCCTTGTGAATGTTGTACAATTTTGGCCCCCGATGGCCTATTTTCAAGCTTTATTGTGAAAAAAATGCCTTTTTCAACTTAGTTTTCAATTCGGGAGTCCCGTGCGAGTTTTTTAAGTTTTCAAAACTTACATTGGTCCATCTCGAGGTGTTTGAGATGTTCCCCGGGCCTTCTCGTGACTATTACACGATTTTGGCCCCCGATGGCCAATTTTCAAGCTTAAGTGTGAAAAAAGTACATTTTTTGCCTTAGTTTTCAAACCAGGAGTCCTGTGCTAATTCCGTAACTTTCCACAACTTACATTGGTCCCTCCCGAGGTGTTCGATGTGTTCCCTGGTCCTTCTCGTGACTGTTACACGATTTTGGCCGCCGATGGCATTTTTTAAAGCTTAAGTGTGAGAAAAGTTTCTTTTTGTACTTAGTTTTCAAACCGAGAATCTCATGCCAGTTCCGCAAGTTTTAACAACTTACATTGGTGCCTCCTGAGTTGTTTGATGTGTTCACTGGGCCTTGTCGTGACTGTTACACGATTTTGGCCCCCGATGGCCCATTTTCAAACTTAAGTGTGAAAAAAGTGGCTTTTTCGACTTAGTTTTCAAATCGAAAGTCTCGTGCTAGTTCCTTAAGTTTTCACAACTTACATTGGTCTCTCCCGAGGTGTTTGATGTGTACCATGGGCCTTCTCGTCACGATTTTGGCCCCCGATGGACTATTTTCAAGTTTAAGTGTGAGAAAGTGTCTTTTTGGACTTAGTTTTCAAACCGGGAGTCCCGTGCTAGTTTTGTAAGTTCCCATAACTTACATTGGTCTCTGTCGAGGTGTTCGCCAGGCTTTCTCATGACTGTTACACAATTTTGGCCCCCGATGGCCTATTTTCAGGATTAAGTGTGAAAAAATTGAATTATTTGACTTAGTTTTCAAACCGGGAGTCCCATTGAAGTTCTGTAAGTTTCCACAACTTACATTAGTCCCTCCTGAGGTGTTTCAGGTGTTCCCCGGGCATTCTCGTGACTATTACATGATTTTGGCCCCCGATGACCTATTTACAAGCTTAAGTGTGGAAAAAGTATATTTTTTGACATAGTTATTAAACCGGGAGTCCTGTGCTAGTTCCTTAAATTTCCATAACTTACAATGGTCCCTCCCGAGGTGTTTGAGGTGTTCCTTGGGCCTTCTCGTCACTGTTATACAATTTTTGCCTCCGATGGCCTATTTTCAAGCTTAAGTGTGAAAAAAGTGCCTTTCTCGACTTAGTTTTCAAAACGGAAGTTCCGTGTCCACAACTTACATTGGTACCTCTCGAGTTGTTTGATGTGTTCACTGGGCCTCGTCGCGACTGTTAGACGATTTTGGCCCCCGATGGTCTATTTTCAAGCTTAAGTGTGAGAAAAGTGCCTTTTCGGACATAGTTTTCAAACTGGGAGTCCCGTGCTAGTTCTGTAAGTTTCCAAAACTTAAATTGGTCAATCCCGAGGTGTTTGAGGTGTTCCCTAGGCCTTCTTATGACAGTTACACGATTTTGGCCCCCCGATGACCTATTTTCAAGCTTAAAGTGTGAAAAAAGTGCATTTTTTTACTTAGTTTTCAAACCGGGAGTCCCGTACCAGTTCTGTAAGATTCCACAACTTACATTGGTTCCACCCAAGGTGTTTGAGGTGTTTCCCAAGCCATCTCATGACTGTTACATGATTTTGGCCACTGATGGTGTATTTTCAAGCTTAAGTGTGAGAAAAATGCCTTTTTTGATTTAATTTTCAAAGTGGGAGTCCCGTGCTAGTTCTTTAAGTTTCGACAACTTACATTGGTTCCTCTTGAGGTGTTTGAGGTGTTCCCCGGGCCTTCTCATGACTATTACATGATTTTGGCCCCCGATGGCCTATTTTCAAGCTTAAGGGTTCAAAAAATGCATTTTTTGACTTAGTTTTGAAGTCGGGAGTCCCGCGCTAGTTCCGTAAGTTTCCATAACTTACATTAGATTAGCCCCTACACCAGTTTGATGTGAAAAATACTTCTTACATGGTGATCTAGAAGAAAAAGATATGGACATTCCTCCTGGCTTTGAAGACCTTCAAACAAATTGTAAGATGTGCAAGTTTCAGAAATCATTGTACGGTCTCAAACAGTCCCCACAGGCTTGGTTTGAGAGATTTACCCAAGCAATGCTTAGATATGGCTTCAAACAGAGTCAAGCTGATCACATGTTCTTTGTTAAACATTCCTCACATTGTAAGACTACAACACTTATTGTTTATGTGGATGACATAGTGCTTACAGGTGTGGAGGAGATGCTTCGGTTGAAGAAATATTTGGCAAGAGAGTTTGAAATAAAATATTTGGGAACCCTGAAGTATTTCTTAAGTATTGAGGTTGCTCAATCCAAGGACAGAATTGAGCTGAATCAGAAGCTTAGTGATGATAGTGGGGGAGCTACTGTTGATAGGGGAAGCTATCGGAGACTAGCAGGTAAACTCATTTATTTATCTCATTCTCGTCCCGACATTAATGTTGCTGTCAATGTGGTTAGGTAGTTCATGCATGCTTCTCACGAGGCACACTTGGATGCAGTTATGAGAATTCTTAGGTACTTGAATGCACACTTGGATGCAATCATGAGAATTCTTGGGTACTTGAAAGCTTCTCTTGAAAAGGGGCTGTATTTTTCCAAACATGATAATCTTAGGGTGGAAACTTATTCAAATGTTGATTGGGCAGGATCAGTAACTAATAGGAGGTTCACATCGGTATATTGTACCTTTATTGGGGGCAATCTGGTTACTTGGAGGACTAAGAAACAGAATGTGGGTAGCATGTCTAGTGCAAAGGCAGAGTTTAGAATCATGGCACAAAGTGTGTGCGAACTCTTGTGGATCAAGTTGCTGTTGAGTGATCTGGGAATTGATCAGACGGACTTCATACAACTATGTTGTGACAATAAGAGTGCTATCAACATAGCCCACAATCCAGTTCAACATAACTGGACAAAACAAGTTGAAATTGATTGTCACTTCATTAAGGAGAAACTCACTAGTGGCACTAAAGGGGTAGTCGAGACACTAACTTGTTTGGCAGGAGCTAACTGCTACGTGACACTGAAGGGGTAGTCGAGAGCCACCTCTAGAATCTGTGAGAGCCACGTCTTGAATCCCTCATATGGCATGTTATAGAGAGCTCTTCCTATAGAGAGCTCTTCCTATGTTTGCCACTATGTAGCCCTCTGTTTTGGAGTCTGTATCAACATGTGTCGCCCCTCCATCACCCAATGTAAGATGTGCAACCTTTGAATGAATACTGGAAATGTGAAATACAATATCTAATTTCCATGTGATTTACAAGATAGGATGAATGTTCTGTTATGAATTCATATAATGTCCTACAATGACATTCGTACTTTTGGAAAGTTAATTTTTATTCTTGTTCACATGATTTAAGCTTAATAATATTATGCTCTTACTCACTACTTTTGAGAATCCATAGTATGAACTTCTGATCCAGCTCCAAGTCATTCACTAAGCTGGCCAGCTTGCCCCATTTTTACACATTTCAGGGGGCAAGGACTGACCTGTGGATCACGTGGAAGACACATGTGAATTCACTTTGTGTAATCCTTATATGGCTTAATGTTGAGACCTTAATTATGTAATGCACATGTAAAATCTTGTGACTATAAACGCCTTGTATTTTAGGCTTATGCTCTGTTACTTCAATGATTCACTACTTCCTCTTATATTAATGCACGATTTGTATTATTTTTGCACTCCATTTGACATGAATAGGCGTTCGGTAGTGCAAACTACTGGCCGGTCACACTTAATAATTGATTATCTAGTATCTTCTACAAGGACACATTGTGAGCAATACAGCATGCATTCTGCATCTAGACCATGTCACGGATCATATAATTTGTAAGACATGGTAATAGGACTCTCACCTCCACAGGAACACCATCTTCTACATGATCTTCCAAGATTAGTATCTTTTGCAATGATGCTGCAACCGTCTGGAGTACATGCTGTCCTACCTCTCTTGGCCTGAATTTTGCAGCTTCCAACTTCATAACTCCTGGAGAAAAAAATGAACAATCAATTTGAAAACCATGATTAGTTAAAAATCCAAGAAATATCAGCTTGTTTGGATTTCATATTCGTTGTAGTCAACTATGAACAATAACTATAAAATAGACCAAAGACATAATAAAAGAAAAAATTCAAAAGAATGGCTGCACAGTGGAATGCTGTATATTTATTGTAAGACCAAGATGCCAGTGTTACATAGACTAAGGCCAGAGTACTAATTATGAGTGTCTCATTGTCTTCATCACATTTGACCCCTTCTTGCATGTACAGAGATAGACAAACACACAAACTGAACTACATAGGATGCACGATATATAGAGGGAACAAACACATATGATATGATGAGCCTTCAAACTTAGGACCCCTAGAACCTGAGCTCTGATACCATATTAGGTCACCAATTACCCAAAAGCTTAAGCTATTAGGGAATTGACCAAACAATGTGAATCAAGCTCTTACACAAACAATATAAACAAGGACTAGAACATATAGACATTAAGGGATGAAACTTCAAACCTGACTCAACTTTGGAAAGATCAAGAATGTCATTTATAAGCTGAAGGACTAAATCTCCTGAAGATAACATGACCTTCAACAGTTGTTGTTGCTCCTTGTCAAGGTTTGTGGTGGAAAGAATCTCAGCCATGCTTACAACTCCTGATAATGGAGATCTTATCTCATGAGACATGATGGTTGTTAGCATTTGTTTTGCTCGCATTGTTTCCTCTACAAGGACAAATAGGTAAAAAGTGAAAACTGTTTTGTCTTCTAAAGCTGATTCAAGAAACAGTTATAACCCACCAAGAATTAATCAGATAAATAAACCTGTTATATGAATTGTCTTGCTAAGTTCTGTCTCCCTGGCCTTTTGTACTGCTATTTCCTCTCGAAGTTTTCTCACCTGTTGTGTAATCAGGAATATATTACACCTTTTCTTCTCATGTTGTTTAATGATTACTGAAAACTAAAACTGGAATAATAAAGTAGGAATAAGGAAAGGAAGCCGAGAAAACACACACACACACACGCCGAGAGTAAAGCATAACAAGAACACTGCTATAATGCGAAAGGAATGTAACCCAAAGATATAGAAATTCCCTTGTAATTTTGCAAAACTTACTGCATTGATCCACATTCTTCTACCACTTTCAGATGTCTTTAACCATCATCCTAGAAATGTATAATGGATCAAGAAAAAAATGTCTTCCAAGAGCTGAATGAAGTGTTCCCAAAATTCTATAGATGTGTTCATCATAAAAGTAGAACTTAAAAAAGAAAAAATAAAAAAAATAAAAAGGAAAAAAGAAAAGAAGTTTTCCTGACATTGAAGTAACTATTTAATATAGAGAAAACTAAAATATTTACAAAAAAATTAAATATAATTTACTCCACCATTTGGTATTTAGACGTATATATTGAAAATCAACTCTCTCAAACTTGTGATTCATAAAAATCAGATTACTCAAGCCTTTCTTCTCTGGTTTGTAACAGAAGCCATTGATTAAAATATTAAAAATACTAATAAGATTTGTTTTACAAAATGGCAGTCACAAATGAAGTTATAAATAAGACGAGTGTTGAATGTTTTGTAGAAGACAACCATGGCACCATATAGACAGTTAAACATTATGAATGAGCTCACCTGATCAGTTACATCCATACCCATATAATTCACTCCAATAGTATCTCCTGCTTTGCTGAAGACAGGTTCCACATATATCAAAAATGTCTTTGACCCAAATAGTTCTGTCTCAAAAGTAATTTCCCTTTTTGCAGGTAATCCTCGTTCCAAAACTTCTCTTTTGAAGTCTTGAGATTCCTTAACACCAGCACCCGTGAATATCTCCACATCTGTTCTTCCTATAATGTCCTGAAAAATCAGTGATTTTGAGGAATTCCTGAGCCAGATTCTGCAAACAGTGCTTTAAAAAAGCAAAATGATTTATAAATATAAACAAATTAATGTGAAAATAAAATCACTACTTCAAATAATCAAAATGTCGTTACATTTCACAGCAACATTGACCTAAAAAATGCAACTTGTAGGAGAAAATATAACTTTACAACAAGAAGCCTCAAATCCACAACATAATTTTCATTTGCAGTCAATTACCTCCTCTTGCAAACTTGGAAAATGATTATAGATGAAACGATATTTCAACTCGTTATCCTGAAAGAAAAGAAAAATGGAACACTAAGATATAATTGAAGTTATCATGAAAATTATTGTACATGATTAAGAACATTAAAATGACATCAACAAAATAAAGAAAATTCATTGACTCAAGAAATGTATAGAACACTATATCAGAGTTCACGCTGAATAATTGCCTAATAAATATTGTGCTCATACTGAGTTGCATCTATATGCACTGGCACATCATGCAAATCTACCAATATCAGAGTCCTCATTGACTTCCTAAACTAAATACAAGTCCCATCATCAATCCCTTCTACCATAACAAAAGCATTCTAGGCGGTTTGGGAACAAAGGTTGGTGGTGATATTGGGTAGCTAACTTGGTTGTACCTATTTTTTAAATTTTGAAATGCTTAAAGGCCAATAAAAGTGAGAAAATAATTTTAGCAGAAGAATTCACATAGATGAAAAATGAAACAGGATTTTGAGTATCCAAACACCAGACGAGAGGGACACTTGTTCCAAATTCCAATGGGAAAATGTACAATCGTAGAATTTTTACATATTAAGAAAATTCATTGGCTCGTGAAGATTTTGTAAATCAAGAGTTTGATGTGCCCTAAACTGCTGTGTACTTGACTATGTTTCCATCTTCTATATTTTTTAAGGAAAATGTGGATCAAGTGTAATAAAGTTTGGAAAAGAAACAGCTTTCTTTTCTAAATTTTGTGCATCATCGTTTGCATTAAAACAGTCCATTTGTGTCTTTACTGCTAGTCCCAAACTTTAAGGCACTGAGTTTGTTGACCTTATACATGGATAATTAGAACTCAACCTAAAAAGGGTGTAATTGAATGACAAGTGTCCTAAGATAGGAGATCCACATGTCCCATGTGCTAGCTCGAATGAAAAGTGTCCTAAGATAGGAGATCCATGTGTCCCATATGCTAGCTGACAAATAGTTAATCAATGTGATATAATATTTACAAGTGACGCAAGTATAGAATGTGCCTAAATACCATTTGATAATACAAACAGTTAGAATGCACAAGAGTTGAATAATAGGGTTAGGGCTAGAGAGGAAGAGAGAGAGAAGAGAAGATGTTTTGACTAATTGGTTTAGAGTTGTGAAAATCAACCCTACTCCAGCAGTATATATTTCTATGAAGACATATTACAATATGACCGTAGAACCCTCAACTAATAAAATAATAACATATTAACATACGACTATTCTAACACAAACAATGCAGATTTTTGAGAAACTGTGATTTAAAGTTCTAAAAAATAGATGATCCAACTGTGAATTATGTAGTTTATATTATTCATTAAGGATAGTTTAGTACTTTAGGTTATTAGGGTTTCATTCTATTCTATTGCTTATATATTTGTACTTCTTTTGATTAATCAAGAAGAACAATATACACAAGTTTGTTATCATGGTATCAGAGCAGCAATCCAGACGTTAGCATACCTGTCGCAGGTCATCATTGACCATCGCAACTCCCTTCTCTCTTTTTGCAAGGTCTGCTTTGTGGTCTCTGAGTTCGTTGTATCTGGTTGCGTCGGAGCCCTAGGTCATCAACGACCATCGTAGCCTCATCTTGTCCGATCGAAGCCTTTGTGCTCTTCGCACGTCGCTGTATCTAGTCACGTCGGAGCCCTAGCCCTCATCGAGTTCGATCGAAGCTCTCTCATCTCTCTGTGTGCCTTAGATTGGTGATCTCTCTGTCTCCTTCGCTAGTTCACAGGATCAAAGCAAGGTCTGACCTTGATGCCCGACTATTGATATTTGGGTTTACTGTGATATTTGTCTCCTTCTCTCTCTGCTCTGCCTTGGTTTGTGGTGATAGAGGTATTATAAGTTTGACTTCATTGATTCTGTAATTAGAACAATAGCAATTTTGATTAGTCACTCTGATTTGGGGTTTACTGTGTTGCTTAATTATCATTATGGTTGATGATAAATTACAAGCTATCACCACTAAGTTAGATGGTACTAATTACTCTTATTGGTCTCATGTAATGAAAAATTTTATAATGGGTAAAGGCATGTGGAACTATGTGATTGGTGTGACAATTAGACCCACGGAATCTCAAGAAACTGAGGTTGATGTTGCTAAATGGGATAAGGAAAATGCACAAATTCTTACTTGGTTTCATAATTCAGTTCAAACTACCATTGGTATGAATTTTTCCAAGTATTCTACTTCTAAACAAGTTTGGGACTATTTGAAGACTATGTACCTTGAGTCTAACTTTGCAAAACAGTATGAACTTGAGATGTCGATTCGCAGTGCTAGTCAGAAAGATAAGTCTATTCAGGAGTTCTACAATGAGATGACTACTTATTGGGATCAGCTTGCTTTGATGGAACCGTCCGATTTGCAGTTACTTGACAGTTATATCAAGTATCGAGAGAAACAACATCTTGTTCAATTTCTCATGGCCCTTCGTGATCAATTTGAGCCACTTCGGGGAGCTATTCTTCATCGATCTCCCTTGCCTTCTGTGGATGGTGCTGTCCGTGAGCTTATTGCGGAAGAAACTCGGTTTAAGGTGGCTCATGGTACTCCTACTTCCTAGTCAGTTTTTGCCACTCCTCCGCTCTTGCCCACCCCATCTTCTCATTTATTTCAAGTTACTGGTAAGCCCAAGCCTCGGGTTTCCATGGATGAGTGCAGCTTCTGTCATCAAAAAGGCCATTGGAAACATGCATGTCCTAAACTTTTGCAGCCCAAGGGTCGGTCATCTGGTTCACCATTCGCTAAGCCGACATTTTCAGGATCTCGCTCATCTGCCGCCTTTTCTGCACCAGTTTCTGAGAATGATCCATCTTCCAATATGCAGTCTATGTTTGAGCAGTTCAAGTCTTTCATGGTGGCCAATCCAAATCTTTCGTCCCAGGCTTCCGCTATGACTACCACTCAGTTAGGTTTGTCTGGTTCATCATCCTCAGGTAATATCCACACTTCGTGGATCTTTGATTCTGGTTGTTCACATCATATGACCCCTGTTGCATCTCTCCTTAGTAATTGTGTCTCTCCTCCTTCCCCTATCACTATTGCTACTGCTAATGGTTCATCTATGCCTGTCTCCTCTATTGGTTCTATTTTCTCTTCCCATTTGTCTCTTTCTCCTGTATTTTATGTACCTCACCTCTCACTTAGTCTTATTTCTATTAGTCAATTATCTGATTCCGGTTTTGATGTTGTTTTCTCTTCCTCTCATTGTGTTGTGTAGGATCGGGTCTCCAAGAGGCAGATTGGGATCGGGCGTAGAGTTGGAGAACTATATATCTTGGACAGCTTGCATGTTCCTTTAGATGTGTCTTCTACTGCATTGTCTTCTTTTTGTTTAAATAATAAGTCTTCTTTATTTTATATTTGGCATTCTAGGTTAGGTCATTTGTCGAGTGATCGTTTGAGGATGTTAGTTCAGTCTGGACATTTAGGTCATTTTCCCATTGCTGATATTTCAGAGTGTCGTGGTTGTAAACTGGCTAAAATGTCTGCTCTTCCATTTAATAAAAGTAGTTCTATTTCATCTTCTCCTTTTCAATTGGTTCATACTGATGTTTGGGGTCCTTTCCCTATAGTTACTAAGGGAGGTTCACAATATTATGTGTCTTTTGTGGATGATTACAGTCGGTTTACATGGGTTTATTTGATGACATGAAAATCTAATTTTTACAAAATATATTCCAATTTTCACTCCATGATTTGCACTCAATTTTCCACCACCATTAAAGTTCTCCGTTCTGATTTGGGGGGTGAGTATTACTTGTCTGAGTTTGAGGAGTTTTTAGCTACTCATGGTACTATTCATCAGTCTTCTTGTTCAGACACTCCTGCCCAAAATGGTCGAGCTGAGTGCAAACATCGCCATCTCCTTGATACAGCTCGTTCTTTGCTACTCTCCTCCTTTGTCCCTTCTGTCTTTTGGGGAGAAGCTGTGCTCACTGCTGCATATCTTCTCAATCGGATGCCTACTCCTCTCCTCCCCGGCTCATCTCCGTATGAGCGTCTTCTTGGTGTTACTCCCAATTATTCTCTTCTTCGTGTTTTCGGTTCTACATGCTTTGTGCTCCTTCCTAAACGAGTACGCTCTAAGCTTAGTTCTCGTTGTGTCCTATGTGTCTTTTTAGGGTATGACATTAATCAGAAAGGTTATCGGTGCTATGATCCTGCCACCAAAAAGCTTTATGTGTCTAGGCATGTCACTTTTTTGGAAAAACTACCCTACTACACTATACCTTCCACCCCTGTCCCTATTACCAAGGAGGAATTGATTCACATTGACCCATTTCCTTCTGATGTTTCTTCTGATGAGCTTGTTTCTGATCTTGAGATCTCTACCTTGCCTCTTCCTAGTACCTCTAATACCTCGCCAGCTCCTCCCTCTCCAGCTCCCGTTTCCCCTGTTCCTCTTCTTGTTTATCAGCGTCGCAAAGCACTTCCGAGTTCGCCTGTCTCTGGCTCTACTGTCCCTCCAGCTGCTTCTTTGGATCCCGCTCCTCCTGCACGTCGTTTTCCCACGCGTGATCGTCGTGCTCCGAACTGGTATGGTTTTGGTAATACATGTTTTTCTCTTTCCTATCAGTCTTTTCTTTCTTGTCTTCATACTTATTTTGAGCCTAGGTCCTACAAGGAAGCTTGTCATGATCCCAATTGGATTGCTGCCATGAATGACGAGTTAACTGCTCTGGCTAACACTCAGACTTGGGATTTGGTTCCATTACCTACTGGCAAGAATATTGTAGGCTCTAAATGGATCTATAAGGTCAAAACCCGTTCTGATGGTTCTTTGGAACGATACAAGGCTCGTTTGGTTGCTCAGGGTTTTTCTCAGGAGTATGGGATTGATTACGATGAGACTTTTGCCCCCGTCGCCAAGATGACTACTGTTCGCACTCTTATCTCTGTTGCTGCTGCCCATCACTGGCCTTTGTTTCAACTTGATGTCAAAAATGCCTTTATGAATGGGCATCTTGCAGAGGAAGTATATATGCGCCCTCCACCGGGTCTCTCACACCCTCCTGGTGTGGTTTGTCGTCTTCGCCGTGCTCTCTATGGTCTTAAGCAGT
Organism: Camellia japonica; assembly: GCA_030407325.1. NCBI lineage: Eukaryota > Viridiplantae > Streptophyta > Magnoliopsida > Ericales > Theaceae > Camellia > Camellia japonica. Next base: position 87,339,953 of record JAPPVO010000029.1, read on the forward strand.
CTCCTCGTGCTTGGTATGAGCGATTTTTTACTCTGTTGCACTTCAGCTTGGATTTTGCCCTAGTCATCATGATTGTGCCCTAGTCATGATTGTGCTCTCTATGGTCTTAAGCAGTCTCCTCGTGCTTGGTATGAGCGATTTTTTACTCTGTTGCACTTCAGCTTGGATTTTGCCCTAGTCATCATGATTGTGCTCTATTTGTTCGGCGTACTTCTGTTGGCCTTGTTCTTCTTCTCTTATATGTGGATGATATGATCATCACTGGCTCTGATTGTAATACTATTGAGGAGGTTAAGCATCAGTTGTTTCAGGAGTTCGAGATGAAAGATTTGGGGTCTCTTCGATATTTTCTTGGTATTGAAGTTGCTACTTCTCCTACTGGGTATCTTCTTTCTCAGACTAAATATGCCCGTGATATTCTTTCTCGTGCCAATCTCACTAATGATAAGATTGTCGACACTCCTCTTGAGTTGCATGCTAAGTTTTCTGCTTCTGATGGCGTTCCTCTTGAGGATCCCACTTTGTATCGTGAGTTGGTTGGGTGCCTTGTGTATCTCACCGTTACTCGTCCGGATATCTCCTATGCTGTGCACATTCTCAGTCAGTTTGTTTCTGCTCCTCGCTCTACACACTGGGCTGCCTTACTCCGTACTTTGCGCTACCTTCGTGGCACTTTGTTGCAATGTTTACTATTATCTGCCTCTTCGGACTTGACTCTCCGTGCCTATGCTGACGCTGATTGGGCAGGTGACATCTCTGATCGCAAATCCACTTCTGGTCTTTGTGTTTTCCTTGGCGATTCCCTCATATCCTGGAAGAGTAAGAAACAGTCTGTCGTTGCTCGTTCCACCGCTGAGGCTGAGTATCGTGCCATGGCTCATGCTACTTTCGAGATCGTTTGGCTTCGCTGGCTTCTTTCTGATATGGGTGTTTCTCTTTCTGATCCAACTCCGTTGTATTGTGATAATCAGAGTGCTGTCCAGATTGCCCATAATTTAGTCTTTCATGAGCGGACAAAGCATGTTGAAATAGATTGTCACTTTGTCAGACAGCATCTTCAGGCTGGCAACTATTACTCTCCCTTTTGTTCCCTCATCTCTTCAGTTGGCCGATTTTTTTACGAAGACTCATACTGTTGCTCGTTTTCGTTTTCTTCTTGGCAAACTTTCGATGCTTTCTGCGCTCGCATCCTCAGTTTGAGGAGGGGTGTGAATTATGTAGTTTATATTATTCATTAAGGATAGTTTAGTACTTTAGGTTATTAGGGTTTCATTCTATTCTATTGCTTATATATTTGTACTTCTTTTGATTAATCAAGAAGAACAATATACACAAGTTTGTTATCACCAACTCCAATGACTAGTGTTACATTCTGAATCAGACTACATTTTCCTGGTGAAGAGCATCTAACTATAGTTACACACCGTTGTAATTTTACCAATTCTTCAGTCTATTGAGTAATGACTATAAAAGTTTCTACAACCTTTTTTATAGGAGTAAAATCCCATTGAATTGCACCTCACAATATGAAGGGGATAACTTCATTGCATCAATCAAGTGGTAGTTGATGACTTAAAGCTAGTTTCTTTATAGTTTAAAAACAAATTAACTTCTGATTCTAGAAATAATGGGGTATCTAGACTATATCTGACTTCCTACATGTTTTAATACATGAGTATGCTCAATGATGTTAATCGACATATATATACATTTTTTTTTTCTTCTAAATTTCATGATGTATAACTTCTTACAGAATCAAGTTGCAACCTTGTATGTCCTGGAATATGATTTCTATCACATGATATCTGTAGTAAATTACCTGATGGCCTATGACAACCGGTGCAGTCTGAAGAATAAAATGTAAGAAATTATCTGCTCTTTTTAAAATCTGGGACAATTCTTCCACCGGGGAGGACTGCCTTTCCAAATTCTTTATACTTTCCTCCAATCTTTCCATGAGCGTCTGCTCCCGCTGGATGCTAGCCTCCAAGAATTTCGCTAAATGCACGGCCCGCTGCTTCCAGTATATGACACTGTCATACTCAGCATCTATTTCTTCTCCTTTATTTTGAACAACCACATCATTTCTCCTCCGAGGAACAGCTGGCCATATATCATACAATCCATCCAATATAGAAATTGGACGTTTATCACCACAATACCGTTCTTCCTCAAAACGATGTTCTTCCAAAATCTCCAATTGCTTGAGCTCAAATTCATGCTTTTGTTTGCTCAGGTAGTCTAGCTCTTCTTTGAGAAGTCGCACAGCATTGGCCTGCTTATATTCTCAGTTCTTTACAAGATATGCCAACTGAGATGAGCCCTTCTCACTATAATTGGTTAGCTCCGAAAGACGCTTGAAATCAACTATCGTAGTCTCTTCAATGATTGTAACTTCCTCTAACATATCTTGATCTGCTCCTGGCCTTTCTGCATTGAATTGCTTTCCGGCTTCGTTTATATCTTCGGGCCACATTGAAGAGAGGACTTCAATGTCCATTTCTTCTACATTCTCATTCTCCATTTCACAAACCAATAAAGTCACTTATTTATATTAAATTCAATTCAAGTGCCTGCAATGTAGATGAACATCAACTTGCTACTATACCATGCTTGAGGTTATCACTATGTAACATTTGAGTTCCACAAAATCAGAGTTGAGACAAAAATAGGCAAATACTTGAAAGCGCGAAAGCTTTGCTGGACCTTTCAAGGGGAAGTTCCAAATCTGATTGAATATTAAAGCAAAAGTTAGAAATTACGTAATTCAATTTAAACAAATTACATTTTGATCACTTATAAAATTGAATGTGCAAAGGAAGACTGACAATGGTAGATATTACATTGATTTAACAAAATGTTGTCTAAAAATAATTATTTATTAGCCTATGAACAGTAAGGCCAAAGTAATTGATTAGTTGTTAAAAAAATTACAAGCAAACAATAAGAACAAAAATGTTTTCCTTTCTTTAATGGTATTTTAGACTTTTTCTTCTTCTTCTTTTTTTTTTTTTTCTTTTTGAGCAATCTTTACTCTGAAATATCCACCCACATTAAATAACCAAATATCTATATGAAAATTCCTCAAAACAAAAATCCACCTTAATATCATATTTTCCTTCTTAATTTGAAATTTCCTTGATTTCCGTCATCCACTTCGTAAATTCCTTAAGGCCGTGTTCAGTTCATGGATTTGGGTGGGGATTTGAAAAGAAAAAGAAAAAAAGTATGTGAACAGTGTGTGAAATGTAATTATATTTCATTCACATTTCACCTACTTTTTCCTTTTTTTACATTCAAATCCCTACTCAAATTTTCCCTTTCCATTTTCACATCCCCACCCAAATCTATTAACCAAACACAACGTAAAACATTGACTTTGATTTGCATCACATTCTTACATTAATCCAGGCCTTTTAATAAAGATTTCACGTTGCCAAACATAAGGCACCACCTTGAACATCAAAAGTTCAATCCCAATATTAACACCTAATATAATAAATTTTTTTTTTTTAAGAGGGAAAAAAGTTACAGAATGATTAAATCCTAAGAATCATCCTGATTGGACCCAGTACACATTACACAAAAGCAATCAGAATTGCAGTATCATTAAAGGAACTTTACAGCTTGTGAAAGTGCATTGTATAAATATATATAATATATGTGTGTATGATGAATGTGCATATACAAGGAAAGTAGATGGCACAAATAGCAGATTGGAATCATCATTTTCCCTAATTGACCCTAGTCCCACCTCCTAAGAAGGTAGACATCAATTTTATCTTAAATCCAACTCAACACAGCTAATGAGGTAAGCCTCTTATTGCAAAACCCAATTGCAGAAAGTATATATATACCCACCCAAATTAAGAATTTTTATTTTGGATCATCCCAATTCAACATTTTGAGTTTCCTAATTATATAGACAACTAAAAAAATAAAAAATAAAAAATAAAAAATTGAATGAGAGCTACCATAACTAAAATGAAATACAGATACCACATAACAAGTCCAATTTTTGCAATTGTAATTAATTAACAAAAATTTCAATAAAACATGTGTCTGAAACAAGTTGCCAAAAATCTTATCAATCAAAAAAATCATTAAAAAAAAGAAAAAAAGTGAAAAAATTCAAACTTTGTTCTCATAGTAAACACAATCAATAAAATTGAAGTATATTCAATATTGAAAAACTTCAGACTTCGTTACTTTGTAAATTGAAATGCCAGAAATTCAAACTTGTCAAAGAAAATTTGAAAAGTTGAAACTGAACCCGAATTGGAGGGAATCAACAAGAGATTGAGGAACAAAAGCAAGTGAGAAACACAGTAAAGAACTCAAATTCTTCAAACGTCTGATGATGAAGAACTACTGCATGAAGGCTAACCTTTGTGATTCAACAACTCTTCAACAACCACTCTGTTCATCCAACAATAATCTGGCTCTGTTTCAGCCTCTTTCTTTCACTGTAGATCTGAAAGAATCTCTTGAGAAAGTGGTCGGTCAATGAAAAAAAAAAAAAACTACCACAGTTTTGGACTATATATAGTATAGAGAGAGAGAGAGAGAGAGAGAGAGAGGGCAGGTGAGGGAGGAGAAAAACAAACCAAAAAAAATGGTAGAGAGAAGAGAAACTCAAGAAGCCATGTGGGTTCAAAGATCAAAAATATTAGTGTAATGCTATGGCTTTTTTGTATCTTTATTATTGTCTTTCCTTGTTTAATTGTAATGGGCTGTCGTTAGTTGTCATGGTCATTAGCTGTAAAAGCTTCTCATGTAAGTTTCTAGTCTTTAATATGAAAGAGGGTGATGACCTAATCATGTAAGCATTGTTAGCATTAAAGATTCTCCTACATCTAGCATATCAGAAACAACACAAGGATGAGGAGTCACAAGTCACTACATCTTAGTTGCCAACTTCATATGCAAATGGAAATACAGCATGAGTTACATCAGACAGATCAGTAACAAAGGCACATATGCTTCCACAGTCCACCATTAACAGTTGGCCTTTGAAAACTCCCACTAATAAAAGCCAACATAACTTGATCATTCATTTAAGAATGGAAGTCAATGGCTTTCATGGATGAAATAAATAGACTTTAACACCCTCCCCCTGGGGTCCTGTTAGTGGTAAATGACCTTGTTCTATAAAAGAAGCTCTTCACCCCGGTAAAGCAGGACAGCCGGACTTTAAGTAAGAATTAGTAGCAAGATCAAGGCCATCCCGGAGTGCTGTTCATGGATTTATAGTAAAGTACGATGCCCAAAGGCACTTCCTCATCCTAACCATCTTGATAACCTCTTCTATGAAAGGCACTCGACTCACTAAAGATCCCCGTTGACACTACGTACCTCATTCTTAGTGAGAACAAGCCCAAACCTCATGGTTATCAAAAAGAGGACAAAGCATGTTGTTCTTCTCATGCAATATATATATATATATATATATCGAGCTTTTTTTCTCTTGTTAAAAAAATAAAAGAACAGAATTCGATGTACATCATGTACTAAACAAGCTCTTAAATACTTAACACGGATAATTAAACAGCCAAGACATAGATAAAAGATACTTGCGAACTGCCTTCAGACACAAAGAAAGAAAGGAAAAAAAAAAAAAAAAAATCAATGAAAAGGAAACCACAGTGCAATCAATTTCAGAGTTGGGAATTTACGAGATTACCAGAATGTTCTACGAGAATTTCACACAAATTCTACAGATACAAGTTGAGAATTCCAACCACTACATTTGGCAGAATTAATATGTATATATGTAAATATATAGCACATATTATGTATGTAAAATTACTAACCTTGTCGATTGTGGCGAAAATGGACATGTTCTTGAAATCCCTGGACCTGAGCCGTGACCTCCCAATCCCCAGCCGCCGAATCAGCGCAGACGACATCCGGGTCGGGTGGATGCCGCCACAGCAGGCAGAAGCGATTTCCTCTCAACCAAACTGGCCCGGCGGCTTAAGGAGGAGGAGGAGGGGTTCTCACGGTACTGCTCATCATCATCAAAGTCATTTTCTCTGGTGATTTTTTTCCGGTGGTGGTGGCGGCGGCGTTTTGCCAACTGCGAAAGCTCTTTCTTCGCGGTGGATCCCGAACCGACTTCCACAAATTTCCTTAGCAGTTCATCTGATGAAGCCTTCGCTGTTGCTCCCACTGTCCATTCTAGAGAGAGAGAGAGAAACTCTTACCAAAACTTTTCAGGGAGCGATAGTGGGTTCGGGATGTGAGCTTAATCGCAATGAGGAGAGAGGAGGATAAAAAGATGTAAGAGGAACTTGTCTCCGTTGCAATTTTGTGAGAGATATGTACCGTTTGGGTGGGGCGGTGGTGAATATAGCCGTTGTTGGAAGTAACCAAACACACCCCTCAAATTCTAATAAAAACTTTTATAACCATACTCTTTTGAAACTGTAATTCTAATCAAAAAAAAATTCAAAATTCTTTTTCAAATGTGTAATACAACTCAAAATTTAATTTAAATTTTTTTTCAAAATTTATAACTAAACTCCTTTTAAAATTTTATTTAAAGAAAAATTTTAAAGAATATTTTTTTATTTTATGTTTTAAAATCGTGATTTTATTTTTTTAAATATTTAATTTTTTTTAATTTCAAAAAAATTTGGATGGCCATATATATCTAAACCATAACAAATTATTTGGTCAATACTTAAAAAAATAACAAAAAATATTTTGATTAAAAAGTTTTTGAATTGAGTTTTGAGTTTTGAGTTATGTGTTTGGTTATGAGTTTTAAAAATAGTTTTTGAATTGAGTTTGGAGTTATGTGTTTGCTTATGATTTAAGTGTGGAGTTGTGTTTTGAATTTAAAAAATTTACAAAAATAAAATAAAATATTTAAAATGAAAAATAAATTTTTCTTAAACGTTTTTAAATATTTAAAAGAAATAAATTCCAAAAATTTCAAAATACAACTCAAAATTCAAAAACTTAAAATTCAAAATACAACTTAAAACTTTTTTCAAAACTCAAAATTCTTTTTAAAATTCAAAAACTCAAAAATATTTTCAAAACTCATAACCAAATAAATTTTTATTTTTTTAAAACTGAACTCACAACTCCACACTTAAAATCACAATGCCTTGCACATATACTCTCTCTCTCTCTCTCTCTCTCTCTCTCTCACATACAGAGATGAAATTAGGATTTTATTACTACATAGGTTAAAAGATAAATAATATTTTTTTACCGTATGGACAAATACACATATATATGTACAATATGATATATAAATTATATATATACACATAAAAAAATTTAAATATCATATAAACAATCTCTAATAGAATGAATAAATTTTTTTCTAGAAAAATAACAAAGAATAAAAGATGAGAAAAGAATGAAGTATATATCTTTGGATAATGTTTGAGAGCTCGAAAATTGGTCACCCGAATCCCCCTAATGCCCAAAACGACGTCGTTTTGGGCATTAGCTTTTTTTTCTTTTTTTTGCTTCCATTTTCAGTCGTGCAGAGCAGAGGAACGAGAGGCGAGAAAGAGGAGAGAAAGAGAGAAAGAGAAGAGGGCATGGAGAGGGCCCCTCCTTGCCGCCGCCGACCGGCCGATCGTCGCAGCAGCAGCTCCGCTCGCCTCCGCCCGATCGTCGCAGCCCCGCCTCGCCTCCGCCTTCACCCCTGCATTTGCCTCCTGCATCTGCTTCCGGCCCCCGCCCCCCCTCCGCCTCTGCCTCTGCCCGCCGCAGCTGTCTTCTTCTTCCTCCTCCTTCTTCTCTTCTTCTTCCTTCTTCTTCTTCGTTCTTCTTTCTGCTTTCTTCTTTCTTCTTCTTCTATTCTGATGGAAAAAAAAAAAAATTCAAACGATAAAACGACGTCGTTTTTTCTTTAGGGGGATTCGGGGGCAGCTCATTTCGAGCTACGTAGCATGGTCCTATATCTTTTATACTAAGATGCTATTTTATTTATAAAATAATACATACATATATATATATATATATATTTAGAAGTACTACGAAAAATAAAATTTTCACAGAGACAGAAGGGTTATGACCCCTCATAATTTTCTCCTAGTTCTATCCAAGCACACATACACTCAACTCATTCTTTTAATAAAAAAAAAAAAAAATTATCTTTATATTTTTAAATTTATTTTATTTTATTAAAATATATTTAATATTTAATATTCAAATTCTATTTTTATAAAATTGATATTGTTCTAAAAATATATTTAAAATTTTAAAATGCAACTAATATTTCACATATTTAATAAAAATTTAAATTAATAATCTAAAATATATAAAAATTTATAGAATTAAAATAATTTGTATGACTTAAGTTAATATAAATAATAAATTACTTTTCTAATTAATATATATATATATATATATATATTGGTAGGAGAAAACGTTTAGAATAATACAAATGTAAATAAAAATATATTAATTCAAACCACGCAAATAATAACTCAAACCAAAATAATAATATAATAAAAAAAATAGTGGCCATGTTTGATCCCACACACAAAGTAAGACTTGCACCCACACAAACTAAACTTACACTTCACATAGACTAGACTTGTATCCCTACACATATTAGACTTGCACCCCACACCCTACATAGATTAAACTCGTGTCCTACATAGATTAAACTTGCATCCCTACACAGATTCAACTTGCACCCCTCATAAATTAAACTTGCACTTCACACTAACTAAACTTTCACCTCCACACAGATTCAACATACACGCTAACACAGACTAGACTTGCACTACTACACAGATTTGACTTGCACACCCTACGCATATTGAATATGCATCCCTACATAGACTAAAGTCTCGTTTGGCAAGTGGTGATTTTAGTCAAAAAGTCAAAAAGTCACTAAAAAAATCAAAAAACCAACAACTTATACCAAAAAGTCAAAGATTCCATTTTTCTCTCTACTTATTGCACATTTTTTTCGTAAAAAAATCAAAAACTCATCCCAAACATATTAGTTTTTTTTATATCATATTTTAGCCAAAAAGTCAAAAAATTACTAAAAAAGCCTGTTCCCAAACGAGACTTAAACATGCGCCCCTGTTGGCTTTTTGGCTGTTTGAAGGGTAATTTTGTAAATGCGAGCGTGCCAGCAAGGATCAATCAGTCCTTACAGAAATTATAGTTGCCAACCAATTATCAGACGATTGTGTTTTAGTTCTTTCAGCCTCAATGAAGAGGACTTTCACTGGTGGCTTGACTTAGGAGAAATTAAGAGAAATAACAGTTAATATGAAGAACAATCGAAGTATTTCATTAAAATGAACACTTACAATAGTTCAAACTCAGCCTCGATGAGGTTTACAGCAACAGTCTACTTGAATCTACTTGAAACTACTCCTATGAATCGAAGTGCAGTGCTGGTATTAAAGTGCAGGTATTTAAAGAACAAGAACTGTAAAACTGGAAAGGAAAAAATATGAAGTAAAGACTGGTTTGTATGATCTGAGTCTGGGGGTTTTTTCTGAGGGCTTCCCTGCTATTTATACTTGTCAAAGATGACCTTCGAACTGCACTTCGAACCGTCGAACTGCTCCTCCATGATCGATGATCATGCTGCCTTAGAAGTAGCCCCACTACGCCATCTCTTGCAGTTGAGCTTCCCTCCTGTATTTGAATTTGAATATTGAGTAACTGTTGAAGCCACGTCACTTTGTATCTCTTTACTGATCTAGTGCTACTCAGATCATGTAAGTACCAATGTTCATTGCCACGTGTTCGATCAGGATTGAAGACTTGAATTATCTTCCCATAATACCCTTATTCTGCCACGTGTCAAACTATGATTTGGTTTTACAAAATATGTAGCCAACATTACCCCCCGCACTAATATACCCAATACTTGGAAATATTAGTGGATCAAAAAAACTTTTCCGCGTTTTTTGGAATGTGCATGGGATCTATCTTCAGGAAACACAACCGTCACCTATTTGATGATCATTCGCATTAACTCTCAATTTAACGAACATCCCAATACCTTCAGCATTCGAACGGACTATGGCTCAATCAACTTCGCACTCTACTGATCAAGCATACGAAGAGCCATTGAGTAATGCTATTTCCCCTCGAAAGAATCTCCACGCATTCATTAGCCACCTTTACCCACCCTTCTATATTCAGGTCATGGAGGCTTTTGCAGATTATCAACCTTTGGACTACGACCACATTGCCCTTAACCTTTCGATTTACAAATTTACAGATATAAGTAGTTCTTCCTCTAAACTCCCCTCGTACTTTGAACGAACTACACTCAAGCCTTTGCTTCAACAAGTTGCAAATATGGACTTAGGAAGTTCTTCTTCACAAACCTTTACTTGGGATGAAGCTACAACTTCCTCATCTTCTGGAGTTTCCGGATGGAAAAACTGGTCAACACCTGAATCCTGGGACTTGAGGGAACGAATTAATCACTATTTTGTTGAGTTCACTGACCTATTAGATTTCCCTTCTTACGTTCGAAGCTCTGTGGTCTATCCTTATGTGCCTATTGACCTTCGTCGTAGTTTGGAGGAGAATCTGCTTGTGGCCTGGTACACATCCTCTATGCCCACAAGGACAATGCACACTGCCCGGCATCTGGAAGAATCACAAGGGTATACTCCTTCATTTTTGGCCAAGAAGGCAAAAATTTGCTCTTCTGACTGGCTCGACTATATTAATGCCTTTGTTCCTTCCGCTCCAGTGCCAAATCCTCCTTCTTCATCTTCTGGAATAGAAGCATCCACACCTTCTCCATCTTCTGAAGCAGAACCATCTACTCCTTCTCCATCTTCTGAAGCAGAACCATCTACTCCTTCTTCTCCTCCCACTCTTTCCTGGACAGAGAAATTAAGGCTTGCCCTTCCCATGGACAAAATTTTTCCCCCTTACAAACCTCCATCATCTCCCACTCCTGCTGAGCGGAAACAAGCTCAACTTCTGCTTGCGGCTTTTTCTCACTTGCCCTTCAATGTTCTTGAGGATGACACCCCTCTCAAGAACTTTCAATGGGCCTGTGATATTCTGACTAGGGGCCATGTCCTCAATCCCATTGCCCAAGCAGAACTTCACATGTTCTTAGACCAACTTCCGCTACTCCTCCACTGGCATCAGAATTCCAAGGCCACCATCCAATCTTTAGATCAACTTTCATCTCTCCGAATTCATGCTCAGTACGAAGCAGAAAACTTCATCGAAGACTTCGATGACTTCAAAAATAAGATTCTGCATATTGGGATGATTTGGTCATAGATGAATTGGAACGAAATTTGAGGGAAGAGGCTTTCGAGGCAAAGGCTGAGGAGCTCTATTATGAAGTGAGAGCACATCAACTGATGCAGCCAACATTAGAGGAGATAGAAGATATAATAAAGAAAGAACAAATATTCATTGATCATTGTTGGACAAAGTTTCATGATCTTGTTATTTATTCTATTCCTTATTTTTATGAGCTTGAATTTGTACCCAAATGAGGATACTCAATGTAATTGTCTTGGCTTTAACACAAACAGAGTCTTTTTGCATTTGACATTGTTTGCCTTTGTTTCCTTTCTGTCTTCAAAAGCCAACTTATAGCTTCGAATTGAACAATCTCACCTTTCGAATCTAGACTCAATTGTTCAATGAAACGCTGAAAAAACCAACATGTCTTTCTCCAACTTATGGAGTATAATTGACAATTCTGGCTGATATCATCTGGAATTAACGCTTTGAATTTTACCAATATTACTCCTCAAAAATAACTATAACCAATATATATGGTCATGGTTAATATAGCCAATAAATTCCAAATTGACTATTTTGCTTCGAAGAGTAATCCACACTGTTTTAGGTTCAAAAAGCAATTCCTTCTTGTATATATGGAAACCAACAATTGGTTTTAATGCTTCGAACAGTGCTCATCCTTAAAGGATCCAATAACCCCCAAACAGGTCTTTAAACCCTTTGAAGTGGACCAATATTCGAGCATTCTAGCAATTATGTAGTATGTTCGAGCCGACTTATGTATTTCGAAGCCGTTGTTATTTGATTTTTTGGCGCC